>JBBPMU010000026.1:0-127349 GCA_038090475.1 Wakefieldia striispora
TCCTTGTGGGGTTCTCCCGAGATGATACTGAGAACCCAGTTGTTACCTACACTGGAACAACATTGTCGCTGTAGGTAACGTCATACGCAAAGAGATATAGTTACAGTTCAACAAGCATGGGCATTCTAGGTCCACTCGTATATGGCGTCGCGTATTGTCCAGTCGCGTGGAAGGATGAGCTCGACGAGCTCGGTTTTGCAGGCAAGCACTCCATCAAGGCTACTCTCTGGCGTCCAATTCATAATTTAACTTCAAGACTCTAAAACGTTGACGCCGGAAAAGCGGACGGATCTGCTCGGCGTGCTCAACGCTAACCCTGTCAATCTCGGGTGGTCCGTGCGCGTCATCAGGTGCGATCCAGACGCGTCGCTACGATGTTTGCTCAGCCCCGTCGTATGTCGTCCAGTCCACAGGCAATATCGAGAGGCATGCTCAAGGTGCCACCGGTGAACCTGAACAAACAGTCACAAGACGCGACTATCCAGCTCATTCGAGACGTGCTTCAGCGTGGCATTCAACTCTCGGATGTGAGTGCCTCTCCTGTTACATTGGGGTTCTAGGAGACTGAATTGTCGTGGGTAGGTGTACGTTGATGCGCTTGGAAATACCACGTCTTACGAGGGATACCTGTCTTCTGTCTTCCCAGGCATTAATTTCACTGTAACCACCAAGGCAGACTCCAAGTTCAAGATCGTCGGTGCGGCGAGCGTGGCTGCCAAAGTGACGCGCGATGCATGCATCGAAGGGTGGTGCTTCGAGGAACTCGAGCATGATGAATGCGAGAGTGCTTTCAAAGGGTTTGGAAGGGAATTCGGGAGCGGGTATCCTTCAGGTGGGTGGTCATTCCGCGTTGACAGGTCAACCGAGTGAAGTTGCACCTTGTTCAGACCCTAAAACGAGAGCTTGGATCGAAGAATCGATCGAGAAAACGTTTGGGTTTCCTTCTGTGGCACGGTTTTCATGGACGACGGTCAAAGTTATACTTGAAAAGTCGGCCCATCCTGTCAAATGGTGTGTTTTTATTGCACACTGTCCTCGCGTTAGAGAAACGATTTTACTGGCTACAGGAACGACGAAGGGCAAGATGCTCTCGTCATGGCGTTTGGCAGTGACAAAGGGAGAGACAAGGACAGAAATCTTGTTACACGAGAACTGTGCCTCCGAAGCGTTGGCACGCTGTGATTTACAGGATACACGGATACAAATACAGAACACTATCTTTCATGACGCACTCGTGAATTAGTATTGACCAGATTGCGCCAGAGCGTCTCTTGCGCGCTGGTGAGCTGCGAGGAGGTGAGTGACACTCCGTTTCCCGAGCAGCTTGTCTATTTGATCTCACCGTCTCGCTTGAGCTGGTGCCTATCGTATGCGTCTAGACCCTTAGTCTCCGCGAGGCGGTCAATGTAGCCACCCGAAAACCCGGCCCTGTGACCAGAGGTGAACTCCCATATGGACAACGTATAGACGAATGTCTTACAGCAGTTCAACGGCTGTTTCATGGTTGACAGGTTTACCCTGAGTCTTCAGGTGATGTTCGTACGCTTTTGCCGCCTAACAATAGATCACGGGTTGCGCGTTGGACCTGGATTTTGCGTACCTCGTATGAAGCGGCAGCGGCGATGAGTTCATGTGAGAATTTAGCGGTGTGTCCGCCGGTGACCTGGTGATCGACGAAGGGTTAGAGCCAGTTGTCGTTGCGCTGGGTGTTCTGCTGTACCTGAGAGTAGGCTTGGGCCTCGTAAGAGTCGTTATGGAAGAACATGTTAGAGCAACTTTAAGAGTCTCCTAATTAAATTTGAGTACGTCAATAGCATCCGGTTACTTGTGAGAACATTTGGCGTTCATCCTGCGCTCATTCGAAATGCCTCAAATAACGATTCTTAAGCGTCCGCGTGAAGAGGCATTCGTAACTCAGCGCAAATTTTTCAAAAAGACGACCAGAGGAAAAGTTATCAAAGGTCCGGATACCAGTAATCTTTTTGACGTTGAGTTAAACCTCCATCAGTACTACGAGAACGCTACCTTCGTGATGATATATACTGTGGCATCATTGCGTGTCGGATCTGCACTGGCGCTGTCGATCCCAACTTGCCCTCTGCAGGCGACAATTCCCCTCACAAGCAGTTCACGAATGGGCACTATGTCCTCCCGGATACCAACATATTTCTGGCTCAGGTCGGCTCTCTGACCTCTCTTCATCGTGTCTTGCACTCATCACCGCGTCTTTTAGATGGATCTGATGGAATCCCCTAGTTTTGCCCCTCCCATCATCTTGCTCCAAACGGTCCTGGAGGAAGTCCGACACAGATCCCTACCACTCTACAATCGCCTCAAGGCACTCGTCAAGGCGGACGACAAGAAGATTTGGGTGTTTTACAACGAATTCAGATCGTTTGTATCTCTATCTTTTCCTTTCTTCTCCTGCTCACTCTAGATAGCGAAACTGCTGTCGTGACAGAAGAAAACGAGACACCCAATGATCGCAATGATAGAGGTGGGTCGGGACTTGTTCTCTACCGTCCTCGATCGCATTGACTGGTTCATAGGCATCCGGAGAAGTGCGGGGTGGTATAACACTCACATTTCACTCGCTCGCCCTCCCGTTCGCGGCCAAACGCACAAGATTCCCCAAGTCATCCTTCTCACGGACGATGTCGCGAACCGACAAAAGGCTGAGACTGAAGGCATACCAACCGTTTCAAGTTGAGCCCTCTCGTACAGTCCGTTTCTTTGGCTTATCTCTCGAACAGTCCGTCAGTACATCGAGGGGATGCAAGAGGCCGAAAAGCTTTTAGATCTGCTTTCTGCTACGGGTACGGGTGGCGTTGAGCAGACTAGAGCAGGGACAACCACACGGACGGCTCTCTATTCCAATGTATGTACCACTCTGTTGAACGAAAACGGGCCTGACTCTGCATTAGTACCTTCCCACTGCTGTGATCCTGGTCGGTGTAAAAGCAGGGGAGCTCCATCAAGGGCATTTCAACGCGAACCAATACAACTACTTGGAGGTACTGTTCAGTTGACCAAGTCCTGTGCCGCCTGGGGTGACATTCTTCTCCAGGGAACTGTGCCAGTACCGGCTTTCACGAAGCCCGTCCTTTTAGTTGGGAGAGAAAATATGAATCGTGCTGTCCACGGGGATGTCGTCGCTATCGAAGTCTTCAATGAGAGCGAGTGGAAAGCTCCGACCGACGAAGTGGTCGACCAAGAGGGTACGTCTTGCGCCATCATGGCCTCGTCACATCCAAGTCTGGACAATCACACCTTTAGCTACTTTGAAACATGATGACGCGGAAGACTCGGAAGAAGAGTCAGACGGAGATGAGTTCAAACTTCGCGAAGAAACGAGAGCACTCCGGTCCGTTCATACCAGGAAAAGTTCCGCTGAGAAGCAGCCCACTGGACGGGTCGTCGGAATCATCAAGCGTAATTGGCGCGCGTGTGTTTTTGCCCCACTGCCCGCTTGGTGTCCTTCATCGTAACTGTTCTTTCTCTAGTTACGTGTGCCATCTTGATACTGCGTCCCTTCCGTCGACGGCTTCGACTTCCCTTTCTACACAAACTGTCTTTGCTCTCCCGCTTTCCCGATTGCTACCTCGTATCCGACTTCGAACTCGTCAGGCTCCTGCACTTCTCGGGCAAAAAATTCTCGTGACCATTGATCGATGGGACGCACATTCACGGTATCCCGAGGGTCATTTAGTTCGTGCGCTTGGAAAAGCAGAAGATAAGGAAACAGAACAAGAAAGTCTACTGCTCGAATTCGAAGTGTCTTATCGACCGTTTGGAAAAGCCATCTTGGACTGTTTGCCTCCTGAGGGCGACCAGTGGGTTGTACCACCCAAGGACCCGACAGACCCAGTATGGCGAAATAGGATGGACTTGAGGGATTTGGATATCTGTAGTATCGATCCGCCAGGTAAGTGTTTGGCTGTGAAAAAGTCGCAGGTCAATATGACCCGTGTTTTGAAGGATGTCAGGATATCGACGACGCCTTGCATGCTCGCCGTCTCCCTAATGGCCTTATTGAAGCAGGCGTCCGTGAGTGCCGTTACTTGACATTTATCAACGAATCTAACTATGATCGTAGACATTGCGGACGTGTCCTACTTTGTTCACGCCGATACCCCTATGGACAGTGAAGCTGCATCGCGCGGTACGACTGTATACCTCGTAGACAAACGCATCGACATGTTACCGGCACTTCTGGGCACGAATCTCTGCTCCCTTCGACCACACGTCGAAAGACTGGCATTCAGTGTGATTTGGGTAGGTCCCTTACAATAGTCGCGCACACAGGCACTAACAAATGACTCCAGCAACTCACCGACGACGCAGATGTCGTCAATGTCAAGTTTACGAAATCAGTAATCGCCTCAAAAGCGGCATTTGAGTACGAGGAAGCCCAAATACGCAAGGACGACCCGTGAGCAGTGCTTTGATGCATACAATGTGTCACATTTAGTTTGGATCACGCTAGGAATCGTACCGACTCGATCACGCAATCCATCCGCCTTCTCAACGCACTCGCTATCAAACTCAAGGCGCACCGTATGGCAGCCGGCGCGTTGAACCTCGCCTCTCCGGAAGTGAAAATCCACCTCGGATCCGCCGAGTCCTCTGATCCCATCGATGTCGAACAAAAGGAGCTGCGAGAGACGAATAGCTTGGTCGAAGAGTTCATGTTGCTCGCCAACGTGAGCGTGGCCAAGAAGATCGACGAAGTGTTTCCGCAGACCGCTGTCTTGAGGTGCGTGGCGCCGTTTCATGGGTTGATGACGCGATGTCGACTTCGGATTTGACAAGACGCCATTTACCGCCACCCAAGCTGAACTTCGAGAAGCTCCAGGACGTGCTTTTGAAACGCAAGGGATTCAAACTCGATGTCTCGAGCTCAGGGGCACTGGCGGCCTCGTTGGATGAATGCATCGTGCGTGTTTAACCCGTCTATTCTTTCCGCCGATCCCTTATTGTCAATTCACCTAGGATCCATCGGCTCCCGCATTCAATACCCTCGTTCGTATCATGGCGACGAGGTGCATGCTGTCTGCCGAGTATTTCTGCTCTGGGAGCGTGTCCAGAGATACGTTTGGTCACTACGGTCTCGCAAGCCCGATTTACACACATTTCACGAGTCCGATTCGGAGGTATGCTGGTGAGTCTCCACGTCCATGACGTTGACACACGCCCTAACCGCCTCCCATCCCACCAGACGTCCTCGCACACCGTCAACTCGCTGCCGCCATCTCCCATACCCCGTTGCATGCCTCACTCCACTCGAAGTCCAACGTGGAGCGCATCATGGACGTGATCAACCGACGGCATCGGATGGCGCAGATGGCCGGGCGCGCTAGCGTCGAGTTTTATGTCGGGCTCGCATTGAAGGGCCGTGCGGAGGCACTCGCCAAGGGGAACAGCGGGCTTGCGGAGGGAATCACGGAGGACGCGTTCGTGATACGGACGTTTAGGAATGGTGTCGGGGTGTTTGTGTTCCAGTGCGTCTCCGTCTCTGATTCGCGTTGGGATGCTGACGGTCGCGTTCTAGGCTAGGGCTGGAAGGACTCGTCACGTTCAAACACGACGTCCAGTTCGACGCGGAGAATTATACTATCATGGTACCGCCACCGGCGAGTGGGGGTTGTGAGAACGCCGCGCCGGTGGCGATATCGGTGTTTGACAAGGTCAAGGTCAGGATCGAGGTGGAAAAAGATAAAAATACGCGACGTGGACGCGTCAAGATGACGCTCGTGAGCCCCGTTGACTCGAGGGGATTGTAGGATCACCCTGCCCTGGTTGATCATATCACAGCGCACAGTGCGTTTGACCGATCCACCTGACCTCGTATAAAGCGTGGGCGATCATTGCAACAGTTAATAGATTGTACACCGCGACCACACACAACCCTAGTAAATAGTCAAGTTGTTCCTGAACTGCCCCCCCAAACGCTACACGTCATTTGAGATCCATCTAGGACAACCCAACCCCACTTCGAGGTACAACTTGAATGCTTTCCGCACCTCATCCTCCCCTGCGTCCGCTGTATGTCTTCCTCCGCCCTGTTCTCCGCGTGGTTTAACGCGCGATCTGGCAGCGCCACGGTCGGATAGTGTCCATGTCGCAAGACGAGTGAGAGAATAAGCGCAGAAAGACTTAGATCGGACAGAGTGAGCCCTTGTGAGGGCCGGGGACGACGACTATCTATTGTTCCCCTTAGGTACGGGTCGCGACCATATACGAATCTCACCGCGATGTATTTCATCACGGTGGTCTGTGCGCGATCGCCCAGACACCGAATTTGACAGGACTATGTCTCGGAGAGACTCGGCCGAGCTTGGCTTGCCGGCTCTTGGACTAATGACCGACGGTCGACCTTCAACAGTCCATAAACGCTTCTTGCAGTTCCCATATACTTATGACGAATCGAGGTGTGAGAGCGAACACAGGCATGTACTCCACGAAACCCGTTAACAAACGCTGTCCAGACGAGAACTCTGCCCTGGCAGGTTGACGTTCGATCGGAGGATAACAATGACAACTTGTTACAAGTATATCCACTTGCTATATTCTTCTAGGCCAACTCAACCTCCCTTGGTACCATCCGAATACTTCCTGTCCCCTCATTCTCCCCTCCGTCCACTCCCACGTTTTCTGCCGTTTCGTCATTCTCCATGGGATTTGCGAACGTAATGCGCAATCCGGCAGCGCCTCGGTCGGACACTGTCGATAAGCCAAACCCAGAGTCAATCCCGCCCCCACGCCTGCCTTGAATGTCATTCTCGTGTAGTTCCCGTATGCCCATGATGAATCGAGGGGCGAGAGTGAACGCGGGCACATACTCTACGAATCTCGCTAGGACATCCAGCTCATTCTCAGGTTGGAATGAAAACTTTTTCCTGCGAAACAGCAAGTGCCCGACGCTCAGCAGGAAGAAGCTGTGACAAAGAAACCACCATCAGCCCCATTCAATACGTCTCTCAGCGAGTTTAGATTGAAGGAACTGAGGAAAAAAAAAACGCACCAAAAGAAGTAGAGGATGCCCTGCTTGACAAGTAAATTGATGTATTGGTTGAGTTGCCACTGTTTTGTCATGCGGTACATTTGAAGCGATTGTCTCACAAACTGGACGATTGCAAGCATGCACAACGCTGCACCAAAGACGATCTGCAAGTAGGTAGCCACTTGTCCCGGGATGACCTGTTGAGATGAGTCCTCTACGGAGGTGCAATATGAATATTCCAGTGTTTGTCTGGTGACCCCTGACCATTGATTAGTGTCAGTGTGGTATACATTTAGTGGATCAACGTCTATACATACATGAGGGATTCTTCGGATCAGTGCGGAAGGCATAAGATACCACAAAGGAGACGACCTCAATGAAAAACAAGACAAGAAGCACAACAAGGATGAATCTTGATTGATTGTACATCACCCATATGCGCAAGATCATTGTGGCTGTAATCATCATTGTAAGATTGCTTTTTTCATGAGCCACGCCAGTATTATAATACTCACCATCAGCCGCACCGAAAAAGATAATATATGCCCAATGCATGGTGTTGGCCACTACTTTACCTTGAAGAATTTGTGAATAAAGGGGAAGGGAAGAGCGTTAGTGAGTGCTCACAACTGCCAGTGTTAAATAAGATGTTGGTTGACAATCAGCGGCAATGGAATCGTGGCCAAGCACGCACACCTGAGTGTGCAATGTCAGTACCATCATCAATGATAAATATCTGGCGAAGCGTACCTCTTCGGGACCAGGCAGAAATACTGTGCCATCTTTCAGGGTGATCAAAATCAGATTGGATCTATATTTCATGAATCCAACTTACAGAGGGCAAAGCACCTGATAAGTATTAGAGGTTAGCACTTAGTGTGGACATCACAACAACTGTGGGCTCACAGTAAATTCAGTAGGCCACAATAACGAACCTATAAAAGCCTCATCAGAGCATACACCGGTGAACTAGGAGTCTCAGCACACACGAGAATGAACAGTGTTGACACCCGGGTCCACGGTTTGTTCTGTTGTCTCGTCAGGGATACGTCAACTTCGTGAAAGGCCCGGGGTGTGTACTAACCCAGATATATTCTATCTTGATCGATCACCGATCAAAAGATCTCCTCGTGCAAATGCTAGCAAGTACTATGTAAAGGGTATGTACCTCTTTGTGGAAGATGAGGACTGATGACACATAAGTTTGTGCTTCATATTGGAGCAGAACCGGCAGCTTACCACAATCATATACGACGGCAGTGAGGATGGTCACTGTGAAAAACCTGAGTGAGTGGCCACCATAAGTGTAGAGGAGCATACATGACCCATAGTTATTCAGCTGAATAGAGGTAAGAGTTGATTGTAGAGCAGAGCCTGGGGACATGGAGATATTGTGAGAAGTACGAGAGATTGCAGACGGCTATGGAGTGCTGGTCTACTCAAGCTACTGGTAACGGGTTTATAAGACACGAAACCCACTCTTGGCATCTAAAGAACATCACGTTGGCATCATAGGGATGACAGGGCAGGAAATGGGCGACAAGTTAGGTTACCCAGTTTGGCTAAGAACAGGGTATGTTTCTTACTGTTTTCGCACGCTGCACAAAGGTTCCGTTTCCCTGCTATCAAACGAGGTTAGCTGTTGTTGTTACCTTTCCGTTGTGATGAATATCGCTCGCGTCCACGATTCCGATACACGATACGAGGTGGTCAAAGTGGCATGAGCCGGGCCCCTCCTCTCTCTTTGCCATCCTATGCAAACTTTATGTCAATCTGAAACTTCTGAACCTCTGTGCTCACATTTTTATGATACGGGACACGAGTCGTCACGTAATGACCAGAGCAAAGGCTGTTGATCGTGGCTGCGCTGGCCATCACCACGCTGATGAAGCTGGCGGTCGAGAAGCACTCTGTTCGTGGTTAGTCCGAGATGACATACCCTTGTTGTCCCCACGACTTCAGGCCCAAACATCAATTACGTTCTACGCAGCCCCATGCCACACTTCTCACCTATCCCTTACGGCCTTGTATTTCACCTCGAACAACAATGAGTTGCGAGACGGCCTTCCAAAGCTGCCGCAGGCGTGTTAGTGGGAAATTGTTGACGTTCGCCACACGCTGCCTTTCCATCAGTACTAGTGTCAACACACCTGGAACTCCGTGACTGTGTAGTTTATTGCCGCTGTGTACTCCAAGTAGCTTCGGACAGGTCTTGTCCCGGAGTAGGTATGTATGAGGTGAAGAACGAGCGCTGAGGCACGGTGGGTGGTATCGATAAAGAGACATGGATGCCAGAGATAAATGGGTCTTCTGTCCATAACGGCTACCTTCCTTCACACTGTCGTGTTGAAAGTGCTTTCCAAATTACGCCTGAGTAGACGAATTGGACTGAAACGAACGATTCTGATCGACATGCAAAAATTCAAGGGAAAGGACACCTGTAGTGTAATTCCGAGTCCGACATCAACAAGGTTAAGCAAAAGTAGGAGTTAGGGCAAGGGAATCTGAAGATTGAGGGCCCACACAAACACGACGTCCGCTACCACTGATTCGGAGGCAAAAAAAAAAGCAAGCGAATCGAGACGGACGACAGAGATACCATACCGTCCGTGGCGTTTCTGGCGGACGAAAAGTCGGACCCAACGGAACGATCAGATACTGTCAAGCCGGGGAAGGGAAGGACACCTCGCGGTCAAGTCCGGGTGTGGAACATGCAAAATCGAAAACAAAGTGGGAGTTAACTGGACACGCAGGACCTGTCTGTGCCGTCGATGTCTCTCCCAATGGGACCAAGATCGTGACTGATCGTTCGCTGCTGGCGGGGGTCTGCATACGCTCTGGTGAGTCCCCACACTCATCGTGGTGACGACGACACAAGTCTCAGTCCTCGCGCCTCGCAGACTCGCCGTCGCCACATCCCATGCTCCACGCCTCGCTCCACCCGAAATCCAACGTGGAGTGCATCATGGATGTGATCGACCGACGGTATTGGATGGCGCAGCTGGCCGGAAGCGCTCGCATTGAAAGGTCGTGAGGAGGTGCTCACCAACGGAAGAGATCACGGAGGACGCATTCGTGATATGGACATTGAGGAATGGTGTAGGGGTGTTTTTGCTCTGGTGCGTCTGCATCTCTGATTCAAGTTTGTGTCGGAACGCCGACCCTGGTCGTGTTCGTAATCCAGGCTCAGACCGGAGGGCCTGTCACGTTCAAACGCGACGTCCAGTTCGATGCGGTGAATTGTACCACCATGAAACCGTCGCTGGCGAGCGGCGGCGGTATCGGTGATTGACCGTGACAAAGTCAAGGTCAGGATCGAGGTGAAAAAAGACAAGAAACGTGGACGCGTCAAGATGGCGCTTGTGAGCCCCGTCGATTCGAGGGGGTTGCAGAATAGTCATGGACCGGAACGTACCGTATTCTTTCGCGTTTGGCCAAGGTATCCGACATCGTATAAAGAGCGAGAGACTAGGCACATGGAATAAATTAGTACACCACGAGCCCAAACCACCGTTTACACACAAAAAAAAAATGGTACAGAAGAGCGTCAATGATGTTCCTGAATAATCTCCTAATTGCTGGGCCAATCGGGCAGACCTTTCACCGCAGCGTTACATGATTCCCGCACCCGTCGTTTACTCGCTAGATCGCCTGACTGTCGATAGCTGTTGAACACTTCTTGCAGCTGGAATGTGGACGCGGCAACGACGTCTATGGAGCGGTGTCAGACTCACGACATACGCATGACAATAAACGACGCACCAAAATTATTGTTCGCATCCTTGAGAACCTAGCAAGAAAAAAGTGCCATGGTCAGCACTCACGCATACGTACGGACAACAGCCGGCCTAATCGCGTCCCGAAGTCGAGTCACATACCTCTTTCCACCCGTCGACCTGACTATTATACCCAAACGCCGGATCAGGCCCAAACAAGCCCGGATCGGGACCGCCACACTGCCGTACGACGCTCTCCGCTTGCTGTTTCCGTGCAGCCCACGCCTCCTTGAGCGCATCGCACGCACCCAAGAGCTGTTTCCAACTATACACATCCCATGCCTCCAGGCCCGATTTGTGAACCCTGATCAGATCACGTGGGTGGGTCATGCCGGGTCCTGCGCTTCCGGTGGAGCCTTGAGAGGGCGACTGAGGCCGCTGGCCGTGAGATTGCGCGTACGGATCAAACTCAGAGAGATAGCTAGGGGTGGCATTGGTTGGGGGTGGTTGTTGTGGGTAGCCTCCGCCGGGATACGGGTAGTTGGATTGGATGGGGTATTGCTGTGGCAGTTGGGCGAAGCCATTCGTGGGTTGGAAAACGCCGATACCGGTAGGTTGGGGACCTAATTGTCTGTCAGAACGATAGATAGAGATGCGTGATATGAAGGTGGTTAGATCGGGGATGTGCAGTCAGTCGCGACAGACGTACCCTTGAGGTTGGTATTGAGATGTAAAGGATGGCGAAGCAAACTGGCTGTTTGGGGACATCGCATGTGGTGGTCCCTGATAAGGGCCACCTTGACCATAGGGTTGGGATGGATATTGCTGAAATTGCGTTGGATACTGTTGGGGCTGATTAGGGTACCCGTTTGAGGGGTATCCGGCCTGAAAGGTGGATGCACTGAGGTCTGGGAAGCGTGCAGGTGCGGTGGTGGGGTCTCCTACGAATGGGTTGCTGGACAGACCGCGTTGTGGGCTGGCAGAACCATAGTGATTGACGTACATGGTTGAGGGCAGGGACACGAGTTGATCATCATGGCCGCTTGTACTCTGGATTATGTAAGTCCGCACTGCTACTGTAGTAACTTCGTTCAAAGGTTGGCTATTAGTGCTACTACTAGTTCAGTACACTGCTGTGAACCCGTAGGTCCTCACTGAGGCTTCGTGTGGATGTTTCAGAGCTGTTATCCTTACGTCGACATACGCCGTACTTCGCGTCCCAGAGTATGGGTATGGTCGGACCAGGGTTAACCTCATTCATTCATGAACTTCGAAACGTGCATCATGGTGCACATCAGAGTGCGTGCACCCACGCGCGTATGATGCTGAACCGTGACGGCCGTGCAGATTCTAGAGGAGACCTTATTGAAGTGTTTGGGTAGTAAAACGTCTACCGGTGGGTATCTTGTCGAGGCTCCGCGTAGTGGGTCACACCGAGCATTGCGGTCTTTCTTCACTGTGATCTTATGATAGATAGACAAGGTGTACTACTCCAGCGTGTGACTTTGAGTCGGGAACCGGAGAATTCCTTCGCACTCATACTTACTGATCTACAAAGTATCAACTAGAAGAAAAAACGAGATGGCTGAGTACGACCTCTCAAAAACAATCATTTCCTACTTGGATCGACATCTCGCCTTTCCTCTGCTCGCCCATCTCGTAGAAACATCTCTGTTTCCAGTCGAACAGGTCCAGGCAGCACAATATGAGCTCGCCAAGGGCACCAACATGGTCGATTATGCAGTCAGCTTGTTCGAGCAGCTGCACCCCGATGAGGAGGTTCCTCCAGGTGAGTCTACCTTCGGAACAAGATCTGATACACATCTCAATCCAAAACATTCCCAGAATTCTCTGGGAAGCGGGAAAAAGCTGTATCGACAAATGAGCGGCTGCAACAAGAGGCGCAGGCTGTCTTGGACGTGATCGAGAACCCGGACGTCGCACAAGCACTTCGCCAGGACAAAAACCAAAACTTGCAATACTTGAAAGACAACTACAATGTCAGCCTGATCGATCTCTCATCTCCGACTTGCTCAGTTTTTCGTTGCAGCTCACGTTGGAGCAAATAACCGCGCTGTACAACTTCGGCCAATTCCAGTACACGTACGGAAACTATAGCGGCGCGGCAGACTACTTGTACCATTTCCGTGTTCTATCCACCGATACCGAACTCAATACCTCTGCACACTGGGGAAAACTCGCCTCAGATATCCTCACGGGAAAATGGGAGACCGCTCTTGAAGAGCTCAACACACTGCGGGACGTCGTTGACTCGCGTTCGCCTTCATCTCTTTTGACGAGCCCTACCGAGTCTGCCGCGCTCGCCCAGCTGCATTCACGGACGTGGCTCGTACACTGGTCGCTCTTTGTCTACTTCAATCACCCTCAAGGCCGGACGCTTCTCCTCGAGACGTTCCTCTCGCCCACCTACCTCAACACCATCCAAACGTCTTGCCCTTGGATTTTGCGGTACATCGCCACCGCTGCAATTCTTTCCCGAAAATCTGCTACCGGGAGTACGAACGCGTCCTCGCGTGTACGGCATTCAATTCGTGAGATTGTCAAGGTCATCCAAATGGAAGAGTACCAGTATCAAGATCCCATTACTTCTTTCCTAAAGGAGCTCTACGTCGAATTTGACTTTGAAGCTGCCCAGCGGGAGTTGGGAGTTGCAGAGCGTGTCGTTGGGGATGACTTCTTCCTCGGCGAATTTAGAGAAGAGTTCTTGGACAATGCACGATACTTGATCAGCGAAGCATACTGCCGCATCCATCAGCGGATTGATATTGGGTACGTTGGACATGCGTTTGGGACAATCGGCGTATTTTAAAATCTGTTTTTTCGACAGGGACCTGTCCGAGAGACTAAATCTCAACAAAGATGAAGGCGAAAAGTGGATTGTGAATCTCATTCGCGAGACTCGGATGGGCGCCGATGCCAAAATTGACCTAGAAAAGGTGAGTGGATGGGTGTACATCCGCGTGTCTTTTACTCATGCGAATGTTATCAAGAATGTGATCGAAATCCATCGCTCACCACTCCCAGTATACCAGTCGGTCATTGAAAAGACCCGTGGACTGGCTTTCCGTACACAAGCTTTGGGGGCGGGGATGTTGCAGCCTCACCAGTCTGCACAGCAAAATCAATCGCAACCGGTGGAGGCGGCACGATCGTAACTTGAGTTTGATACATTGACCGAGCAATGTAAGTTGTCGGTATAAAATACATTCACGCCAACATGGACGCGGGACAATGGCGTTGGGCTCATTCATAGGGATACATCCGGCTCGAGTGCATTGCAGCCTTACACAGCGATGATCATTTCCAGCATCTACCGATCTCATCAATCCAGGAAAACCGACAAGGGATTTCGAAAGTCTACTCACAATATATCGTATCCCCGCGTGATGATATGTTCAACGCCACCATAGGCCACATGACATCCTCCCTAGGGTAGAGATCCTTTGATGACTCGGAAGAAATAGCAGATAAAGAAATACGTACCAGGTGTTCACCCGTCTTCCCTGGGACCTTCGTATCGCGTACGGTAGCGATCGCGTGGTAGAGATAAGCACCGTTCTCCTCATAACCTCCTTGCACTGGCTGGCGATGTGCAGGGACGCGACCAAGGCTCGTAGGCACCCATTCCATCGTCTCCGGGTCGAACGGGAGGAGGTCATAACGGCCATGGTGCTCTACCTCGGAACCGCCATAAGGGACACGGCAATGCGGAGCGAGAGACGGCCCGATCTTGCAGGGGTGGACAGAGTTATCGAAGATGGCGGAGCCGAGGAAGATAGGAGATGTGTAGTCGCTATCTTGGCAAACGGGACTCTTGCTGTAGAGCAGGCTGGGGAATGCATCGCCGCCTTTGAGAGGAATGCGGTAGCCAGATGGAGGTGGTCGAGAAGTGGTGTAGTAGGGAGGAGGAGGAAGAGGGAACTGAGGAGCGTCGTGATCCTTGTCGTCGTCGAATTTCATGGTTTCAATCCAAGCGCAGCCGCACAGCCAAGCGACTGAGACTCCTATCTCTGATCTTAACGATGACCTCGCCTAACATTTAAATTGATTCAAGCAGGTTACGTATCAGCTTCGCCCTCGAACAAGATGGGCTGGCAGTATGCGCCCCTTGGCTCCTGTATCTCTCCATCTACCATACTTTCGAGCGTACTATGGTTGCTATACACCTTTGTTGCGTCCGATCCACCAAACTGATTCATGTGTAACTTAGATCATTAAAGCAGAACCTGTCGATTCGGTGGTCCTCGCCTACGATGAGACCACAGCAACAGGTTCAAACGAGAATTCTCCGATTCGTTCGCCTCGACGTAGAGCAAGGCTCGAAGTACTCCTCCCGACCAAGAAATGCGTCTATGGGAACAATATTCCAGAATTCGAAAACGCATCGACCTTCATCGCAAGGAACAATCTCGTCAAGAAGGAAGAGCCCGACGACTTGAGACCCAAATTGTTATTTTTTGTTCGACGCATTCTAGTTCATCTCTCATCCTGCACTCAGAGGTGTATTTTTTAGGGCAAAATCGAAATCAAGAAAGAAGAAATGCTCTCCGAGGACGTCGTAGACCGTCGTCTCGCCAACGTCGCCTCTTACGGCGTGGACTTAGATCCCGCCATCAGGGACGTGACCACAACGCGCACGTTCACCTCTAAACGATGGGGTGGAAATACCCAATCCACCTTCCCAGAGATCCGCGCAGAAATGCTTGCCCGCCATGGACTGAACGACTTTATGTATCTGAGCCTCCTCTTCAATCCGCACGCACCTCAGTGGCCTGGTGCACCGGGCTTGTTCTTCTCGTCTTCTGTGTATCCGGAAGCGACCGAATGGGCCCGGACCGAACGGGTGCTCGTTCGATTGAAGACGAATTGTTGGTTATACGTTGGGCAGTACCAGTGTATTCCAGCGGCTTCACTGACACCCGAGGAATGGAAATCGCAACCCTCTAGGGTGGAGTGCCTCGTCTCCGAGTTGCCTTCCCCTCTAACGTGTCTTCCTCGCATATTCTTTTCGTAGGTGAAGCAGACGTGGACAAGCAATGTCTCGACCCATGGATGGGGCATTGACATACGGGCAAAAATTGTCCTCCAAAAACGGCTCGGGAGAAGTCCTACCTTCCAGGAACTGGAAGATGCCGTTGAGTCAGAGGGAAAATTCAGTGCGACCCCAGAGGAGGTCCACCGTGCATTCGATCAGGGCGATGCTGTATGTCGTTCTCTTTGGATTTGGTTCGATCGTGAGATTGAGAGACAGCCTTGTCAGGTAATACGAGCGTGGGTCATGAAATGCGTTGGCTACGATGTAAATTTCCAGCGCGAAATTGCAGCTGGTAATACTGCCAACTGATGGATGCGTCCACATGGGACACGTGCCACGCTGTATCACGATGTGGATACTGATTTGCGTAAGGATTATAGCCATGGCACGGTGAGAGCGACCACCTGCCTTCCGTTTGTGTATTTCTATCAACGCACATGCTGGTACATAGTGAACATGTAACTTTGGAACAGTTGTCGTTCTCTTACATTGACCTGTACCCTCTGAATCATCAACTCGGGAATGCTCGGACCCGCAAAGTGCTAGGGCTAGTTTGGGTAATGTGGCTGTACACGGATAGTTGCTGGTCAAACAGAGCCAAAGAGGGTGGCTACAATAAGGCTGCGTGCCCTTGGACCCCTTTCATTACGACGTCCACCAGCCTCGTCAGAAATGACCATTCCTACTGATAATACTGCAGTTACAGAACATGACAGCCATTCCGATTCTGACTGGCTCGACATCTCCAGCACAGACAGGGATTCGGACGACAACGACTCTATCTATTCGTCAAGAGAGACAGATCATGAGGATCTCTCCCGTCCCAGGTCTAGACGGTCCTCCTTCAGCTATGGCAGCTCCCGTGAGGGGGACGTCGACGCCTGGGAAGGCTTAATCGACGACAGCGCCGACGAGGGCATGCCCAATGACGTACTGGCCAGTCCGCCCAACTCCCACGTGCCCTCTGAGCCCCCTGCAACCGTCGACCTAGATCCGACCCAAGAGACCTCTCTCGAGGAGTTACGCGTCAAGGAGGGTCTCGACCAAAGCATGGTCAGCACCCTCAGCTCGTCGCGCTCCAGCTCCCTCCATTCGTCTACGGTCCATAGCTCATCCCGTGATCTTCGCCTGTCATTTCCGGATCCCATCACTAGTTCGTTTAGAGAACCTCTTAGCACATCTTATGAAGAAATTCAGTGCGACTCTGACCTCGTCTCGTCTCCTATCCCTTCGGATGTTCCTTCAGATGCGTTCCAGGTCGATGATGAAGAGATGCTATCCGCTTCTCAGATACTTCCGGTTCAGCCATCGGCTCCTTCTCTGTCCGGGCCCGAACTCAAAGTGTTCCTCTTTGGATTCTCCACCTTTTCCAAGTGGTCCATGGTCAACAAGCTCCTGCAGAAGGTTGCACATGGTGCAGGTCTCACCATCACTGCCGATCTCGACAATATACAGGGGTATACACGCCGACTGTCTGTTTTTGGTTCCTTCGAGAACGATCATGCATTCCCCCGTATCATTACTGTCGTTGACAAGACCTTCGAGCACGATGACGCCGTTGATGATGTAGGTTATAAATACTTTTCATGAATGAACTAACTGCAACTATGGGCAGCTGGCTTCGATAGACACTTCTCGCGTTCGTCCTCTCGCAGTAGTCTTCCTGCCATGTCGTCCACTGCATCTTCCTGCGCATGTGCTGTGTTTACCGATCTCCGCCTCGGCATCAGAGCTCCCCGATTTTAGCAATGTTGAGACTGGCTACCATCCAGGCACATGGAACATGCTCGACATCCCGAATCACCAGATACTCCGAATAACCCCATCGGAGGACTCCCTGGTAGTCAACAGGCACTCGCTTGACAGTATTGACTCATCTCATGCCTATCGGGCATTCTCTCGCTTGTGGGTGGGTGACCATATTACGTCGAAGGGAGTGGTGGCCACGACACATGCTTTGACGATGTAGGCTTTCTCACTGCATTGTCCCTGGTGACTCACTGATGAGAATCCGCAGCATCGCGATTCTTTCTCTGATCCTTGGTGTGATCGTTCGGGCCGCTCTTCCGGTTTCCCTCCAGCACTTCACCTCTGCTACCCTTACGACCTCTCATCCTAACTGCACCCCTGGTTCTTTGTGGCAATTACTTCGGCCGGTGCCCTACCGAGAACGTCTTCCCCCTTCCACAACATGGGACAATTCGGTAGCCGCCATATCGTCCTCGGCCAAAGACTTTTCATTGTCGGTCTTTAGCGCGGAGTCTACATCAATTATGTTATCACGTGCGAACCCCACGAATTCCCGGCGCGCGATGCCATCCACGTTCTCGGAGCACTTCAAGTTCTCCAAGGACCTGATGTTGCAACCGCCGTGTTCGGTGCTTCCGCTGGACAACCGCCCAAAGGCACTGTCCGTGATACCAGAGACGAGCCCCACTACCTCGTATCACCCCAGTCCGGCTACCACCAGTTACGCGGTCACAGCCATGGTGCACCCATCCGTTCTTGGCGTCGTCAAGGAATATGCCCCTGTTGCGGTTGCGGTCATGAACCGGGATATGCAGGACATTTTCGATGCCCTCGACGCTCTCGTCCAGGCGATATCCAGACAGACGCAGATGATCGTCGCGCAGGCGACGACGCTCATCGAGCACTCGGTCACGTATTTGGAGAAGAGCGCCGAGTCGTTGGAGACCATCAAGGAAACGCTCCATGTACACAACGAGCACGCTCGGAAGCGAGCAAAGGAGATTAAGGAGATGGGCACAAAGTGGTTGTATGACACGTCGGAGGCTATTTCCTCCCACGCTCAATTTTCGAAAGGAGTAGCTCAGGAATGGGCGGAGGGTCTTGCAAATGGGGCGCAGCATGCCAGGAGCAGGGCCAAGGAGATGGCTGCGGAGATTCATGGTCTCTTGAAAGAATCTGATGGACTCGAGGTACTTGCCAAGGGTGCGTGGGACACGCGTGCGATCGACTGGGAGGAGTGGTTGGAGCAGCTCCGTCAGCACGGGAAGAAGGGGAAGTCGTTCAGGTCGTGCAAGCGAAAGCTCAAGTCGGGATTTTTCTCCTGATCATCCATCCTATGGTGGTTTCCTTGACGGTGTAGGCATGTTATATGTACCTCGTATGTAAAATAAGCTGAATACGATTTATGTGTTTTCGTTGGGTGCTTTATGATATGGTCTGATCACGACTGTCTGTCCCTTGTGAGATGTACCAACGCCGCACTTTCAACACTCGTTTCCCATATCTCGAGTTTTGCTCGTTCGATCTCTACCACAAGTTGTCTCCTCCGTGTTCGCGCGCGCTCAAGGATGGCTTGCTTGTCAAGTGCGCCTTTGGAGGTGGTAGAGACGATGCTGGGGGTAGACTGCCTCGACATGGACGGCGAAGAAGCAACGTCTGCATCAGCTCTAGCCTTTCCCTTCTGTGCCGCGGTGATACGAGGAGGCTCGCAAGGTTCTGCCGGAAAAGGGGATGACACCGCAGCCGAAGCCCGGTCCGCAGAGCAATCCTTTTCGACAGGCTCGTGGGTATGAGATCCTGAGTGCAAGCACTTGTCAGCGACGTTTCATACCGTCAAGGACAATGCATACCGTGATCAGATTCTCCAAGAGCAGTCGTGCTTGCGAATGCGTCCACGCACGCTTCGGGAGGGGGTGTGAGTGGTCCTGTGACAGAGCTGAACGAGGTGCGGGGTGTGTGGGAGAGGACAGGTAGGGTTGGAGATATGTGGAGTGCCTGCGGGATATCGCTCAGCGCGAGCGCGGATTGCGGTGGCAACTCAGCCTGCTGAGATATGGCGAGCAAGGCAGGATCAATCACTTGATCTTCTGTCCCACATGGGACGATCGTAGCGTCGTGTTGCGTTGGGACAGGTATACTAGGCGCAATGCCAGAGGCCGAGAAGTCCAAAGATGCCAATGACCAAGCGCCCGGGTCCGACGGCTCTGGAGTAGATGCGTCGGTCTCGAGCGGAAGGAGATTTTGGAGTTGCGATAGCCATTCTTCGAAACCCAAGTGATCACTAGTGGCAGCTGAACTACCTGTCTCAGCTACACCTTCCGAATCCATGTGGGATCCCAAGGAGCTTAGAAAGTGGTACAGGTCGTTCGTTGGTATTGCCTGGCTTGGCGTTTCAGTCACTGGGATGATGGCATGCGACGTGGGTTCTGCGGTGTTCCTTCCCGTGGTGCTGACTCGCCCAATTTGTGTCTCCACGGACATACTTCTGGATGACCGACGACTTCGCGTCTTGGCCCGTCCTTCTCCGCTCTTCGCAGTTTTAATGGCAGCTCTTTTAGTAGCATCTCGTACGAGCTCTAGTAATTGCACCACAAGTCGCTTCGCTCTATCTCGTTCCCAAGTATCGTGGTACGCCTCGGGACCCTCACCGGCCGCAAACGGGAAAGGGACATCCCAGTCGGCTGCGCCAGCAGGTACGTGTTTTAGCTTCCGACGTTTCGGGGGTGGGACGACAGGGGCTGGTAAACCACCAGGAGTATAGGGAGGGACGGCGTCAGAGGGCTGCACGTTATAGATGCCGTGACCAAATGGCCGCGCAAAAGGTTCAGGTGGAGGATTTCGAGAGGAAAAGCGTGATTCACCCCCGAGGAGCTTAACCAGAGACTCGAGCACCGGAAAAACGTTCTTTTCTTTCGCAAGAGAGCTCAATATGTTTGAGCGTAGAGCCTCTGGATTGAGTTGATTTAGGTGCGGTGGCGTCTCAAGCTGACCACGAGGACTCTTCCCAATCAGCGGCATATGCTGGTCGTCATCGAGCACGATTGGATGGCTTGCTGTCGATCCACGAGCGGGGGAGTGTGAACGGGATTGCTGTGCAGGAGTCGGTTGAGCGTACAATTGTGTAGGCTTGACGCAACCTACTACGCCTGCAAGTCCGAGTAAGGAGGACTGCGAGCGCAGGAAATTCGGTGGAGTAGGTTCATTCGGTCCTGGCAAAGTTATGGGTGGTGCAGGCGGAATGGGCGTTAAAGACTTTGTTTTGGGCGTCCCACGCTTCCTGGTGGAAACGGTAGCGGACCCGATAGAGCTAGCCGCAGAAGATGCCCTGGAAGGGGCTGAGCGGGTAGATGATCTGGACCCGGGTAACGGTGTATGAGCTGAGGTAGACGTCGCGGTAATGCTGGGTGGTGTCACGGATGATGGATGGCCAGGAGGCGACATAGTTGAAACTGGGAGATCGGCTGGTAGTTCAGCACATGACATATGGGAACCAGGAAGTGCAATGGTCCCCACATTTTTTCTGCCCACTCCCGCACTCGGGACGGCAGTTACGGGGCCAACTTGTCCTCCTGCAATGGAGGCCTCCCGAGATGGTGACCTACCTCTGTCCGGGGATGGAGGAGGAGAACCAAAGAGGGAATCCTGGTCCTCATCTGTGAGAAGAGAGGACCGATTCATCTGATGGAGTGTGAGCCGCGCGATCGCGCCGAGGAATGATAAAGACACTTGATAGACCGTGACTGGCACTGAAGCGTAGAGATTTGCTGATTAAGAGTGAAACTCCGCCTGGAACGGTGAGGGCTCACCGTGAATATGACTACGACGTGAAAACTTATGAGAGAGAGAGAGCGACCACGAGCATTTCGACCAAACAGAGACCAAACAACGCACCTCTTGCTCGGGCCTGAGTACTGAGTCCCGTCACCCCACATCCTGCTCTCCAAGACGGTCCTCCTTCTCAAGTGCAATCCCATATCATATCTAGACGCCAGTACATAGAACGCAGTACGAGACAATGCATGTTACGCCATATCTACTGACTGAGCCCTCCTAACCTCCATTGGTATATCCTCTCCGTTTGCCAGCCTCTCGGCGTTCTGCCCGGCTTCCGCGAGTACCATCTCTCCAACGTCAGCAAAGAGCGGCGACGACAAGCCAAACCCGATGTCGATCCCGCTCCCAGTCGCACCTTGAACATCCCGCGCGTGCAGCTCCCGTATGGCCATGATGAACCGGGGGATCAACGTATACATTAGCACGTATGCCAGCAAGTACGATAATAACATCTGCCAACCTCCTGACGGAAGGTTTCCGGTAATCGACAGTATGTCGACGAGGTTAACCAGGAAGATACTGTAAAGAAAAGGTGCAGTGAGCGGAGTACGTGACAAGGTCTGTGCTTGCAATCGGTTGACTGAAGAATGACTCACACAAAGAAGTAGAGGATGCCTTGCCCGACGAGCAAATTCATATATCGGCTGAGTTGCCAGCGATTTGTTGCGCGGTACATTTGAAGCGCCTGTATCATGAACTGGGCGACGGCAAGCACACACATCGTCGCACCGAAACCAATTTGCAGGCTCGTGGTCAGCTGCGCCCAAATTGGCGGTGCAAACTGCAGCACGCAATATGAATATTCCAGTATCTGGATGGTGACCACTGATGAACGGTTAATAATGTGGCACACGGTCTGCTCATACGATACCATATACCTACCTGGCATATTATCTGGATCACTGTAAACGATACAAGCCACGGCGATGGAGACGATCTCAACGGAAAAAAGAACTAGGAGAGTGCGTAGGATTGGCTTCGATTGGTTGTACATTGCATATAGTCGGAGAATCATAACGTCTGTGATCATAACGATACATCTGATAAGTTTCGAGTCCGGACTGTGCTGTTGCTCACAATCCGCTGCACCAAGGAACAGAGTGCACGTCCACTGCTGAACGATGCTAAGTATTTGGCCTTGAACTATCGATGAATCATGCTAAACAGCAAATTTTAGATGAGGGTGCTCACAACTGTAACTTAAGTTGTGCATGGAAAGCACGACAGAGAGTAGTAGATCAGATACGTACGTCTACGAGCAAAGGAGACCCCTGATTAATATGATCGATAGTCATTAAATCTGCAAATTTACCTTCGCTGGGCCAGGTAGAAAGCTACTCCCGTCTGGCGAACGCAGTCAGCTCGATCAAAACGACGGTTCGTGAGCCAAACGTACAGAGGGCATTTATTCTGACAAATATTCGGGTGAATGATAAAACGACACCATAACTAGACTCACACCAAGCTATAAAGGCCACAATAGCGAATCTGTCAGCGTTTAGCTTGTTGCGTGTCCCCAGCTGGATTAAAAACACACAAGGATGAACGACGTCGAGACCCGAGACCATGGCTGGCTCTGGATCTTATTACTGAGCAACAAATAAATTCAGAAGTCATTATCTACTGACCCAGATGTGTTCCACCTGCGTGGGTTATCTGCGAATAAAACATTTCTACGGTTCGTGATAATAGCGCCTGAGTAATACCTCGTCTGAAGATGTAAGTACTGGTAATGTATAAGGTAATGCATCATACCACGATAGAATGCATAACTCACCGTAGTCGTATACGACGGCGGTAAGAATGGCAACTGCAACAACCTCGTTAAAACTGATTCCCTACGAAGAGGATGAACGTACGAGTTCCATAGTCGTTCTGCTGGATGTTACTGAGAGCGAACTGCAGAGTAGAAGTCATATTCTGGATGTATTGGTGCTGAGTTCCGGAGACAATCAGAAGTGCGACTGGTGAATGTATGCAACAGGATCCTATTCTTCGGGCCGTCAGACTCTCCCCTTTTATAAATGCTCGGAAATGCATTTTGAGATAGCGAAGGAACACCGCCGATGATCGATCTACATCTGCATACCCTAGCCGAGTGGAAAGATGAGGATTGGTCCCCATTTAGCAAGCGTGGTGTGGGCACATTCCCGTAATTCTTCGCTTGATCGATTTTGAGGGCTGTGATTGGAGGAGGACGTGCTCAGCCGTCCGTCAACTGGTAACGTTATAACCCGGTCCTCCTGATGCAGCACCAAATGAAGTATATGCGTAGTACACGCAATCGTGATCGCCTGGAGTGTGAGGAATATTATATATGCATACGATATCCGTGCAATTTACGTACGTATTTTGCAACTTGACCTGGCATGTGGTCGTAAGGAGCCAAGTGGACCCCCAACACGCACCCTCGTCACTTGAACTACACCTTCTTTGTCCACATGAACAGTGATATCGACGGGTCGAGCACGCCAGTCCAGATGGGTTCCATCACACATTCGAGTAACACAAAATTGGAGTATCTTGGAAAGGATGTAGCAATGTCATGACGTAAGTTCTACCAACATCAAGGCAGCAGTGTTTACTCCTGATGATCAGGAGTGAATAGGATCCAATGTGACACTCACAATCCCTGATGCACAGCTTGGCATAACCGACTGTGTGGAGGGCACGCCTAGGACCGATCATCAAGTACGGCCATTGTGCTACTCGCGCTAGAAAGCATCGTGCTCAAGGAAACTCCAGAATGTGATGGGTAGGTGGATAAAGGGTTGGAGGCCAAGGTGTGATGGCGAGCATACCCGCAGTCTAGCTGTGTACACGTGTAAAATGCAAACTTGTCCCGAATACAAATCGGAATAGACATACCTCAAACAATCGTCTAACCATCGTATAGTACCCATACCACGTTCATCACAAAAAGTACAAATATACTATAACCCCTTATATGGTGTCCAAGTTGTAAAATTTGTATAACATAAAAAATATCCACAAGGGTTGGCTGTTTGCACATTATTTTGCTGATGGTAGCGGGTTCATATGAGTTTATATATATTTGTATGGATTTATATACCATTTATATAGATTTATGCACCACCACAACATGAATCAGGCTGGGACATATTGCCACCGGTTCGACACTTTTCGTGATGTTGTTCCTGCCTGTCGCTTCCTTATCGAGTCCAACACCTGGCGCGTATGACACTCGTCCTTATCACCATCGGAGAACAACCCCGATCGGCAAATAGCGAATTGCAATGCGATGGTAACGGATCACTCAGGCTGTTGGAGCTGATGTGGCCATATCCGGGGGACAGACGACGAGTTGGTTGATTCCTCAGTGACACTAGGCCGGCCAAGAACCAGTCGACAGACCACTAGTATTCCAACGTCTTGTTTTCACTTTTCAGGTCGAGACCAGCTACAAAGCGTCAAGCAACTTTTTTTCCTTTATCAACCCGCGGCATACACTGGCAACAGTCAATTGCACCATAGCCTGCTTCAAGTTGAAGGCCTCGGCCCGGCAGTCCCAGCTGACAAGTTTCCAAGTCTGGCCCACCGTAACCTACACGCCTTGTCCGTGTGAGGGCACTCCCGGGTGAATGCTCGAGTTGCGTTCGGTGTCGGCGCGAGTTGGTCGAGTTCCACATTGCCACACCCATCATGCCCACAGCCGAAACACCGACCGGTTAACGTCTTAACCCCAATAAGGCAATGGCTTGTCCTTTCCACCACAAGACAACATAGAGTCAGCTCCCGCATAATTGGGCACATTTGTTGGTTTCTCTTCTGCCTACTAGTAAGTCAGGACTGTCCCGCGCCACCATGACATTCGAATAACCTGAAATCTATGCGTTTCCGCACCCTGCCACGACTTTCGCGTGTAAGCATGTCGGGGGGCCAAGTGAAGATCAATGTGGCGTTCACCATCCTTTCCGCAGTCGCAATCTGTTACTCTGATCGGACACCGGTAGGCCACATAGCCGCTGTACTGTATCTGGCCAATAAGTATCACCCGTCGGGTCGAATGCGACCCACCCACGGATTGCGGTGAAAGCTCGGTCGTGACTCAGGCGTAGATCCTGAGAGTTTAAGTTCAAGAAGCTGGCCGTAGTGGCACGTTCCACTCTTCTCTTGGCTCCGTTAATACACTCAGGTGGCCTAGGCCTCTGACGTCGCCGGTTGCTGTAGAGCTCCCGTAAGCGCCGGCGCTTAGCTGGTGGTCGAGGCCCTCGTTGATTAACATGGAAACTCCCAGTTACATCGTCATTTCCAGGCACTGGAACTACCCCCGTGACGCACAGCTTCAAGCCATCCTGCCGGTGCATTGTCCAGACCTTTTCGCTTCCAGATAGGCCATTGGTACGCTGTTACGCAGTGCTCCGTTTCGACCACGGTCGAGACTATCATAGTCCCCAACCAAGCGGAGTCGTCGAGATAGCTGCGCACCACCGGGCATTTCTGATTTCCAGATATGTCGCCCCAGTTGGAGCGTGTTTCGAGCCCCCGCGGAATGACGTTGTACATGCCTCTCTGGGACTAGCTATTCTCTCCAGATATCCAGTTCCGCTCAAGGATCCCCTCGACTAAATCAGCATTCAACCCCGCTCCTCCATATATAACCCTGCTTGTCGAGATTCATGAACCTCGTTATCTTCCTAATGGCATTTCACGATATCCTCATCTTCCGCGAGCTTGCGCGCGCACTGCGGCTCAACCCGCCGGCACTCAACGAGCCTCCTCCAATCCCCGTCGAGCTCACAAGAGAGCTCGAAGACCTCAGGAAATTCTTGTTAAACCTGGTAAACCTTCTGCGTTTTGCTGGTGTCCGAGTCGCCCAGAACTGAGACGTGTCGTTGTTGATTGATGCAGCTCATTGCATTCCTCACGTCGGTTCCATTTCTCGATCCTATCGGCGTATTTGGCTCAACGACGCCGCGCGTCCACAGCGTGCATGCGTCTGGCGTGATGGGCGCGGTGACGCTGGCGCTGCTTGTGTACACGATCAATCTTCATATCGCTATCAACGCCAGTTTTCTTCAGGTGAGAGCGATACGCCTATTTTTTTTTTTCCTTTCCTTTTTTTTTTTTTTTTGCGGTAGCCCCGCATGGTCTGATGCTATCCCTAGAATAGTCCAACTCTGTCCAGGATTCTCCACACGATACCCGTTCTCGGTATATTTTGTATGGCCGTTTTTGAACTCGTCATCGTGGTGCAGTCGCCCCTCATTGCAGCCGCCATCCTCCTGGCGTGCGCCTTACCACCGCTTGTGATTGCCGCTCATCTTGGGAGACGGTATGCTGAAAGGATCTCGATGCCATTTCCTGTACAGGTGCGGGACATGGCACCTGCTATGCTAGGCCCGGCTGTTACGACAGTAACACACCAAGTTGAGTCGAGTTGAGGGCAACTAAGTGAAGGGCAGCTGGTCAGGACATGCACAAAGTGAATTGGATCCAGATCGAATAAATACTATCCATTGTAGTATCTGTAGTTGTACACACATGTCCCCAAACCTAGCATACATTAGATGATTCCGTATGTTTGCATTGTTGTCTGTCTCAAAGCGTTGGTGTTACATATTGTCCCAATCATCCCACAACCCTTCTGTGGATTTGAATGACCTTGGAATGGGAGTCTTTGGCGTGATTTCTACCGTTTCCACGAGCTCGACGATCCGGTCACTCAACCCGTCTTCGTCATCTCTGTGGCCTCGCATCGCGACGAACAATGGCCCGTGCGAGAGTGGCCCTTGGATGAGGAGACGTATATCGGCGGCCTCAATTACTTGTTTGAGTAGACCCGTCTGCACGTCCCTAATTTCGATGAATTCCTGGGAGAAAAGAAGGATATTGGGAGATCGGTGTACGAAAGAAGTAGCCTTGATCTCCCAGCGGATGAACGCCGAGTTACGCGTAGGTTGACCGTATTTAGTGATATAGCAACCCAGTGCTTTTGAACGCATTTTAGTTGGATTCAATGTTGAAGCGATGTTCACTCACTATCATAGATAACCATTAGTTCTGAGGTGGCTTCGAGTCTAAAGAGCCCGAGAGGTTTAGACGCTTCGCATCGATCTTTGAGGTCCGCCGTGGCGGAATTATGAGAGGCGTTGCTAAAGTCCGGAACGACGCTGACAGCAGAGACACTGAAAGAACATGATAAACAAGTTGCGGCGGAGCAGATTCCCTGCTACGTACTTGCTTAGGTTGGCGATAACGACGCCGCGTTCCGTACAAACTGCAATCGTCTTGGCCAAAGGCATGACAGCGAACACGTCCTTGGGAACATAGAAGGGCTGATTTACGGTAGGAGGTCGATATTTTGTTCATTAACCAAGCGAAACATTTCTTACCTCCCCAAGAGGCCGGAAAGACAGCAACCCTGCCCTTGACGACGAGGAACGAATCTCGGAAGGGTGGCAGGCCTCGACCGCATGCACGGTCACTTGGAACATGTTCCGGGCTGCATAGATAACTAAAAGAAGGTATCCTTCAGACAGAGACGACAAAGGGGAGATCCTAGGGTGTTACCAACTGTCCTATCCCCCATCTGTCCGGCCTGACAGCGGACGATGCTGCCGGACTTACCTCCAATCGTTTCAAGGGATGCGTCTAGACTACTTGGTGGCGATTGATACTGAGCAACTCGCGCGAGTACCTCTAGCGAGTAGGACAGGAGATACTCGTCATGGTGAATGATTATCTTGTTGAAGTCCTGAAGCACAATGATACTGTTGACATTCTCGAAGGATAATATTCTCCGATAATCTGATGCCAACTGTAAGTGAAATGAAAGGTCTGAAAGTGTTGGAAAACCCACTTTCACCTCTACGACCCACGAATATACCTGTTGAGCAGCCAACTGCCATGAAGCTTTTACCCCCACTAGCAACTGAGAATAATCAGAAACCTTCATCACTCCAGCAAATTCCGACATACCAAATGACACTGCCTGCAATACTCGACCAGATGGCGGCCTCTTCAACGCCGTCTCCCGCAGCATTCTACGGCCCGGAACTCGGAAAGGGCCGTCTTCCACAACTTGAGACACGTACCACTATTAAGTGTGACCTGAGTGAAGAATTCACACCGGGAACTGTCACGTTACCTGATTCCCCTCGTGCCTAACGTCGTCGATGCTTTTTGCGTCTACCAAAGCATCGTGCCACTTCCTTCTGATGGATTCGGACAGCGCATATAGTGTGTACCGTCGAGTCGACTTCTCGGCGGCATGATAGACTGTAAACGGATAGATCGACCGATAAGCCCCCCGTAAACTGTCCAAGATACCGCCTTCTTCCGCGCGCTCTTTCCTGGACTCGGGAGGGTCCTCAAAGCTACCAAGCCTGAGGTACTCTAATGGTATGGGCTAGACATGTCATCTATACATGGAACTTTCCGAGATCGTGAAATTCGCGTACCCGAGACACAACCAGACGCTTCGTCACTCCTCCCCGTTTCTCTTCCTTTGTGATCAGCACTGTGATAACATTAGTGTGAAACATGGTCATCGCCTAAAGAAATACCTACGAAAGTTGTCTAGCAATGCTACATAGAGATCGAACCAAGGATTCCAGTCCATTTCGGACTTGGACCTTCGAGCCAACGTGCCGGCGTATATGAGTGAACGGTGATCGCTATACCAGTCCAGTTCCTGAAAACGTATATCAGCAGATGGGGAACGAGAATCAGGGAAAAGTCCATTACGATGATTTCCCCTTTATTGAATACCAAGCTCTCACATAGATCCCAAAACTTGACCTTATTCTCCGCAGCCTCGATGCCAGGTTGGGTACTCTTCAGAAAATCATTCAGGATAGATAATATTACAGGGAGGTCCTCAGAGTCAGGATGATTAGTGTCAGTTAATTTATGGAGATGTTCAAGTATAAGGTTGAGGCGTGGAAGACGCGTCACAGGTCGCGAGAGGAACGTGATCAGGTCTCGTTTCCTGACTCGCGGATCTTGTGAACATCGCTGCATAAACTCCTGGTACGACTTGCTGTATTTCAGTTCGGTACGGTGCCGTTGTTCAGCAAGGGGGTAATGCTTGATGTAAGACTCGTAGTCCCCCTGGAATTGGAAGGCGGCTGATGAACGTTGAGCCAAATCTCAAGACTCGCGCGAGGGAGTGCACCCACATTCAAGGATGATATCAGCGACACTTTGGACAAGCGGATGCTGCTCGTCCTGTCTTTCGAACAAGGCCGTCAGCATTCGCTCGTGACGCATGAGGATTTGATCCAGATTCCAAAAGACGGTAGACATGAAGTTTTGTTGTCTGTTCGCGTCGCCTACTATCGGTGGTGAGGCAGAGATCAGCGGTTCGATAAACACCTTCGAGATCGTGAGTCTGAGGGAACGAAAGAGAGCGGATACACTACCTCCTTGACAAGCTTGAGGTCAGCAACATAATCACGTTCCGACTTGAATATTTCGAAAAGCACGGATTGGCGTTCGACCTCTCGTTTCCCTAGAGCTTCGCGCGCTTCGGGAGGAACGAGATGATACCACTCTTCGTCTTCCTCCGCGAGTTCACCACGCTGGAACCGTCGAAGACCCTCTTCTGACTGGAGGCTACCCGACGCTCAGTCTCGACCAGCAGGGTGAAACCAAGCCACGCACGTCATATTCGACAACTCTCGCGTCAACACGTTGAGATTCAAGTCCATCTAATACAACCGGAATTAAGGAGCCCATCACGGGTCGAAACCCTTGCAAAGGGAAAAGCACACCTCATCCGCGGGCAAGTTGACCGAGGGGGAGTAGGGTGAAAGCAGATCGTCCCTGCTACTATAGTCCTCTTCATAGGGATGTTCGCTATCAGATTTACTTGATCTGTGATGATACTCGTGAGCTGTCTGCCTCTGAGAGACAGATCTGTATATTTGTGGGTCGGGAAGACCAAGATTGGGCGGCGGTGGTTCTAGTACGCTGCGAGTACGACTTCGTGTGTGGGATGGAACGCCGAGCCGAGCGGTCGGCTGCCTTGCTGTCGGGGTCGCGTCCCACGAGTTCAGGAGCCCATTTGACGCGGAGCCGAGCTCGAAGGGATATGAAGTGAAAATCTCAGGATCTGGCTGAGGACGATGTGCATTTACGTGCGGAATAGCGAGGTGGGGATGGGGACGATGGTTGCGCATGGTGTGGATGTCGTGCGGTAAGGTGAGTATGTCAGGTCAGGTTAGGCCCTTTGCTGCGTTGCCTTATCTGCATCTACGTCACTCGGATTTGGATGTGTTTGCTAAAGTCACAAGTTCATCCTTAACCCTGTGTATGCTTGGCTGCCTAATGTGTATATGCAGATAGCTCGACCCTCTTGAGCAACCCCCTGAGCGTGTTACTGCTCCGATTGCAATTGCTCTGCAGCCACTTCTCCATCTCGACCCGCATACTTCCCAACTCCTCGCAAATCGGTAGACTCCTGTCTTCACGAACTCTGCCAGGATTGAGCAGTGTGTCAAACAGCTTGGTCAGTATATCCGTCTGCCAGTATCGTTTGAACGGTGTAGCGATCTTGTATATCGGCTCCTCGTCCGTGGAGTCAGGCGCGTGCGTCACCGACGATGCCTCGATGTACTTCCCGAACAACATGCAGTACACGATGCCTGCAAGACCAAAGTAGTCTGTCTGGTATGTCCAGGGCCGTCCCTCACGGATCTCGAAGCAATCCCGATCATCTGTGGGCCAGTCAGCGATGAACTGTTGGCTGTGACGATGCGGGAAGAGCTTCGTATCGATGGTCCGTCCAAAGTCAATAACCTTGACACCCCGGTATTCCCAGCCTCCTTCTCCACCGGGCTGGTAAATGCTAGATAATGTCGACGCTCCTCCCGGCAATTCCTCGAGGCGGAGTAAGCAGTTATCGATCTTAAGGTCTCCGTGGATAAAGCCTGCTGTGTGCATACCCTCCAGGAAGCGCAAGAGTTCGATAGTGAAGAAGAAGACCAAAAGCTCATCTAGACAACCCCCTTGCTGCGAAATACCTGCCGGCCCCGCACGGTTCACAGCGTCCAAAAGCGAACCATGTGGACAGAGTTCCAGCAGGAGATGTGACTCGTCGCGGAAAGCATACAGTGCGTGGGGCGTGACTATTGAGCGCCCCAAACGGACAGGGAGTGTCCTATGAATCCGTCGAAGTACATGGAATTCCCAGAGATTGCGAGGCTTGACGACCTTGAGCGCTATCAGGGAGTTGTCCTCATCTTCGTCCTCATCTTCCTCGATATCGAGGTCCTCCTCATCATCACCACTGGATTTGATGAGTTCTCGTGCGGAAAACACGGCGCCGAATCCCCCTTCTCCAAGTTTTCCAGACACTCTAAGCGATCTCCCCATGAGGTTGACCAGTATCCCATCATCGTCAGCCGATCCCCCCTTCCCGCTCTTCCTTGCCACCCGTGCCGCATATCGCTGTAGTCCATCCAACATGCCTCCATCCTGGGCTTTAAGGTCGTGGAAGTCCACATCTGCAGGGAGAAGCGAAAGAAGGGTCGCAATGATCTGAGGATCGGAAGGAACGCAAGGATTGGGTGGTTTGAAGGCGAACGTGACAGCCAACGAATCCGAAAGACTGAGTGTCCCCGTACGTTCCTCGAGTGTCTCGAGGCCGCCTGATCGAGTGCCATCGTGTATGTCGTCACAGTCGTCTTCCCCTTCCCCCTCGCGCACCTCCTTAGCCAGCTTCTCTGCCACTTCAAAGGCATAACGACCACTTTCGAGGCCCCGTTCCCCCAATTCCTTGTCCTCACCCAGACCATCCCTAGCTCGCGTAGTGCTCGTCGGCGTCGGGAACCCTCTTGTACTAAATTCGCACGTCCGTTCAGTGATCGGAGTCATGACATTGATTCGGCCAAACCTCCCACCCAATGGTGGATTATAGTTGTCCTCCTCTTCCTCGTCTGCGAAACCTTCCTCCTGGAACGCATCTTCGTCCGCGTACACCTGCTCTCCATGTGCTTGTCGACGGTAATCGTCGTCGTCGTCGAACTGGCTGTCGCTCGACGACACGACTGCGGCCTCCATCTCGGCTTCTGCCTCACCACCTTCATAGACGAATCCATCTTCGCTTTCGGAAAGGCCGCTACGACTGCTGCCGCTAACCATGTGCCCATCTTCTACATCAAGATCTCCGACGGCATCCCGGAGGTCTGCCTCGCTCGACTCGTCAGTGAAAGCCTCTTCAATTATAGGCGTGATCGGCATCGCTCGTGGCTGCAGCACATTAGATTTCTTCGTTGAAGCTGGCGTCACTACTGACGGAGCATTGTCAACGAAAGGTTTGAATGCACCAGTAGCCTGGCTAGCACCGACACCGAGGCTCACAGCAGAAGGCGGCTTTGGTGTGAATACACTTCCACTGCCGGTCCCCACAGCTGCATTCTCGCCCTGACCTTGACCCGGTGGACGGGAGAATACTTTGAAAGGTGTTTTCGAGTCGACAAATGGGACGAATGTCTGAGACGGTGCGTGGCCCTGTCCTTGATTCGCATCTCTCACGTCAGGGCTGACCTTCGTCTGCGAAGGCCGAACGAGAGGCTCCTTCTGGGAAATGGGTGTAAAGGGCTTGGAGAAGACGGGTAAACCTTGGGACTCTTCCGAGATGGGTTTGAGCGCGGAAGCTTTTGATCCGTTGGGAGGCGGTTTCGTGGTAGCGGGATTCACAGAGACATCAGTAATGCTCGAATCTTTGATGGAGAGCGCCCGACGGCCTGCATCGGGGATAGGCGCAACGGAAACTTGTTTAGGTTCATTGACGAACGGTTTAAACTAGACGCAGGTGGTATATATGTGCGTGAGTAAGGTCAGCACAAACCCAGCAAGAGAGCAAACCTTGAGTGAGGGAGCAGGATTTTCCTTGCGATGAACATCCTCGTCAACGAATGGCTTGAAAGCTAGCAGGTGTAACAGCTGTAGTTTTGCTCCAACGATTCCTGTAAAGAATGCTTACCTGGACCGGATGGCTTTGCATTCTCGCTCTGAGGTGGGGTGCGAGAAGGTTCTGGTTTTGGTTCCGGGGCGGCTCTACGTCCACCCATGGGTTCGATTTTCCGCACAGGAGCGTGCTTACTACCAGGCATAGCACGTTTGACTGTCTTGTCCGGAGAGTTGTACATGCCAAATACGTCTGCCAAGGCTTCCTTCGTGTTGATCGTAACCGTGGGTTCACTGACATTGGTACTCTTTCGTCTGCCTCCTGCAGCGGTGGCGCCCATGTTTTGGGTGCTTCTTGAACCGTCGTCGTTAAAGTTCACTTTCACAGCACCAGGCGAAGAATCACGGAGCTCCGAAGCGGGTGGCGGGCCCCACTTTTTGCCTAGCAGACCTATTGAACGTGCGCGGACTTCTTGCGCTGAATATTCAACGCCAGAAGGCGTGAACAGTAGCGAAAGGTTGAAACGAAGCTTTTCTGGTCGCCTGCCTGGCGCAGGAGGTGCAAGCATCGGCGCATAACGGCTGTGAACGGGGTTGGAATTGTTTGGAGAGCCTGAGGGACCAGAAGACGATGCTTTAGAACCAGAAGATGACGTCGAAGGTGCTGGATCGTGGTTCTTGAATGGATTCCGCCGGAGAGCATCCACCTCTACATTTCCACTCGGCCGGAAAGAAGTTGACTGGTGCTTTGAAGGAGGGCGCGACTGGAAGTCCCTGTATCTCTTCTTGAGCCGTTCGATGGGTCGTGCGCTGCGAGATATACCGGTACGGAATACCTTGTCAGCATCCGAACGCCTGGACCAGACAATTATTTTTCTGCGAGGACAGCAATTTTACGACGTACCGTCCCCCTCTCTCGAGCTCTAAAGCGTATTCCTCCCACAGTAGCCCATAGACACACCCGATCTCCTTCTTCAGCAAGTATGCGTAAACGAGGGCGGGTTTCTCGACCATTTTAGCGTAGTTGCACCAGAGCTTTAGGTATCTCAAATCACCGCCATACCGCGCATCGTCCTTGAACTTCCTAGTCACCTCGTCGAGTAGCTGGATGAGTCCTGAGTTGGGATCGTTCTCGGGGAAGGTGCGCAATGTCCACTTGATGAAATCGTCGTACGCAGCGAGGGGATCCTCGTCTTCCTCAAGAGCCTCTGCGATGCTCGCGCGATATTCAACGCGTTTCTGTTCGATCTGGGAGGTACGCGGGACAGGCATTGGTTGTCCCTGGTTGGTGTCGGTCGTACAGTCCAAGGTCCTAGTTCGTCTTTCCTACAACCACGCGACGCGTTTAGTCACGTGTAGAAACACACGTGATTTGTAAGCAGACACCAATATTGTGCACTAAAGTTGAGCTTGGTCGCGAGAGCAAAGATGTATTGTTTCAATCACAGAAAAGCAAATCTAAACGAAGCACATGAGGACAAAAAAACAACCCAATCCTGTTTGCCCAAGCCCGACATATGTCAAATGACATTGGTAGAGACGAGAGCAAAGAGAAAAGGGAGGATCCCCCGACGACGCAAGCCGGTAGTGCAGTAGCAAGGTCATCGCGTCCCCGGAGTTGCAAGCAGAGCTCGCGAGGAACAAGGGCGGCAAAAATTTGATAACCAAAAAATGAGGGCGGTGCCCTCATAATAGTGGTTAAACTATTAAGAACAGATACTACACTTGATCTAAGCCAAAAGGCCAGAGTGGTAAGGTTTCAAGTATGCCACGCCCGGGTTCATATACCTTTCCTAACGCGCGCACGGACCATCACAACACTGTCCTTCCATATTTGAACATCGATCGATTACCATTACAGTCACACTTAACGAGCCACCACAATCCTGTATCCAAAGAGATCTATGCCAGTAAAATATCGTAGTTACAGTGCTACAGGGCCCCGGATATGCCAAAGTTCCTCTGCCTTGGGCATGTCACATACAACAAAGACTGGCACCATCGTTCTCCAGCTCACAACAACAATATAATGGGAAAAAGTCGTGGAAAGGTGCGCCAGGACCAAGTTCATGCGTGTCCCACACCACCCATCGGTGGTGGGGCTGGACCTGCTTCATATGCGTGGGGAGGCCCGTTCGGGCCTCCAGGTGGCATCATCATCGGGTACGGGACAGCATGCTGTACTACAAATCAGGTTCAGCAACGAAAATTGATCAAGTAAAAATTCAGACAAACATTGTGGGCTCTGGTGGTAATATGGGTGTGCGTGCATCGGAGTGGGTGTTGGTGGCATGGAAGGACGAGGAGCTGCGCCATTGGGCGGAGGGGGGTACGTGCCAGGAGGTGGTGGCATGTATTGTGGCGCTAAAGTGTCAACGCGGTCAAATGGTGCGCTCGGGATAAAAGACACCGCAATACGCACGTGGCATTTGTGGCATTGGTGATGCAGCATACATGGCTAGTCGATGGGTTGATAATCGCTCAGCAGCAAATCAGTAACAACTTACGTTGCGCATTTGGTGGTATGGCGGGGGGGTAGGGCATCGGCTGCATGAATGGTGCCGATACGAAGGCACCAGGTGGCGGGGGAGCCATGCCAGGCATAATAGGCTGCGACGACATGTCAATTCCCTCAAAATATCCAAAGCTGTCGTTCCTCACCTGCCCATGGTAGTAAGGGACGTAGAAAACACGATGTTCACCCTCTTCGTATGGAGGATGGGTGACGGGTGGGGGACCAGGTGGCGCCATATGAGTGGGTTGTTGAGGCGGTTGGTGTGACACAGGAGGGAACATGTGTGTATATCGTTTGCCACTATACGGCCATATCGCGGCTAGAACTGGATTAGAACAGTCCAAAGAGACGCGTGAGCGTGTCCTACTGATGTTGCTGGCTTCCACGACCTTGTTATGCTTGAAGGGATTAAAGTCGTCCTTGATGTGGACCGCAACCTTCTTGACTACCTTCGTACCGAAGAAGGGGTTGGGAGTGGGAGGCGTCTACAACTACGTTTAGCGACACATGATCATGGGATTGGCGACCTCACCGATTCCGCTGGTTTAACATGTGGTGACGCCGAGGCAGAAGCAGATGTGGTACTGGGAATAGGCGAAGTAGGACCCTGGATACAGAAGCAAGATATCCCAATGTCAGTAATTTCAGGTGGGGGGCAATTAGTCCTGCCATTACAGGGGTGAAAGCGTTTGCTTTTGGATTCGGCCGGAATGACGACGCGTTTGCATTCAGTCGGTTCGTCGAAGTGGGCGAGGTCGGCACGGTGGTAGTTGATGAGCTTCCGTTTGTTTGTGGGCTGGGTGACTTCGCCCTATTTCCTCTGAAAGGGGGTATGGGTTGAATGTACATGCTGATGGTCGGTTTGCCGTTCGTCTTGCCAGGTTCCGAAAGTTTACCAGCTACTTTGGAAGCGGATGCTGATGAAGTTGGAGCAGATGGCTTCGCTGAACCAGGGGCAACTAGAACAGGTTTCCGCGTCACATCAGGTGCAACCTTGGCAGTGACAGGTATTTGCGGTACGCGTGAAACACTGGGGGATGGATTGAGTGTCCCCACAGTACCAATACTACGAGCTGTCGCTGATGTAGCGTCTTGAGTGGCCTTTTCCCGAATCTGCCGCTGCTTTTCTTCGTCCTTGGCCAAAATCGGTACCAGATCGTCAGGAATGGGTTTGTTTAGCTATGCAATACTACCTGAATAACTGAAATCAACATTCACATAGATGACCGACCTTAAATGTCTGCGAGAACTTGAGCAGCTCGGCTTTGCGCTTGTCCATCTCGCTTTTGACTAGTGCCTGCTTCTTCTGGGTCAAGCGCTGCCTCTCATATGTCACAAAATCACGGAAGGCAGGGAGAGGGTCTGCTGGCGGCTGTGAAGTCACCAAATAGAGTTATCGAGACAAGTAAGAACTCTGGTATCACACCCAACGCTGTAGAGCGTAAATGCATACCTTGTTAACCGATGACGTCGAGGGTGCTGGGGAGGTCGATTTGGTAGTCGGTGGCGCTTCTTTCTGACCCACTGCTGCTCCGTCAGGGCCGTTGACGGCAACCTTGGGGACATCGGTTTTCGGCGGTGGACCATTAGTGGCCGAAGCCACAGCAGAGCCAGGCTGCTGCTGCTGCTGTAGTTGTTGCTGTTTGCGTGCACCAGGAGGAATATACGCATTCGAACCGCGAACCACCGCACCATATCTATGATGCACGATAAATATATGCACGCAGCACAAAGCCAGAAAAAACGTGCTTGTCTTCCTCGTTGACGCCACTGTCGTCCGCACTAAGGTTTCTCTCCTCTGCCACGTGCGGATTGTTGGTGGTACTCTACCAAAGTCGTGAGTGAACCCCTGTGACACAAACGCACGGTCGGGTCAGAAGACATACCCCCATAATCTCGCTGGCAATGCGCTGTGCCTTTCGTTCTCTCTCCTTAAAGTCTGCCGCAGACCTATCAAGTCTGGTTGTATAGAACTCCTCGTCAAACGACGTTGTGACACCAAACATCTGTTCATTAACGGCGAATTGGTCCCACGAGTTATTGCCTGCCCCAGGTCCGAATGTAACTTCATCTCCGACCCCGTCGTGGTGGGATGTCGAGGCCCCAGGAGATGCCGGGGAGTCCGAGTTTTGCCATGCCTGCAACTCGCGCTCTCGCGCAATCTTGCTTTTACTGATATCAGTGTCCGTCCGAAAGGCTACCACGGAAAATTACAGCATCAGTACCGAGGTAAAGGGTAGAGGAGGGCACGATGTGATTCAATCTCAGCGAACACCGTGGACGGGTTTGAAGACTCACTGTCACCATTTGGTACTTTGGCATCGGCTGGTCCGGACTGCCAACTCTCGATATTAGAGGAAGCGATGAAGACAGAGTCTTTAAGAGGGTTTCCCGGTTTCGAGATCTCCTTTACGTCTTTAAGAGTCACACCAGTTGTGTCACCTTCAGGACCGGTGGAGGAGATAACGCCTTCGTAACGCTGGCCGGTTTTGGTCAGCAGAGTAATGGTCGTACCCTAGTGAGGGATGCAGATGTGGGGTGGTGACATGAGATGCAATTGGACATGCAAAACGCACAGTGAGACCAGCAAGGTTCTGGAGGACGCGATCTTGAGGAGCATCTTGACCGCGAGTGCCATTGGCATGGGCGGGTAATGGAGGGAATCCCCCCTGAGGGGCAGCAGGTGGGCCATTGGGAAGTCGGGCAGTGGTGTTGGCAGGAGAGAAGGTGGGAGAAGCCCTTGCCCCTGACCAAGCTGGACGACTGAATCGGGGATAAGAAAAGGATAGGGACGGGTATGGAGGGACATATGTCGGATAGAGACATACCGGGTAGCGTCCGTCATACCCTTCCTGGACTGTTTCGGGCGGGAATTTGATGCCATTGTGAAGAGATATGAAGTAAAGAAGAATCAAGGAGAGAAGATATGAGAAAAAGAGCAAAAAGAGAGCAGAAATGAGGAGAGATAGCAAGCACGACGCGACTAAAGACCGCTTGGAGAAATCAAGGCTTGCAAAAAGTGGACTCGCTAGTTTTAGCTTGGAAGGAAAGGAAAAGAAATAAGCCCTTTCAAGCTGGCGAGGAGAAGATGAAGAGAAACAATTTTATGTTTCGTGCGGGCGGTTGACTGCAGAGTCAAGTCGAAAAGTCGCTCACTAACCAAACGCCTCCATGCCCAATACAACTCTTACCCTTCCGTGGGAACTTCCACTCAGGACCCCAAAGACTACAGCATTCCCCTCACGACCTCCTCGACACGCACGACGACGAGACGCATATGTGCACCCGTCTACCAGCATGTCGACACACCCGTACACATCGCCAAGATCCACATCTTCCTCATCGTTCGGGAACGACGTTGCGCCACCCCGGAGTTTGAATGTGGTCACAGGGGTCCTAGCGCGTGTCCCTCGCGACGTTCATTGCACCAACGGCGATCTGGTCGTACAGTGTACTCGGTCTGACTTTAACGCGAGAGTGTGCCATAGAAATACCCGAGTGGTCGGTTGAATACTTTCGGGCTACCGACCAGCTCGACATGCATCGTGGCGTGCTCAGAGACTGCTAAACGAAGAATGACAGTGCGTTAATGTGCTTCTTCGAAGGAACCGGTATGTGGCGAACAGTGACAGTTTCCTACAGGACATCATTGCCTGTATTCGACTACTTACTACAGAGGCCAACGCCGCGCTAGTAACTTGAAGCGCCATCTCATGTCAATGAGTCATCTGAGCTTGTTCACGTACCTTTTCAATGGGGTTCGTCAAGCTTCTTCATCCTTAATGGAGGTATACACCATTTCAATTGGGAAAGTTGCTGGCCCCGCTCTTGTGTTGACGGACTGGCCGTCTGACCCCGGATCAGAGAGCATATACACAGGACCAGGTCGTTGTGTTCTCACACCACGATTCGTTAGTATTTTGGTAGATGTGCATCCGTGCGCGTCAGGTGCGACGACATACTCCATTAGCGAGCGGCCTTAAAGGTTGGTGAAATCTCCGTGGTCTTCACATATCCTCTTCGCCCTCCATGTCCTACCCAACAATCCGCTTGCGCGATGTTGCCCCACAATCACGCTGTATGGTCTCTTGGGAGAGAGTCAAACGTGGCAAGATCCATTTCTTCGCCCAAATGGTTGCCGAAATGGTATTACATTTCGCTAACGCCGCTCTCAAGCACATCCGTGGCTGACATCTTGGTTGCGTACAGCTAGGTGTATTCTTATACGTTTATGGAGGTTCACCGGGTTTTTCTTTCTGAGTAGCGCCTTCGTCCTGACTATTTGTCGTTCGCAGGTGTTGGAGCCACGGCTGGATTTGTTGTCGGAAATCTCACATCTCAACCAATTGGCTGTAAGTCTACCTCTCGATAGCATTGGATATTTGTTCCTTACTCTGGCACCCAGCTCTTTTGACCATTGGCTTTGGTTATGCCGTTGGAATTATGCTTGCAATTACGATCTGCGGGTCGACTTCCGGCGGCCACTTTAACCCCGGTGTTACCATCTCATTCGTTGTTTTCAGAGGTTTCCCTATACGAAAAGCTGTCGGGTACGATCTTTTCATATTGTCTTCTGTCCCGCAAGGTGTATCAGACTTGCTAACTTCAAACCTAGGTACATATTAGCACAGATATTCGGCGCTTTTGTGGCAGCCCTTCTCGTATATGTCCAATGGAAAGACTTTCTTGTGGTATGTCCTTTCCTTTCTCGACTGTCTTCAGAGGGATGTGTCCAACCTTGTAAAGACCGTGGAAGGTGTTCTCGTCAAAAAGCACCTCTATAACGCCATGATGTTTACGCCAGAAGGGCCAGCAGGCATCTTTGCGGTCTACGTATCGCCCGGCACGAACTTGCATCGAGTTCTTCTCAACGAGTTTGTGACTGTGAGTGCTTCGCGCTCTCCCTTCACCAATCAGATTGACGTTGTGTGCAAGGACCTTGTGCTTGGTCTTGCGATAAGCGCCTCCCTTGATCCAACCAACCACTTTGTACCACCCGCAGCGGCACCTTGGGTCGTCGGGATCGCATAGTACGCACTCGTTGTCATTGTTGGGCAGCTTTTTGACTCACACCACAAGTGGCATGGCTATATGGGGATTCTCTACAACCTCGCGTATGTGTCTTCTCCGTGATTACACCCCCAAGTTGGTCGATTGATCATCTGCTCTGCTCTATTCTTTCCAGTTTCCACAAACACCGCGCGTGACCTCGGCGCACGCCTGATGGCAATGGCAATCTGGGGTCGTCCAGCCGCAGGTGGTCCATACGCAGCCATAGCCGCACTCACCAACATCCCTGCCACGGTCCTCGCCTTCTTCCTCTATGACACCATTCTCTGCTCTTCGGCCCGAAGTACGTATCCCTTGTGCGCTCCTGGATATGGAACGGAAGAGGCTAACCGGAGTTTGCACCGGTCAAAATAGCGCTAACGCCACAGCATGCTTCCCTCCTCAGAGCACACGAGCTCAGTCACGAGGACAATGCGCTCGTCCCAGCCGCGCTTGAATCGTCGCCCCACAACGATGTGGCATCTGAGAGATCGTCCGGCGAGAAGCCCACTGTCAACACAGTCGAGTTCGCCGCTAGAAATGTCTAGCCATGATCTTGGTAAATGGAAATTGGATAACCCGAGGGAAATATTGGTTCAGTCTCATTGGAGCGGCTAATTGGTGTCTCGTGCGAACGGCGCCGCGGATCGCATGGATTTTATGGTCTATCAATGTGTACAGTACATTTAGCTCTTGTTCTAGGGCATGTGATGACAGACGCCGCAATTCCGTTTTTTCTTGGTTACACAGCAACTCTACACCGTGAATACGGCCACATGCCATGTCCGTTCGACACACGAGATCAGGTATGCCTTTTGTACGTTCTCCAGCCCCTCTACGATGCGGAAGGGTGCCTCACATCGATGATCGCTCTAGGATACCGCAAGGTATAGTCATGACCACATCGTGGTCGCAGGAATTATCGCAAACATATGCGCGATCGGTCGATCAACGCGGTTCAGCATGGCCCTTGGAACGGTGTCCATATGCAAGATCCTGAAGCACGACGATCAGCGGTTTACATACCTGGACGACGTGCATGCGCACCAATGACGCCATCCTTGTATTCTTGACCAATCCCGGCAGCACCACATCCAAGATCTAATCACTGTGATTGGAACCGACGTAATGCTGTCAAAGAAGCCGTCGACCCTCTTGTGCGCTTGCAGTTGTCAACACCTAATTCCTTCCCCAACCACCGTACCAGAGTGATCATCGCTCTCCCCGGCGAGCACCACGACATTTGCACCGGCACGTTGTTTTCTTGATTGGCCCTATTGCAGCCATTGCGGGTCACTCTCCGAGCGGCCGACGATAGATAGACCGGATATGCAGAAGGTATCCGGAATGAGCCGTCCCACCACGATGGTACCTGGGGTGCGCCTGAATATATCTCGTCCCAGATTAGCATAAGAGTCCTCGGTCTCATGGACTCTTCTCCCCGAACATCATACTCTTGAGAATGGCAAAATTCAGACCGAACGGCGGTATTTCTAGATCAGGAGCAGACAACAGGGGAGACTGTCCCAGGTACGTACGATCCGGCCGTTCCGAAGTAAAAACACTCCAGAGGGCCCGACATCACGGGCACCTCGCCGACCTGAACATATCGCATTGGCTCAGCTTTCCTTCGGCCATCCATGCACGAGGGTTAAGGGAAAGATTTGTCACCAGAACGACCTTACCCGGATCGCCTTCAGAACACCGCTTAGAAATAGTTCACGACTGTGTCTGGCCTTTACAAAGCAGGATGTGAGCATACGAGCCCGATGGCAGCACATGACACAATGTGATCAGGCTCGATTTTTCTGACGTAGAATGTCAAACTCGGTGCTCGGGCAAAGTCATTACAGACTGTCATGTATAGTCCGTTGAGGGAAAGTTTCGCCTGCTTACAGATGCCCTACACCGGCTGTTCAGGTTCCTGCCAGATTGGGACGCGTGGAGGAATTGATCCAGACGAATTGATCCAAAGGACTTACATATAACGGCCATGTGGTGCAATATTAATTTGGAGAATCTGCGGGCTTGTAGTCAATCAAATTGGGCGTTTGTTAGAAGCCTACACGTAAGGGGAAGAAACTACCAACGTATCCCGAACAGGAAAGTTCAAAGTCTGAACAACGTTACAACTTTGGTTGCCCAGCATATTGCTCGTTGGAGACTTGGACAACCCTGTTCGATCCACACTGTAAATTTCAGGAACAGGTAGACAGGAGGTGGACTTACAGCTTTCCAGTATTACCTCCGGAAAACAACAACGGGAGCGCCTTTGGTGCGTTCTCCAGCCCCTCGACTATATGGAACCTTCGCTTAAGCGTGCCGTCAGCGAGACCAACAGCTAGATCGGCGATCGCTCTGTGATACTGCGACGCGTAGTCAAATCTATACGGCATGTCAATGAGCCACACGAACTGGTCCGAGCAGGGTGGGAACCTACACAATGAAACCTTGAATCTTGGCTCTTTGTGAGATAAGGTTCATGTAGTTCTGAAGGCCACGAGGTGTTGGTGAGTCTAGAGGTAAATGAAAACACCCTCTAAGAAAAAGCAAGTATGATCAACCCACTGTAGGCAGAGATGGCCCCTGAAATTATGGTCAACACAATCAGATCATGCATATTTGCGAAACTGCACTTACCACACAACACTATCCTCGCGTTCTTATTCAATCGCCCCAATGCCATATCCAAGATCTCCCCACCAACGTTGTCAAAGAAGACATCAAGGTATCCGACAGCCTTCTTCAAGTCCTCTCGGAAAGTGCTACGTTTATAGTTCAATGTAACGTCAACGCCCAGTTCGTTCGTAAGCCAAGCACATTTGTCGTCGCTCCCAGCGAGTGCCACGACTCTTGCACCGGCACGTTTTCCGAGTTGACAGACAAGGGACCCCACTGCACCGGCGGCACCAGATACCAGGAGGGTTTCACCAGCCTTGATCTCACCAACGTCGTGAAGACCCTATTGCAACATGGCGAATCACTCTCTGAATGAACAATACCAGGTGCCAAACCGCTCACGAAATAAGCGGTCATGCCTTCGTAACGTCTGGACTTCAGCCAGCCAGAACGCAATAGTGATGTAATGAGTCGTACCGGGCGAGCCAAGAGTATTCAAAAAGTCCAGTGCGGTGGTGCCGGGAGGGGGACTTGAGAATGTCAGTCATTGACACAATGTTACAATAAGAGTTCCTGGGAGATTCACATTATCTTTTCAAGTTTTTCATCCTTCAAGACGACAAATTCAGTCCAACCTAAGTGTATCTAGATCAAGAACAGGATGTCAAAGGGATATTACCACAACACGTACCAAGCGCTCCGGATACTATGTCACCTTTGGCGAAGGTACTTTTCTCCCCCGCCTCCACGACGATACCCAGTCCTCCTGCACGCATCACCTCGCCGATCTGAACAGGGGGCAGATAGCTCCGCGTGTCCCGGACCCACCCGCGCATGGCAGGGTCGAGGGAGAGATATGTGACTTGAACCAGGACTTCGCCTGGTCCGGCCTTCAAGACATCCTTGGACACGGTCTGCGATTCAAAGGTTTCGGGGAGGAAGTCTGCTTTAGGACGCTCACGCAGAACGATGCGAGTGAATGTGTTGGATGACATGGCGTGATTCGATGCTGTCGATCTGATTGAGATATGAAAGGAACTCGGCGGGCAGGTGCGTTCACGCGTGATCCTTATGAATCACCAGCACAGCCGATGAATCCTTGCACCCACGATCCTCGGGTGGTTTTCTCTGACAAACTCCGGTTGTGATGAGAAGTTCTGATCCGGACAGGCTAGTGACGTGCAGAGCTGAGATATCACAGGCTTGCAACACAGCGGCAGTATTACGAAGGTTGTTAATAAGCGCAATCGTACTAGGTTCATGCCACGAAACAACAGGGATGACAAGCAGTACAGATGCAATAGATACAGATGAAATGTGGGCTTGCGAATATTCCAAGTGTCATATGAGAAATGTCAATGTGTAATATCAAAGTGAACGGGTGAGTGTTGAATCCATCCGGACAAAGTCATAAACTCGTAATTACGATCGACGGATTGGGGCAGGGAGTAGCCCCATCAAGCCAAAGACGAGGGCATACAACCCAGATGCTACATTCAGAATCAGTAAATGCCCAGAGGTACAACACGATGGACACTACCTCCGATGGTACCCTTCAAGTATCCCAGATTGGACCATCTTCCGAGCGTGATGGATAGAAGTGACCATCCGGCGAGAATCGCGGCGGTCAGAGCTGGGATCACGCGTGAAAGCACGCCTGATTTCCTCCATGAGCGGTACTTCGAAAGGGTCTTAGTAAACAAAAAGAGGGGTAACTGTGGGGACTCACGTCTGGCTCCACCCTTCGGACCCAGTGTACGAATAAAACATAGAGAAAGAGGAGGATTACGACTCCGCCAAGGCACGACGCGAGGAGTGCGACCGTCCTGTTCCGGGTCAATCAGAGCAGGGCTGTATGAGCAAGAGACCTACCTCGACCAGTCGTCTGGGCCAGCGTTGTGTGTAGAAAGCAAACCGAAGAGGATGCGATGGGTGTTGAGGAGAAATGTGATGACCGCGCCAGGAATGATGAACTTGAGCTGGCGAAGGGTATGTCTAGAGAGAGCGTGGAGACGTGGACTTGCCATGATGGTAGATGCGCAATCTGATGTGATACAGCTCACTCAGCCTGGGCCGATGCAACTCGCTGTGAGAAAGCGAGCGACTACCATATGAGGCTGCGCCGAACAACTCTGTTAACACTGACGACGACAAGACATTTATGTATTAGCTCATGGCTCGGGGAAAACCAGCGAAATCGCTCGTGGTCAAGGTTCCACGACATGGCGCTCAGCGTATCGGTCTCAAGTTCAGTATCTCCGTCGAGAATCTCGTGCGCAAGGAATATGCAGCCGCAAGGGCAGCAAAACAACGCCCACGCATACTACGCTACCAACACAGCAACGACCCACCAGCAAGCACTATGGCACAGTCAATCGTCGGTCCATCACATTCGTTCGAGATACGGTGCTAATCGTCGACTACAGGAGTCAGCGTCGGAGTGGAATTCGCTCTTGACTAGTGCTCGTGCACAAAGGGGACCGCAGTGGGATGTAGGCACTCAACAGTAAGCAGAAACTGGCCTACTTGCGTTGTATACGAGCGCCCAACATTTGCATAGATTCCAAGTCGATTTTGGGTCGACTCTCTACTACAATCCCACTCCGCTCCTCGAAGTGCTAAAACAACAGCGTCCCCAAGAGGAGGACCACACCCAAACACCCGCCCGACCGGGTTCAATGCAACCTCCAGACTTCCGCCACGAGTCCCCTCGTATCGTTCGAAACCCCTCTGCTTCTGCAATGCCACCCAACTACGCATATGGGTCTCCCCACCACCCACAACATCAACCAGCGGCCTTCAATCCAATACCTCCGGGCCATTTCTATGCCCCTGACCCTCGTACAGCTGGTGGAATGATCCAGGGTAGCATGTCTCCAGACATCCGTAGACGCACCGGCAGAGCGGACGGGGGATTCATCTCACTTCATGGCCCGTGAATGATTATTACCAAAGATACCTTGTATTTTTGTACAATCCACATATAAATTGTCTCCAGTTGGGATTCAAAGTACGTCGAGGCCACGACGAGAACGCGAACCATCGCCGTCTTCCGTGACACATATGTACTTGTTCATCGTGCCAGTACTAACAGAATCTATCCCAGCATCACGGTTTTGCAGGACGTGACTTTCGTTTCTTAGGGCGTTTTGATCCGCCGTCTGTTGAGGACGGCCGCGGGCGTTTCGGGGGTTTCGTCAAGTGAGACTTTTTGCGCCATCGCTCCCATGCCTGGGCAGTGTCTTCTCCTCGCGTCGAGTCGTCATCAGGTTCATCAGTTTCCTCGGGTTCTCCCGAGCCTTCACGCCCATTTTCGCCCTCTGGTTCTACTTTGGCCCCATTCTCGCTGGTCCGGCCACTAGGAGAACCATCCTTGGCCTCCTCTGCCGCCAGGGCAAGCTCGGTCTCCGAGGGTGGGCGACATTTGGCCCTGCGTGGCTCCCTCATCGCCTCTGCTACAGCCATGTTCAAAAGCCGATGACCTGGACAAGTGGGAGTACAATTGCGGTGCTTGTTCGCCGAAAGGGCGTGACGTGGTAGAGAAGCCTGCTTGCGCGGCCACAGGAAGGAATGAGACTCGTTTCGACATGGTTGCGAGTTGCATGTGTGGATGCACATCTCGACCTCAGTGGCGGTGTAGCTCACAGGTCCACTAGTTACGGGTGGTCCAACAGGGATGGATATGGTGGCAGGCACTTGCTGTGGGGATGAGAGCAATTAGTTTCTTGAGGATGAGCAATAAGGATGTAAAACATCGTCTCTACTTACGTTTTGTTGCTCGTCTTGGGACGTACTGTTTTCCCCAGGTAGTTTCCTATTAGGCTTGTTCTCATTTATGAGACATATGAAAGTCAGATGATAAGGGGCACTGACTCGAGATGGGATTTTCAACATGATCATATCGCTGCGTTTGTTAGGACTCGGATCTGCATGCGGCTACAAACATGTGAGAGACGATCGTTAAGACTACGGTTGGGTAGTCATTACCGTCGGAGACTCTCTGGGGTTCAATGGCTCCGGTGCAGCTTGGCTTTGCTGTTCGGAGTCAAAGGAAGCAAGTTGCTCGGGAAGTAATCGTGCTCGGAGGAGTGCGATCATGGCCTCAAGATCCTGAACTCGTTTCGCAGACTCTTGGCAGGCGCTACGCTGCTGCCCCACTGCTGCCTAGTACAAAAAATAATATTGGTTTTCACGGCATGTCTGAAGACATGGGGACAAACCGTCTGATCTGCAAGTGCACTGGTTAACCTCTGAGTCTCTTTCTTTTCATTTTCCAGGAGAGTCCTGCTCTCTTCTGCTGCCTCGACCTGTGCAGTGAGCTCCATCTCTCGCTGTTCTAGTTCAAATGCACGGGACCGCGTTGTCTGAGCATCACGTTTCCAGTCGCTCCCATATTTTTGCCACTGCAACAACAGCTGCTTAAGCCGAGCTATTTCCTGGTTTGCCTGGTTAAGTTTTCGGAGGGTTTCCTCGGGCGTGGGTTTGGAAGAAGTTTGTGTTGACTCTGGTGGAGTATCGTCCGGCGTGAGCAGCCGGGCCGGAGAAAACGTATTGCTGGTGTCTGCCTTGGCAGAGGACAGGGCTGCTCGAAGTTGTTCGCTCTGAACCTCTAGCGACCGTTGGACGCGCTGCAGCTCTTCCTAGAAGACAGTTGAGTGTAAAGTACACCAAACGGTCAACGAAGAGTATCGAAATGCACCTCGGCTGCTTCACGCTTCCTCCGGGATTCCTCCAGTTCCTCTTCCTTGACCTGGAGTTCAACAGCGAGAGAGTGGCATCTCTCACGCAAGTCCCGGTCAGGGTCTACCTCACCGCGCCCAAGTATTGCGTTCTCAACCTCGCCAGTTCCCTCGCTCTGCCCTCTCGTATCAAGATTGTGTTCGACCTCCCCCTCTGAATCATCCCAGCCCGAAGGATGTCCGTCTAGCCGTGCACGGAACTTCGCAAAGGAAGCCATGAGAGAATCACATCCAGTCGCCAACATCTTTCGTTCGTCGCTCCATTTTGCGGAAGACTGCGTGAGCTGATGGCGCAAGTCGGCGACGACATGCTCGAGTTCGAGGTTCTTCTGGAGGAGGTCGTCGAGGTGGGGTCGTAGTCTGGTCGGCGGGGCCATCGTTGGCGATGTTGTTAAATGCCGAGAGAAATAAGGGAGTGGTAAAGCTGTTAGGACCGTTTGGAACAACCCTCTGAGGGGCCACTCCTCCACTACCTCTGGATGTAAATGTGAAGCCGTTGAAATGATCTCTGAATCCACGTTAGGTCCTCAGGACCTCGGTCAGTGGGACATTTCACACGAGTTTACGTCTCGATGCAGGAATCTCAGGCTTTGCAACCTCGGCTTTTTGTACAAGGTTGCCGCTGCGGATGACCCAGGAGCTGGGAGCTGATGGCCTGATGGAGGATCGTCTATACCTTGTTCTGGACTATGTCTATCGCCAAGATAAAAGACACTGAACACATGGAATGGGACGAGCTCTGGCTAGGCTACTAAGTTCAAGTTCGCACTATATCCTGGTCTGTGATACGTTCTTTCAGTGATGGGTTCAAATACGGGTACAACGCGACTCCGATTTCCCTGACGTGCGAGTCAGGTGCTAGTTTCCGGTCAACTGGTTAATATGGTGGCTATCAATAGGTCGGTGAGAACCAGACAGTCCTTGGGCTGATAAAGTGCCTGTCTTCAAGGTACTCTCAGAACTGCACTTTACACGACTCAGATGTCGTCCACCAAGAAAGTTCCGTACGGTGAGTTGATCCATCCAATGCGATGGTCGTCCGTGATGGCTGACATCTGGTGAATCTCAGTGAGGCTCGGCAACTCAGGCTTGAAGGTCTCGAGGATTATCCTCGGTACTATGCAGTACGGCGATAAGGGATGGCAGGAGTGGGTCTTGGGTGAGGAGGAAGCTGTCGAACATATCAAGGCGGCGTAAGTGTCTCGATCGATCTCATTCATCCTCACACTATCGACCTTGTGCACAGATACGACGCTGGAATTCAGACATTCGACACTGCTGACGTGAGTTGGTCCACAACGTCCTATATCGTACATCTGAGCTGCCCTAGACTTACTCAAATGGCTTCTCGGAAGTCATTCTCGGAAGAGCAATCAAAAGACTCGACTTGCCACGCGACGAAATTGTTGTGATGACAAAGGTGGGTGGTATCGATGATTGGATGAGACAGCTACATGAGTCTCTGCAGGTCTACAACGTCGTCGGCCGTCAGTACAACATCGGTCAGATCGCCGGCCGAAAGGATCCGGATCAGAATGGCTACGTGAACCAACATGGGCTGAGTCGCAAGCACATCTTTGCGAGCGTGAAGAAGAGTCTGGAACGACTTCAGCTCGATTACATCGACGTTCTTCAATGTAAGATCTGGCAGGCGCAGAAATTAGGGCTCGTTAACAATGTTACAGGTCACAGGTTCGACTTGGAGACGCCAATCGAAGAGACCGTAAGCATGCTGCATGATATACAAGCTTCCTGTTGACTCCAGCTTAGATGCAAGCCCTTCATGATGTCGTCAAAGCTGGTTACGTCCGCCACATCGGGATGAGCTCTTGCTGGGCATACCAATGTAAGCTTTCACGACGCAATGCATGTCTGCACTCACGCGTAGATATGTAGTCCAGGCCATGCAGAGTAGGGATTGACAGGTATATATGACATTGAAAAGTTTGCTGATATACTTTTGAAAGACTACGCAATCACGAACAAGCTTACACCGTTCATCTCGATGCAGAACCACTACAGTCTTTTGTATCGTGAAGAGGAGCGAGAAATGTTTCCTACACTCCAGATGTTTGGTGTTGGGTCGATTCCTTGGTCTCCACTTGCTCGTGGCGCACTCACCAGACCACTGGGCCAACAAACAGACCGAGCACAAAATGACTGGTAACTCGCATCCCGCGTTCGTCAGGTTGAAAATTGTTTAACCCATGTCAGGTTCATTGGAAACTACGCAAATGCATCATCGTACGAAACGATCATCAACCGGTAGGTTCTTGTGTTTGTTCCATGAAGGATGCGTACTTACTCGGATGGGCCTAGTGTTGAAGAGGTGGCGAAAAGGAGGGGAGTGAGCATGGCACAGGTTGCGGTTGCATGGATTCTCACTAAAGACGGTCAGCTCTAATTCCTGCGTGTCTCGTTTAACCTGCTCAGCTTGGTCATCCATAGACGTTACTGCACCCATTGTCGGCACTACTAGTCTGGCTAACCTCCAGGACATCATTGGTATGTTTCTAGCTCATGATCGCGAGCGCTATGGTCTAATATCCCGGGACGATTGAAGCGGGACTCGACGTGAAATTATCGGCAGAAGACATCCAATACTTGGAGGAGGCGTATAAACCAATGCCCGTGCTGGGACATGCATAAGGGTGCACATGCGAGACACCAACTGAGCCACAGATTCTTGTCGCCAGTCCGACTTTACTTTTGTCACAAAGTATTCTTTGATCAGCGATAATGATGCATGTCCGAAATGAATGCCCTTTGTTGATCCCGGTATTGCATCTATTACGTAACCAACCTCCCTCGTCCGCAAGGCGCCAGTTGAGAGACTAGCCCGCGACCTCGTCCGGCATTGCAGAGTCGCGTTTCCCTGGCAAGCGAGATACGAACACGTTCTAGGTGATATATTAAACTTTTAATCTTTCTCGTTTCCCGCGTCTCCTTGTCTTTTCGCGACATGATCACACGTTCACCCGTAAAACCCGTCAGACCGACTCCCGGTGCTTCTACAAAACGCACCGCGACACCGCTCCGTCCTGGCACAGTCGCAACAGCAACGACATCCATACTCACCTCCTCAACCGCCACCGGCTCGACTGCCACCCCTCACGAAGCTATGGTTGCGTCGCAGCTCGCACACATCAACGATCTCGTCCAGAAGAACCGTTCCCTCGAGCAGACGATCAGAAAGCTCAAAGAGGACCTCTCCAAATCAGCCGCTGACTTCCTCGCACTGACCAACGAGCGCAAGTCCTGGGAGGGGGACCGCAAGACATGGACGAGCGAACGCCAGAAGTGGATGGACGAACGCAAGACATGGGCAGAGGGTTGTGATACGATGCAAGCGTGTCATCGCATACAACAGTATCGCGTCGCGTGCGCACTACATGACGAGCGTGTCGCTGTACTGAAAATGCAGGAGGTGGCGAGAATGGAGCAACTCAGACGATTACAGAGGGATTACAAGATTACGAGGTTTCAGGCCCGGGAGGCGGAGCTAGAGGTACAGCTGGAGGAGGTTGCGGAAGTGAAGGATGAGGCGATGGAAGCGAGGGATCGACACGACAAGTCCGCACAAGAGCTGAAGGCGCGATGCACCGGGCTTGCCGACGAGATCAAGTCAAAAACGGCGGAAATCAAGGCCGCGCAGAAACAGCGTGAACAAGCCGAGGTGCGTCCATCATCAGAGCGTCCTTGGGAACTTTGTTACGGAATTCCCATCATATCACTAGGACGAACTCCGCCGCCTGCGAGAGGCGCATGCAGACGTAACGGCAACATCTACCGCGACGTCCTCCAAGCTCGCTCGCCTCACTACAGAACGAGATTCTTTGGAGACTCAAGTTACCTCGCTCAAACGTTCTCTTGAACTAGCACAGGACGAGGCCACTCAGCTTCGCACGCAACTTGCCAACTGGCAAGAGCTGAAGAAGGGAGAGGACGCTGAAGCAGAGGAGGTAAGAAAGAAGAGGTCGGAGCTCGAGCAGGAACTCGGGGATGCGAGAAAACATATCAGCGAGCTCGAGGCAAATGCCGGGGGAAGTGAAGCGCTGGAAGCGAAACTTCAGAAACAGAAGGACCGGGTTGGGAAGCTCAAGCAATTTCTTGAGGAATGGAAGGTAAAATATCGGGTTTTTGACCCACAGTGTTGATGGATTGATCATCTGGCAGACGGAAGCTGAACAACAAACCACTGCCCGAGAGACGGCGGAAACTCAGCTGGTCGACGCACAGGTACAGATTGCGACCTTGGACCAGAAAATCGTCGAACTTCAAGGGGAGTTATCGGTTGCCTCCAAAGCTAAAGTAGGTCTCTATGTTTTCGTCTTGTTCCAATGCTCATATATACCCACATCATCAGCCCGCAAGTAGAAAAGGACCTCCACCAGGGCCAGCAAAGTCAGACAACAGGATCGACCCAGCACCTTCTTCCCCTTCTGCGTCCCTGCTGCCTAAAGTCAAGGACATCCATAGCAAACCGACGTCTTCTAACCCCTCTTCCACGAGGCCGGCCGACGCTCCTGCTAAACCACGACCAAAACCACGTGTTCTCAAGAAACCTGATCCCATTCCCGAACTTCAGGACAGCGATATCGAGATCATCGAGCCCCCTCCCATTCCACCGCCTGCCCCTGAGCCAAGTGCAAAAGCGAAGGGGAAACAAAAAGCGGTTCCTGACGATGACGTTGGAAGTGATGTCGAAACGGGAGAGGCGCAGAAAAACAAGAAGAAAGGAAAGGCGAAGGAGATAGAAAAAGAGATAGGGCCGAAGGAACCTCCGAAAGCTAAGATAACCAAGCCGAAGAAAGCTGGTCCTAGCGGGGATACCGACGAGATGCGTCCAAAAGCTAAAGTGGCGTCTAAGAAACGCACCTCACCAGACGATGAGACACAGCCAAAGGCCAAAGCGAAGACTAGGAAGCGCCCCTCGCCAGATACTCCTCCTAAACAGTCCAAAGTGAAGTCTTCGCGATTAAGGGAGGACTCTGACGATGCGCCAGCCGGGGAGACGGACGCACTGCCAAAGAAGAAAAAGCGAAAGATAAATTTATTCAGTACTGCCCAACCAGCTACTTTCAACTGGGACAACCTGGGACAGGTATTACTGCTTGCGTTCTTTGTGGAATGGTCGCTCAATGCTGACATCAATGCTATACCAGAATGGGGAAGAGGGTTTAGGTATACCAACACAACTTTCACCTATGAAGGACACAGACATTGTTCCTCGACGGCTAGGGAGAACGAGTAAAGTGTAGATGTGTATATATTCCAGGCAGGGGATGATATGGTACATGGTCGCAATGTATGAGACGTTCAATATGGAAATGTACATGTTGCCAAGTCATGAAACTCCTCTCAACGTGGGTCTTTGTGATCAGAGCGATTATAATGGCCATTTGTATAGGCCGACTTCTTGATTCCCGTATGCTATCGATATGCATGACGCATACCTAACAACAAAGGCATGTGAGACGACCAGGTAAACGGTTCGGATGAAAGAAAAGAGACAAAGCCAGCTCTTTTTCAAGTACTTGGCGGAGTTTGAAAAATTCGGCGCATGACTTTTCCCGCGCTAACTTTGTGAGTCAGGGGGCTTGCATCTTGGACACGGACGGGCATGAGCACAAACAATGTGTCGTGGTTTAATCGCCTACGGCTTAGCTTCATCAGCCCTGCGTTGCCTCGAATGCAACTGGGTCCCGACAAGAATTCCCAGAATCCAGTCATGGTCAGCATGCTGTTTTCATGATATACTGGACCCACCGCATCACAGAAGACTAGATCCAATTCTTCACGTGGGACGCCCAGCACCCCGACATGAGCTGGTGGAAACATTTCGAAGACGAGCTTCCTCGTCTTGCGGAGCTTGGGTTCACTCAAGTCTGGCTACCACCACCCAATAAGGCAATGCATGGCAAGGTCGTGATTTACTTGCTATAGGCGTGCTTATTCCTGATAGATTTGGCAGCAAGGACAAGGATACGATGCTTACGATCTGGTATGTACCGTTCCGGTTATAGATGTGTCCATTTCACCTGTTTGTCTCGCACTGTACCCTTAGTGGGACTTGGGAGAGTTCGATCAGAAAGGAACTGTCGCGACTAGATGGGGTAGTCGGAAGGAGCTCCTTGATGCTTGTTCTTCAGCCCGCCGAAATAACATTAGCGTCATCGTCGATGCTGTACTGAATGTGACTTCTCCACCCGGTTTTTCCTCGCTTGACTTGACACTCATTTTCCCAGCATAAGATCGGTGCTGACAGGGTGGAAACATTTTCTGCTGTATCCGTAGATCCAGAGAACCGGTTACGCGTTTTGGAATGCGGGCGTAAAATCAGAGTGCGTGGTTATTTAGCCTTGCAAGTGTTCTGCTCCAGCTCCAGTAGGGGTGGACAGCTTTCGACTTCCCTGGGCGACAAGGAAAGGTAAACACAGCGAATCTGTGACTCGATATAAGTGTCGAATAACATTCGCATGACAGTACAGCAGAATGAAGTGGACCTATGAGCACTTTACGGGTTAGTTCCACCACGAAAGCCTCGTTTCCACTCACAGGCAAAGTAGGACTTGATTGGGATGATCTAACTCAGTCTCGTGGAGTCTATCGGATTTCGAGTGCGAATCACAAAGGTTGGTCAAGGCGGGTTGACTCTGAACTCGGAAACTATGATTACCTCCTCGGAATTGATGTTCGTATGAGATTGGAATCTCCCAAGCGGCTGTCTATTCACGGTTTCTATGAATAACATGCAGATCGATCATCGGCATCCTGCGGTGCGTGATGACCTATATGCATGGGGTTCATGGATACTCGATGTGCGTCATTGTCGGAAACCTTCTCGCCCTTATTCTAACGTTTGAAATTTAGGAAACGGGTGGAGGTGGATTTAGACTAGATGCTATAAAGCACATAGACAGACATTTCCTATCCGGGTTTGTGAGAGTCGAACGCGCAAGTCCGCGGGACCACGCCTCATGCGACGCTTCATCCTAGATCCAAAGAACTCGTAGTGCGCGCAACAGGGAGAAACTGTTCTTCGTATCCGAGTATTGGAGCGCCAAGTCAGTGTTATTTCCTCCTATTTGTAATTCGGTCGCTAAAAGTGTAACACAGCTTGCAGAAGATGGTGCCATACATCAGAGCATTTCAAGGACAAGTGTGGTCTTGTCGAGTGTTTATTGTCCCCGAGGCTAACGAATCGATGACAGACTGCTTTCTTTGATGTACCGCTTCACGACAACTTCCATCAGGCTAGCAAGTCAGGGTCGTCCTACGACCTCCGACACATCCTTGACAATACTCTTGTCACTCTCCGACCCAAGGACGCTGTTACCTTCGTAGATAATCATGAGTAAGTAATGTATCTCCTGATCCCCGTGATTGCACTCATTGCAGTTAACTGATAGTACTGTGAGGAATGACACATCCTTATACCATCATTCACATCCACTAATTGGGTAATTCAGCAAATCGGACAATCCTTGGAGAGTTGGGTTTGTCCGTTCAGTCTTCGAGATTTTCTTGTTCCTCAACTTGCATTGCAGGTGGACACCAACTTCAAGGTCCAGGCGTACGCTCTTATCCTGTTACGCGGTCAAGGACACCCGTGAGCATCCTCTCATTAAGTCGTCGAAAAACATATCCCTTTTCCGCCTCACGTGTACCCCTTTTCTCCACTTAGCTGCGTCTTTTACGGAGATCTGTACCCCAATCATGAATGTTTCGATGAAATGACCGCGAGTAAGATCAGACAGCTACTGACGATCCGAAAAACATTCGCAAACGGACCATCGAAAGATTACCTTCAACATCGGAATTGCATCGGATTCGTTCGGTCGGGGAATCCAGGATGTGTCATCGTATTGAGCAATGAACCACTTGGCGATAGGTGCGCTCATGCCCGCACTCTTGTAGAGTCTGCTTACGGATGGGACGGGGCCTGGTAGGACGACATCGCCGATAGTTCGAATGCACGTAGGACAGGTCCGTTTCGCTGATTGTGTGACTGCGTCCAGAACCTAATCTCGTCGTGTGATAATTGACAGGGCAGCAAAGGTTCCGTGTTCCGTGGTATCTTTGACGCTACACGTCGTGTCGTAGTGAATAGCAAAGGGTGGGGCGAGTTTTACTGCTCGGCTGGCGCAATCGAGGTGTGGGTCAGAGACCAAGGCATGGCCCGGGCGTAGTGTTGTGTGCAGACTGCTCTCGATCCTGAGACGGGGGATTTTTACTCAGGGAAACAAGTATGATTATACTGGCTATATTAGTCGAACTATACTTGGTCGCTCTAATAATTCTGACAATATCCCGCTTTTGTCGGTGGCCACTGGCGGTGCCACTTTCCGCCACACTGTCAGCTTCTTTGGTCATGGTCTGCGGGCGTATGACACGGTCCTGATGACCTGCAGTCACTCTGCTCGAATAACTCGATTCGATGGTATTGATGTTCTTCATGGATGATCGATGAGCATGTACCAAATTCACATTTTTCGTGCTGGTCGATCCTTCAGACACGCAGAAAGCATGTGACATGACATTTGGATATTTGTCCTGGGGTTACACGTCCGTTATCACATGCATCTCCTTGTCACATCCGCTTGCTTGATGTACTGTCATCTAAGCCGACTCAACTTCCCTTGCTAGTGGTGCCATCCGAATGCCTTCCGTCCCCTCATCCACGGTCGGACAGTGTCGATAATCCAAACCCAGAGTCGATCCCACGCCTGCCTTGAACGTCATGTTCGTGCAGTTCCCGTATCCTTATAATGAATCGAGGGGCAAGAATGAACACCGGCACGTACTCCACGAATCTTGCTAAGATATCAGCCCCATCGTGTGATGGAAACTTTCCCCAGCGGAACAGCAGGTAGATAACATTCAGCAAGGAGCTGTGATGAAAAGGCCACCATTGGCGGCATTTAACGACTTTCTCGGCGAGTTCAGGTCGATGGTGGAGGGAACTGAGGAAAGGAACGCACGCAAAGAAGTAGAGGATGCCATGCTTGACGAGTAGATTGATGTATCGGTTGAGCTGCCACCACTTCGTCACGCGGTACATTCGAAGCGATTGCCTCACAAACTGGATGATTGCGAACATGCACAACACTACGCCAAAGATGATTTGAGAATAGGTAGCCACTTGTCCCGAGATGTACCGTTGAGACGGCCCTTCCGTAGAGACGCAGTATCCCACTTTTTGCTGGCGAGCCCTGACTATTCGGTTGGTTAGTGGAGCGTATATTCAGTAAGTCACTGCGGCCATGCCTATACACACATGAATTTTTCGTAGGGCATAAGCCGCCACAAAGGAGACGACCTCGATGAAAAACAAGACAAGGAGTACACCAAGGATTAGTCTTGATGGATCATACATTGTCCATACCGTAGTTGGAGCTCAACATATCCCTGACAACATCAGAGCAAACCGTGGATCTGGGTGTCAACACTGTTCGTTCTTGTATGTACCAAAACTCCTAGTTTGCTGACACATGCTTAGTGTGAGCCTGTGGCCATTGCAATGTGTCGCAAGACGGGTGCGAGAATAAACGCAGAAACACTTAGATCGGACAGAGTGAGCCCTTGTGAGGGCCGGGGACGACGACTATCTCTTTTTCCCCTTAGATACAGGTCGCGACTATATACGAATCTCACCGCGATGTATCTCATCGCGGTGGTCTGTGCACAATGGCCCAGACACTGAATTTGTCAGGACTATGTCTCGGAGAGACTCGGCCGAGCTTGGCTTGTCGGCCCTTGGACTAATGACCGACGGTCGACCTTCAACACAATGTATATACTAATGCTCACTTCCAGCGCTTATCAGGTGCATTTTCCTCTGCATCAGAACGTGTACAAAAGTCTTTTTACGACTAAATGTTCCTTACATAACCTTATTTGTCTTACCGACTGGCCGAAGTCGCGCGAGCAATACAAGACCGTTAGCCAAAGTTTCACAATGTCTTATTTATCCTCGACAATGACTTCTGCAGAAACTGAAGATGCCCGTCGTAAGGAGGTCGAGAATCTTTTCAAGTTCCGTTGAATGTTAGCCTTCCCATCGATCGTTCAGTAGTTCTTCACCCCGTTTTCGTCGCAGTACGGACTTGTCGTTCATGTAAACTGTCGTTCGCGTATTCATATGCAATCATGTTGTCTGTTTAACTCTATGCTACTCCTTAATACAGCTGAAAAGCTTTGTGAGACAACGCGAATACCAGAACAACTTTGCTCACTCTCATGAGCTACAATGAGATGAATAAGACATTGTGAAACTTTGGCTAACAGTCTTATATTGCTCGCACGACTTCGGCCAGTCGGTAAGACAAATAAGGTTATGTAAGGAACATTTAGTCTGTAAAAAGACTTTTGTAAACGTTCTGATGCACTGTGAGTTGGACTCAAAAACATGAACTCGATCCAACGTTGATGACATTGAAAGATGAGGCTGAATTTGTATCTGATAGTTCAAAGGTATACCACATCCGATATCAACCGCTAGTGAACGTGCTGATAGGGATTACTGTATACCCAGATGTGCGTACTCGGTTTTGATTCTGCTTAAGCTCATTGTCGATTGGTGTCTTATTTGACAGCTGTGAATATTTATTCAAAACCTCCCCTCTTCATTTCGTTCACGAATCCTTCAGGGTGAAACGGTGTATATTCCGATGCGTTAGTCGTGTCTTCTTTTCTTTTGGCGCAGGTGATGGTCACTGAGAAACGCGAGAGATCGCGAATGGCTATGATGCATTACTCTGCTCGGACTGAAGGTTCTATAGATCACGAAATCCATCTTGTGCTGCCTACAGAACACTACTGGCATTGTAGGGTCGATCCTGTTGGAAATGAGCGATGATAAGTTGTGTATGTTACTTAGCTTGAATGAGGAAGGCTCCTTATTGTTTTCGCGTGCTGTACTAATGTTTCGTATATCCGCCATCAAGTTAAGCTAGCTGTTTTTGCTGTGCCTCGTCACCATGGACGTCGCTCGCGCCTACGATTCCCGGGGTAGTATAGGTGGTATGAGTCACACCTTTTTCCTTCTTCGATGTCTTATGCAAACTTCCAGTCAATCCGAACCTTTTGGAATTCTAGGCTCACTGTTTCATGACGCCTGGCACGACTGCAGCGGCGCGGCGGACTCATTACGCGATAATCAAGTAAGGAACATCGAAGGCCGCTATCGAAGGCCGCTGATCGTGGCCGCGCTGGCATTGCCATGCTGACGAAGTTGGTCGTCTTCTGCTCCTGAAAGTTGATCCGGGATGGCACATTGTTAGCTTACCTACGACCCCAAACACAGCCTCAAGCCACACTTCGCACCTGCCGTACTTGACCTTCTTGCCTTAGTAGCGATGAGTCACAAAATGGCTTGCGGAGCTGCCGCGGCCGCGCCAGCTGAACCCGACACGGATCACGATGCAGGCGGAGAAGAGGAGAATTAGAAAAGATTTGACATGCGTGGCATGATTCGAGTTACGTGTGTTTGTGTCGGTGATCTTGATCGTTGGTCGATATCGAAAGGCGGGTTTGTTTGTCCCACAGTCCTTCGATCAAGACCAGGATCAATTCAGGACTGTATGCAGTTTAGCGCTCACTGCCACCTGTGTTCCAAGTGGCTTTGGACGAGCCCCGCTCTCCACACCAGAGGCATCCACAGCAAGGATGGGATAGGACACGCACAAAGCGCAGAGCGAGCGCTGGGGGCTGAGGCAGAGACACGTACCACATATGTCAAGTGTTTGCTCAACTTGCAGTTCACGATCTTCTCGTGATCTTAAAATTAAAATAAATCCTGCAAAGGGGCGAAAGGACTCATTAGTCACCAAATCCTCGTTGACACGAATCAACAAAATCGGATCAAAGTTCCCACGGTCCTATTTCCTCCCACCAAGGTGGAAACACCCGGATGAAACCGTCGCCCACGATACGTATCCCAACCCGATTACCTTGCAGCGCCAGCTCACGAAGATACCCAATACCGTATCCAAAGTCCATCAAACATACGCTCTGTTTCCTGGCCGACATTGTCAACGTTCGGGGACTTGTCTCCATCGAAAGATGATCAAAATTTCCTCACCTCGCACCCTCAGATTATCCGCTCGCTACTGTCAGTCTTCTTGTGATACCCCACTCGCGCTCAGGACCCATTGCGCGGACAGTAATTAACAGAGAAACCCTCGATCAAGTCGGAGAATGCACCGAGATGTGGTCAAGATCCAGCCCGTTCCATGACCCAAGCCGTCGACGTGAATGGATGGAATAATCAAATGATCGATTCTGATCAGGATGCAAGAATCCGGGGAGGGTACCAGTAATTCCACCTGGATGCAAAACCCGTCGTCCGGATTGGCAGGTTAAGCAAAAGGGCCGACACAACTGGAAGCAATGCGTTGACGGGGACCCATACAGACATGATTTCCCATCTCTGGAATGGAGTCCATGGGCCGAGTCGACACCAGCAGGTAGAAACGAGAAGCAGGTGAGGACGCCAAAATCTACTTGCCTCACTTGTGATACACACGGCGAACTCAAAACGACAAGAACCACCGTCAAGTTTGTCATCACGGTACGTTACTTGCTGGTACTTACAGTATTAATGCCCTTGTTTGCTGCTCAGTCAGGCTGTTCGCGAATACAGGCGATTTGGACTTGACCATATCCACGCATTAATGACACGCAATGTTTTCCTGCCACCAATTCGCCTCCCTTCCAAGTTCCACTCCGGTCACCGTGATCTCAACTCGCTGGCTTGGTCGTAGTTGCTACGTATTGCTTCACGACCCACCTGCCATCTATGCGGTGCACGTGGGTTGGGAGGCAATATGTAGGAACTTAACTACTCATGATCTGTAAACACGGCTGTAACGTAGATACTAACCTGCAATCCTGCATCGCTGCTGCGGGGTGCGCCGGTATCCAATGTTAGGTCCAAAGGGGATCATATGGTGGTCGATTCCTCTGGCTGAACTGACTGCATGATCATTGCCGGTATGCGGTCTGGGTGGTAGTCTTATAGTAACCATCTGCATGCAGGGTGGAGCGTAACGTGTAACCTCCTGCATATATACCAGTAGCCGCGAGATCTTGCGAGACAGATCCGATAAACTTGGGACACGGCCCAAGCATCCGCGTCGAGTGAATCAGGAGGCTGGGAAGCTATGCTGCCACTATAGACCGAGTGTGTCCCTATGCGTGTCGTGCCTCGGACGAGTCCAGCTTTTGTCATCGTCGGGCAAACAACCAGGAAAGGATAACAGTGTATTCCTGTGAGATTTTGATCACGTAGTTCCCCAACCATCCGACTCCGAGATCTCTCCAGCCCCATTTTGCGTGAATCGTAGTGTCGTCAGATTGTGAAGAGGCACAAGAAGTCCGAATCATATGGCCTATCATGCGAGCGATTTTGCTCAATTAGGCAGATTGGAAGGTAAAATCCTTTCCCTGATTGTTTTACCGTCTTACAAGTCCACGCGGTCCAAAAATAATAGTAGATAAAGTCAAATACTCGTCTTTCGGATCATGAGAAATCATCGCGTGCTAATGTGACAACAGGCATCTCCTAGAATCCAAAAAGAAAATGAGTTCTTGGCAAAGCGAAAGGTGTATTCAAAGAAGGGGAGGAAATCAAAGTTCAGGTACTAAATAATCTGACCTGAATCCTGAAAGCCAAAGGATTGACTGCAACTCCTTCACGGCTTCCACGACAGCAGTCCGAATCCGCGTAATGTAAGATGAAGCAATAAAGGAACAGAACAGATTGTCTGATATAGAATCAAGCACTGGTATCAGCCATTTTGCGGGGGGTATTGGGTATTCCCCGGCGCATCAAAGGAGGATAGCAGCAACGGCAGCGCCAACGAGACCAGCAGCACCAAGTCGTGCAACGTTGGCAGGCGCACCACCGGTGGAGCCAGAGCTCGTGCCTGTGGAGGATGTAGAGGCCGCAGTACTCGCTTTACTGGAGCTAATACTACCATCAAAATGACGTCACTCATAATGGTAAAAAAAGAACTTACGACGCAGAAGCGCCGGCTGCTGTGGTAGCCCCACCAGACCCAGCCGAGGTAGCAGAAGCACCAGATGTGCTTGGACCAGAAGCGCCAGTAATCGCTGTACATAACATTAGCACGCGTCACACAATACAAAATTTCCCTGTACCAGAGCTCGAGGTCAAGCAGTCCGTAGCTGAGAAGCAATGTCAATAAATATCACTCATCAAAAATGGAGATGCCGTACTCCCAGGTTGGACACTGACGGGTGCACTCTGCGCGACCGTACCCGTGCTATCACGCAGGGTGAAGCCGATGTACGTGCCTAGTGACGATTAGTACATTCACAAACGAACCTCGACAGGACATACCTTGAGCGATGTTGACGGTCCAAGTGTAGGAAGTAGCATTCATAGCGGGGAAGGACTCGAGGGCAGCACCGTTGGGCGAGGCACCGGGAAGGACGCTGTCCCATGACCAAGTGAGCGACCGAGTAAAGGATGAGGCTAGAATAAGCTCACCTCTGTAGATTGATGGTCAAGCAAGGAATTCCGCAGTTCGGATAAAACATGTGTTATGAACGTACCAGATAGTAGGGAGCTAGGGACGCGTAGATCAGCGCCGGAGGGAGGCGAATAAACGGGAAATGACCCACCGGTACCACCAGTCCAGGTAAGGAGAGTAGGTTGACACTCGACGACGTTGGCACTATACGCGACGTGATAAGAACGGGTTGTATACACAAGAGTGCACTAACGGAGTGTTGATAGTAAGGTCCGCAAGGACGCCTGTAGCGAGGAGAGCGATAGCGGTGAAGATGGCCTTCATTGTGAGGTGGTCGAGCAAGGGAGAAACAAGAACCTGGGAAGTTGGAAAGACGGAGCGACCTGCGGAAATGTTGATGGGAACGTCCATTTTTATGTCTCCGCCCAAATTTGTTTACATACATGACGTAATCAAATCAAGGATTATTGGCCGACCTCGACAAGACATTTCACATTCCACTGCCACATCACTCGCTATAATCACACGACGACCAGTAACTATGTACTGATGGCCCATACACTTCAATTCCAGACGATGTATAGTAGTACATTTGCGAAGCCAGAGGGGAACGACGACTTCAATCTCGTAACAGCCTGAGTATACCCGAAGAACGTAATTGCGTGATTCCATTAGTCTTGTCGCACGATGTGCACGTTGGTCACCAACCCATAGTGGTCACTGATCCAGTCCCCTGATGCGACCTTGGCTCCAATACCCACCCTCACCGGCTCTTCCACCTCTACCCCACCACGCGAAACCCACAGCAGCTTGTCCAGTCTTGCAGTAGGGTGCTCGCACGGCGGCTGATATCCCCACGTGAACCCCTCCTCGTCCTCGTCCGTCCCCTGCCATGCATCCATCAGTCCCACTTCCTCTGCAAGCCTCATATCCGTTGCCCCGATCGCATTCATATCCCCGCCGACGATCCCCCCTTGCAACTCGTACTCCTGTAACGCTTCGGCGATTATGCGCAGCTGTTCCGGCCGTGCCCGTGCCCCACGAGGAAGCGACTCCAGGTGCGTGTTCGCAACCCGCACTTGTACGATCCCGTCCGATAACCGTGGTGCCTGTCGCGGTGCTGGCACCGATAACTTGACGTCCACGAACAACCCATTCCGCGACATCACCGAGTTGCTAAAGTCGATCGTGAACGCCCCGCAGACGGGCACCGTCCGCGAGACGAGCGTGACATTTCCATATGTCGCACCGTGCGGCCACTTTTCGGTCGACGACGGCAGGACGAGGAAGCTTTGTTGTACCCACTCGTTGGTGAGGATGAGTGTGAACGCACCCGCAGACACCTCTTGCAGCAGGATGCAACACGGCTCTGGACGTTCATTGGGTGTCTTGCATTTGAAAACTTCCTGTCGGATGTACTCCAGTGCGGCGGAAAGCCGCTTCTTGGGGGTTCTTGACGCAAAGTCGATGTTCCATGTTAGAACACGGAGGGACGAGGGGAGTGGTTCCTTGATGCCTCGTGCACAGTTGGACGTCTGCGCCCAACGTTTCTTGTGCATCGAGAAGCGCACCGCACGCAGCGGTCGAGGGATATCTAGCATATCTGATCTGCCTCTAGGGAACTGAGTAGTCTGTTGTGTGTCAGAGGAAGAGCCCGCGAGCTCGGAAGGCGGCGAGGGGATAAATGGTTCATCGATATCAGAGTCGAGCATGCTTGGGTGTGTGGGTCAAGATCGATAAACTCTGTTGTTTGCTGGTGTCCTCGCGGTTTGTGGTCGATGTCCGACTTGGTTAGCAGGTGGTGCCACTGTGGTCAGCTATCGGTGGGTCTTTCCCCTGCCCACACCCTTTAATATTCACGATTCCCATTGATCAGGACCCACGCTTTGATCCCCTTGCGCAATCGATGAGGTGGCATGAGGCCAAGTTCCGGCTGAGATAGTTCGCCGTCTTTATCGCGTGTTTGCATCATGTCAAATCAATTCTGCCTCGTGTCAGAATTTCTCGTGGGCATGCAAAGCCATGAAATTAGCGGGATTAACAAAAAAGATGCTGCCCATATCTACGCAGACGTGATCACATTACAGTTCTTCTGCTTCCCGGCTGATAACCGTCTCAGTCTTTTCAGGAACGAATGCCCCGAGAATGTTGGCTTTGATTTTGATCTCATCCAGCTTTGTAGGCGCAAGGGTACGCTTGCTTAGGATTGATCCGAGGCTAAGGGCACAAGAAACCATCAGCGCCTACAAGATTAAAGCGCAAGATCCGAACACCGACTCACCGGTGAGTCTCCTTTTCGACGTAAGCCTCGCCTGTGTTGACAATCTTCTCCATCACACGCAGGTAATGACTAGCTGTCGCACCAAGCGAGTCTGCCACTTCCCGGGCCTCCTTCAAGATGGCTTCACGAGCATCTCCAGCAGCCGCTAGGAACTTCTGGGCGACGGAGTCAAGCTCCGCCAAACGTCCAGCCTACAAATGTTCAAGTTTCAGATGCACCCAACAGCGACACCATCTTGCCTTATCGTTCAGACCACCTCCGACGGCTCGGTAGGTACCACAGCGCTCGTTAAGGAAGTTAACAAATGCCTCCTCCGAGCGTGGTCCCTCATAATTCTCTGCCTCCCTTCCGCCACGAGAGAAGAACTTGATGGTGGGATATGACGCAACGCCGTAACGCCCTCCGATTTCCTTGTTCTGCGCGGCATCGGCATCAATGTTAGCCACGATGCACTGTGGCGGTGTCAGATTCGTGACGCAACATGCAAAATCAATACTAGACACACGTTACTCTCAGGTTTGAATGCCTTGGCAACTAAACTTTGTTCAGATAAAGTGGCTACGCTGTGGCCAACGTTAACTTACCCTGTTCATAAATCGGCTTAAGGCTTTTGCAGTGTCCGCACCATGGGGCAGTGAATGTGACAAGAACATCTTTTGTTTCATCCTAACTTCTTTTCGAGCGCTGATCCAGCCTACAGCATTGATAAGACGTACCAAAGCGACGTCATCAAAGGTATTCACATCCAAAATCAAGGTTGCAGGTGGTGGCGGTGGCTTAATGTTCGACCTGACACCGGACTTTGATGCAACACTATATACCGTCAATGAGCTTCGCCTTTAGTTCAAGATCACCTTCACTTACAATGAGGCGAGCGCGTCCAAATCCCTACCGCCCTCATAGTTCTCGGCATTACCCTGGGCATCGAACCACTTGAGAGCTAGGACGAGTGGTGAGACGAATGGTTCAACAATACACTTGGAAGACACGTACTGGGGTACCCAGTGACGCCATACTTTTGGCCAAGGGGTTTACCTTCACCGTCGGCGTCCACTTTGGCAATCGAAACCTTGTCTTTAGCGTGCGAAAATGCGTCCGCGAGTTGTTCATAGGTTGGCGCAAGGTTCTAAAATGAGACAGAATGCATGGTTGAGATTGAGGAAGCGTAACGACGGATGGATCACATACTTTGCAGTGACCGCTGTCAGGTCGCGCAACGGTAAGTCGGGCATGTTTGTGCCAGAAGAGGGGCAGATTCGGACTCACCACCACGGCGCGAAGCTAAAGGTAGAGCAGCGTTAAGACGGTGGATTAATACCGAACGAGCGTGTCAACTTACAACTCTACGAGACCAGGTTTTCCCTGCCCAACCACAGAGTCAAAGTTGTCGGGTCCTAGTTCGAGCACGTTTGAGGCAGAAACACCTGCCAGCAGGCCGGCAAAGAGTAGCGAAATCGAGAGCTTCATGGTGGGATGAAGGGGGAGTTCATCCCCGTCTACGTGGAGGAATATTGAAGCTTAGTCATCGTCTGGCACGGACCGAGCGTATCCGGCAGGTAGCTAATCAAAGTACATCGGGATCTGTCATCTCTTGACTCAGCCTCGGGTGCGATTTCTCATCCAGCACACCGACTGGTTTATATTCAAAGACGTCTCGTGCTCCAAGATTTCCAAAGACAAGTATACCACCAAATGGCATCCTATGAGATAGAGCGAGACTACATCGCAGAAGAGGACGCCGAGGCCTTCATCGACGTGGACGACGTCTATGCAGAAGTGCCAGACGATGGCGATATGCCTATGGACGATGACGACGAAGCTGCAGATCAAATAGGCGACCTACCCACCGACGGCGAACAGATCAAAAACAACTCCCTCCAACATTTCCCGAATCACAACGGTTCCGTATTCGCGGTCTCGTGTCACCCCACGGAACATCTTGCCGCGTCTGGCGGCGAGGATGATCTGGGTTACATATGGGACATCACCGATGGTGAGGTCATCGTCAAGCTCACGGGGCACTCGGACAGCGTGTCCAGTGCCGCGTTCAGCGCAGACGGAGAGATGATCGCGACCGGCGGGATGGACGGGAAGGTCAGGGTGTGGAGAAGAGTTGGGAAAGAGAACTATAGGACTTGGGAGTTTCTCACTGAACTTCAGGGGCCGGACGAAGTCATGGTGCGTACTCTATCCATATTTCGAAAGATCGAACCAACAAGGGCGTAGTGGCTACGATGGCATCCGAGGGGAACCATCCTCCTGGCAGGAGCGAACGACTCCACGGTATGGTTATGGCAATGTAAGGGCGGAAATTTATGAGATCACCATCGCGCTGACCACGAGACAGTGCCTTCGGGAACCACGATGCAGGTGTTTGCAGGCCACACCGGTCCTGTGCAGTGTGGCGAGTTCACTCCTGATGGTGCGTGAAAACCACAAGTCGCGGTCAACTTGGGTTCCATCGTTCTACTTCAGGCAAACGGATAGTGACGGCGTGTGCCGATGGAACACTCATCTATTGGGATCCGCGTTCGCCAACCCCCGTTTTCAAGCTTACCTCGCAGGATACTCGTTTCGATCTGGAAGGCATCACTTCCTTGGCGGTTAATCCTTCTTCTACACTCGCCGTCGTTGGAGGGACAACGGGAAGCATTCGGGTGGTCAGTCTGAGCAAAGGGGAAGTCGTGGGTGCTCTCGGAGGTCATGCCGAAGGAGAGAGCATCGAGGCCGTTCAGTTCGTCGACCTCTCAGGGACAGCAAGCGGGCCTGGCGTCGTCGTGACCGGTGGCACAGATGGGAAAGCATGCATCTGGGATGTCAGTACGATGCGTCTGCGTGCGACGCTGGAGCATCAGGTCAGTCCCATCCGGTCACATCTACGTAGTGTCTGATCGACGTTTCAAGGACGCGATCACAAACGTGATAGCCCACCCGGTGCCAAAGAGCCATTTGGTCGTCACAGCCTCTGCGGATGGAACACTGAGGACGTGGGATGCGCGAACGGGGACACTGATCAAGGAACACACGGGCCACCACGGGCCAGTCCTCGGCGCGTCACTTGGACTGCAGGGTTCCGTAGTTGTAAGCGCAGGCGACGACGGCGTCTGCCTCGTATTCACGACAGAAGTAGACGAACAGTCATAATTGTACTACTACCTCTGTTGAGCTAACACTGGCATCCGAAACGACCAACCCTGCTGGGATCTGGATCGGTCGAATGATCTGGGGCCTAACACTTAACGCGTCAACGACCAGCCCTGGCTAGCTTAACGTTAGCTATAGCTATTTAGAAAAAAAGGCTGTAGGGCTTACACGGATCCGTCTCCATTGTTCGCATCGGCTCTCCCATCATCGACTTGGGCTTCCTCGCCTTTTTGGTCATCCTATGAATAGCCGCACTTTTCATTTCCATGGACTTTGCTCGAGCACGACGCACCTTGGTAATGGGCATCGCGTTGCTCGCATCACCAATGCTCGCTCTGGATCCCGCGACACGCTTATGATCTCGTAGAACCTCCCCTCTTGGATGCAAAAAACAGTAAGCAGGGTAACGGGGAGGATTCAAACATGAGAGTTGGGGATGTGGCCACGAACAACTTGTACTTGATTTCACGTAACAAGTGGGCGTCGAGTCCACCAAAGGGAAGTCAGAATGCCGTACGGCTTGTTGTCACGGTCGCGAGAACGCGGACTGCTTCTCGACGCAACACGATCATGCAGCCATTGCGACCAAGATCACCACCAGTAACTCACCGAGTTGTTGTGAGGCAACTCGTAATCCTCTCTTCATCTACTATCTTCTTTCTGACTGTTTCCCTGGCAGTTTAAGTCATGTCTTCTGCTCTACAGTCCTCATCTTCCGAAAGAGGTTCAACCCATATTCTCTCTGAACAGCTTCATGTTTCCTGATCAGTGTCGATAAAGATAGAATACAGCTGGGTCAATGCATAGCCGTTTCCGGAGTTGACATATTACTGATAATACCGTAGAACAAGGTATGTTCACTCGGGTACCAATGGCCATCAGATGTGCTAATATGGATTACTGCGTACTCGTAGACGTGCATATTCAGGGCATCCACACTATCGTACTTTTAAGGTTTACCTGACATCTATTCAAGAGTTGTGAGCCCTCTCTTGAGTTCCCTCTGCTCGCATTTGCCCACACCTCAAGGCCGTGTATTGACCGATATATAATTTTGGACGTTCTCGGTGCAGTTGATTGTGAGTGGAATATACCTTGGGATCAGAAATTGAAATAAATGACGGCGATTACAGTCGTAATGATTCTGCGCGTATGGGCAATGTATAATCGATCGAGGATGATCATTGGCGTACTTCTTGCCATGTTTTCCATCGAGATTATCTCCATGGCAGTGACTTCTGCTGCATACAGCAACTCGAACATCGAGCAATGTGTATACCGGACACGCTCGATCTATGTGCGCAGAACTAACCAGTGGCCAGGGCTTACAATCCAAGCACTGGAGTATTCATTTTGCGTGGGGTAGTCGACATCATCAGGAAGTGTCAGATATCCTGCGGATGAATTTTGCTGTGGTGTTGTGCAAGCTTGCGGTCGCCCAATTTGTCAGGCAGTCACTTCAAATGTATGTACAACGTATCAGGTCGTTGGCAATCCAACCAATATATAAATTTGCTCGTGTACCAGGGTCTCTACTTTGCGGGTCCCCGTCCTCGTCATTTCCCAGCCCTTTCCTTCTAAACCCAGGTGTTCATTAGTAACGGTGGCTCTCCCATCACAGCATCTTTCTGCTTAGCCTCATCGGCGTCTTGCTCAACACTGGAAAGACCCCTGGAACTGGTTGGCCATTCGTACTGTTGGGTATCCTGCAATTCGTGCCAGTGTACACATTAACCTACGAGAAATGTACGCGCGTGACGTTCAAGGAGGACGTGGGGTTGGGATGGACACTGGATTTGGCTTAGCCACGATCAGTGGGGATGTTGCTGGAGAGCCAATCGTGTTCGCTGGTATGCAGAGTGAAGTCGTAGAAAGTGTCGAGGCGGACGATGGCCAAAGCGAGAGGAGGGAAGATACCGAGCTGTTATCAAGGGGTGTTGAGTCTGAATCGGCAAGTCATTGGGTTGTCTACCCCTGTAATTAGTTGGGCAATGCCAGAGTGTGGGTCGTGTAGACCGTCGCCTAGGATGTCATATAACCTGAAGTTTCTATAAATTCGCGTCCATGTCAGTGTCAGAGGAACCAAGCGAATGTCGTCATCTCTATGCATATGCAACACATTTGCCCCGCGCTCCTGGTTAAGATCCCAATTTCAGACACCTGATAGAGCATACCGCCATCCTTCTTGGTCCGAAGACGTATAACGAAAATCTGATCAACGATGGTGCACGTGGAGGAAATAGGAAGGAAGACGAACATTGTTCAGTGATCAACCACATTGGCCGCTGTCCCCCCAGACCTTGTGCTGCAACTTTTTCTCGACGACAGAGGACGTCATGAAACCCGCTATAGACATGATATGTGATACGTGTCAAATCACCGTGACCGGTGGGATCGTATCATGCCAACACCGTGTCTGCCGATAATCGACATTTGTAGGACGCGATCACGAACATGATGGCTCGCTGTACGGTGGGATAGAAACATTCAGTGCAAAAATGCGAGCTCCGTGTGAATGACTGGATGACGGTCGCGAGTCCACGTAGACGCAGACATACTGTACCGCGTGACTGGTCTCTCAGTGATTAGGACCCCGAGAAATGGAGGATCCAACGATATGCCGGACGGCGCGTGACGTCACGTACAATCATCGCGGTTAGAAGTGGAACTCACGTTGGTTTACCTCTGACCACGAGTTCATGTTCTTGTGCGCAATGTTCACTGTCCTCTCTCACTTCGGTAACTAAAAATCACGAGTTCAGTTAGTAGGTATGATTCGTCAGCTGACAGAGATAAGACAAAGAAGCACATGCTAAGAGATGCCGTTCCTTATGTCGCGTGTGAGGTATTTTAAGCAGACTAAAAGAGACTTACAGCCGGTGTACAAGGTGTGAGAGCCGCTGAGCCAGCGTCAATAGGCAGCCCCCCAGGTTCTCGAAGCTGGGTCGATCACCCGGGGCGTAGTGAGGTAGCTTGTTTTATATGAAGAATCTCTGAAGGACTGGCTTCAAGGGAAACTTCTGACTGGATTGGGTGTCGCAGAGCTGTCCTTCCTATCGAGTGACTGATGTTGCAGTGAGATGAGCATAGTTCAACCCGATGCAAACCTAGGCCTAACTGTCGGACGTTGGACGTGAAAGAGTGGGTCAACCTCGCGCATTTACGGACTTACTGACTGAATCGCACCTCTCGGCCTATTGTACGACTTGGACTAGGAATTAAAGTATACGGGATTATGTTCAGCGACTGAAAAGAGCGAACTTACGTAAACTTGGCAGTGAGAAATGGAACATCTAAGAGCCTTTGCTTGTTCGTCTGGTGAACAGGTTGTTCCCAGCCCGGCTAACTAACACCGATCCCACCCCTCTGTACGATCACGGAATCTGGATGGCCTCGCCAGTTTGAAACACACACATTCTGAAGCGCTGAAGTTGCCTCTGTAATGCTGTAGTGTTCCTGAATCATTCGGTTCCGATATGAACGTAAGTAGGTCAAGGCCGTGATGGTTTGCCGCCGCCACAAGATAGACCGCATGGTCTATAAAACCACCTACTTATACAGTTGCTTCTTGCCACTTGCCTCGCTTCTGACCGTCTCCCGGTTCAATCCGTCAAGACCATGTCTTCCGGTCTACAGTCTATGCTCTCGGCCCTTCAGCAGAACAACTATCTATCTCGTACGCTCCTCCGCGATTATTTTGATTTGTCTCATAGGCATCTCGCAGTTGCTTTACTCGTCGCTGTCGGATATGATTACGGTGAGCCACTGTAGGTTCTGTTCCAAGATAGAGCACAGTCTTACCTATCGCCAGTCCTCGTCTTTCCGAAAGAGGTACAACTCACATTCTCTGCCACGCATAGAATGGCTTTCCTGATCAATATCAATGAAGATAGAATACATCTGGGTTTGTGCAAAGCTATTTCAGAGTTGACACACAACTGATAAGGCTGCAGAACAAGCCATGGACTTGGGTGTCAACATTGTTCATTCTTGTGTGTGCTGATATTGTAGCTCGTTAGGACATTCTCTAAAAAAAGCCTCCACAGGTTCGTTACTGCGGGTTGTATAACATGGCGTGAGCCTATGGGGGGTCTAATCCAAATACTGCATGCTAACTTCGAGTGCCCATCAGATTCTCTGCCCTCAGTGAGCTCGATGTACCGAATGCGTATCTCATTGAGATTTAACCTCGCTGATAGTGGGAAGTAGTTTCATACCTGGTCCCACGGAGGTATGTTTGCCTGGTTGTCAACAACCACATTGTATGTCCTGATGTAGGTTGCTATATGCTCGTAGACGTACGTATTTGACCCTCTCCCACCGTAGTACGTTTAAGACACCTAATATCTATCACACAGTTGTGAGCCCTCTTTCGGACCTTTCCCTCCTTATGGCGTTTATCGTCACTTCAAGGCCAGATATTGGCCCATATCCAGTTTTGGGCGTACCTTCTTTTTCTTGGCGCAGCTGATCGTGAGTGGAAATGTACCTTAGTTAAGAGATTTTAAAACCAATGATGGCAATTACAGTCGTGATGATCCTGCGTGTATGGGCAATGTACAATCGATCGAGAACAATGCTTGGCGTGCTGCTTACCTTGTTTTCCATCGAGATCATCTCCACGGTGGTGGCTTCTGCCGCCTACAGCGATCCAAAGAATGAACAATGTGTGTACCGGACGGCAATTCAATATATGCCATACTGACAATGGTCAGGGTTTGCAATTCAGGTTCTGGAATATTCATTTTGCGTGGGACAATCGACATCACCCATTTGGGAGGAAGTGACGGATATTTTACAAATGATTTTTGCTGTGGTGCTGTGCGTACTTGCGGTCGTCCGGTTCGTCAGGCAGTCACTTCAAATGCACGACGTGCCAAACCATTTGCGACTCAACCAATACATCAAGTTACTCGTCCAGCAGGGCATTATCTACTTCCTTGCGTATGTCCCTGTCGCAATCATTTCCCAACTCATTTCCCCTGCTGTCCACTTAAGTTTGCCAAGAGACTCGTTCCTGATGGAGCTAACAATGACTTTCCTGTTGCAGCGTATTCCTGCTAACCTTCCTTAATCTACTGCTTTTCCTTGGGAGGATCCCAAACCCTGGTTGGCAGTTCATATTAGCATGTATCCTGAACACCGTGCCCGTGATCACTCTAACCCCTCGATTCATCATCAGCATACGGGAGATGTATGCTTATGATGTTCAAGGCAAACACAAAACCGGGATTGACACCGGATTTGGCTTATCCACGATGTCCGACAGTAGTGGGATTGCTGGAGAGCCCATTGTGTTTGCTGCTGGTGTGCAGAGCGATGTTGCAGAGACTGTTGAGGTGGATGATAATCAGAAAGAGGGGTGTCGGGACATCGAATCAGTACCGGTCTGAGTCAGCTTAGCAATTGTTTCTATGTGTTCTCGGCAACGTTTTTCCTTGAAGGGTTTCATAGATAAATCGATCACCGACGCACAAGTATGCCCAGTTGTTTACTTACATAATCATCCAGCGTCGCTATGCACAAGCGGACCTAGAACAGGATCTCAACCGGCTTCGTCGACGCCGAGGATGTATGGGCCACAAGTAGTGGGGGTAGGTGTGTGATACAAGCGCGAGCCAGTGAGAGGTGCCGATGGTCAGTGCAGAAGGAACATCCACACGGAAACGGTTGACCGGATTCACACACCAGATCGGCCAATCACTGGCAAGGTGCCCTGGGCCAATAAACACATCTTTAACTAAAACCACGCCATGATTGCAACCACGTATGTTCCCCGTCATGTCGTGCGTCACAAAATACGTTCAAGTTCAGTTGCAGTAGCTCTGGCAATGTGCTTCCTGACTCCTCATTCGAGAAGGCATTTATCACTCGTGGTGTGCCAGACTCAGGGCGTAAAGGTACGTAGGACATGGGTACCGTGCGTCTGTGGTCTAAGAGACGCAGTAAACAAGAGTTACGATACTGGTGGCCACCACAGGCCAACAGTGGGTAAAGTACTTCTTGATGGCCAACATCAGCGTGGCGGTGGCCAGCGCATTGACAACGATGATCAACTTTAGACGTGGCAGTGACCCGTTCCCACTCCTAAAAACTGATCAGTTCTCATTGCGATGTGCCAGAGCAAACCTGACCTGTTCAGGTTCTTGATCATCACAGATCACCGCTCCAATGCAGGGCTTCGGATCGATGGTAGGTTTACCCAGGACACAGAAAAGCAAAGGTCAGGGTCATGCCACTGAGTACTTAAAACCCTTACCCCTTATCGGACCCGTAGACGTGAGCTACAGAAGGACGTAAAAAAACAGTTAACCTAACTTGATGGTGAGGAAATAGGACACTAGTACAACACGCATGTGGCAATATGGAACTGGGCCTCGCTTTTTCCGAGTAGAAGCTAAGTTAAGAGACCCTTATCTCCATCATTCACGATCACTGGTGCTGGTATTTTCGAAAGGTGTCTATATTAACCACTCGTAATCAGAGTACTGCATGAGTATCCAGCCGCCATCTGATCCATGATGCTCACCAGCCTATATTGCTTCCACAAAAAAGGATTCCGTGGCCTTATAAGCCCTATCTGAGTAGAGTAACACCTCACTGACATAGCTGTTTGCTATCTCTCCCACCTCTCACCATCCCTCAATCTAAATCCATTCAAGACCATGTCCTCTGATCTGCAGTCATACCTCATTGCCATGCAATGGAATAACTATGTATCTCGTATGTTTCTCTGCACTCATGGTGATCAGTCTAACAGATTTCAATTTTCTCATAGTCACTGTGCTCACTGCTGTAGTATATGATTATTGTAAGCCATCAGTTCTACTGAATTGTGAGGCACAAATGTACACATTGTCAGTCCTTGTCTTTCCAAACGAGGTATGATCCACATGCTCCCAGGTATTCACATTAAATGGTTTCCCGATCGTTGATCAATGAAGATAAGATATATCTGGGTCAGCATGCACACAGTCATAGAGTTGACATACCCTTGATAAGACCATAGAACAAACCATGGACCTGGGTGTCCACCCTATTCATTCTTGTGCGTACCAAAAGTCCTAGTTCAGTGGCATATGTATGATCTAGCGGGGCTCTCATAGGTTCGCTATTGTGGCCTATTGGATTTAGTGTGAGCCTATGGCTATTGCAATGTATATCCGGAAAACTAACCTTGGTCGTTTATCAGGTGCACTGCCTTGTGTAAGTTGTGTTCATAAAATATAGGTGATCTAACTTTGGCCATACCGAAAGATGGCACCACATTAATACCTGGTTCCGAGGAGGTATGCTTCATCAGATATCAATCATTGATGAAGGTGCTGACACGCAGTGAAATACTGTGTACTCAGATGTGCGTAGTTGGCCTTGATTCCACTTCCACTTATTGTCAACTGACATCTTATTTAACAGTTGTAAGTGTCCATACAAAACCTCCCCCTCCACTCCATTCATGAATACTCCAAGGTGGAGTGGTGTATATTGTCATGCAATGGTCATATTTTATTTGTCATGGCGCGGCTGATTGTGAGTAGCTATGTAGCTCAGACGAGAAAACGAAAATTACAATAGGGATTACAGTCGTAATGATCCTCCGAATATGGGCAATGTGCAATCAATCAAGAACGATTCTCGGTGTGCTTCTTGCCTTGCTTTCCATCGAGGTCGTCTCCACTTCGGTATATTATGCCCTCAGTGATGATCCGAAGAATTCAATGTGTATGTGTACACAACTTTCACTGTATGTACGCCACGCTAACTAGTAGTTCAGGGGGCACCGGCCAAATACTGGAATATTCATATTGCACGATGGCGCTGGCGTTGCCAAGTAAAGAAATGGTCCCGGGAGTGATGTCCTACTCTGCGGACATCATCTTTAGTGTAACGTTGTGCATATTCGCAATGATTCAGTTCGTGAGGCAGTCGCTTCAAATGTACCGCGCGACAAAGCAGTGGCAACTCAACCGATACATCAATTTACTCGTCAGGCAGGGTATCCTCTACTTCTTTGCGTATGTTTCAATCCTCTGTCCCCTTTACCGTCAACGAATTAGATGGGGCTAACGGCGGCTTCTTCATCGCAGCTTCTTTCTGCTGAACGTCGTTGGCATGTTCTATGACTGGGGGGTCATGCCATCCAACGATGGGTTGTATTTTTTAGCGGATTTCGTGGAGTACGTGCCAATGTTCGCTCTAGCCCCTCGATTCATCATAAGCATACGGGAACTGCACGAGCATGATGTTCAAGGCAGGTGTGGAGATGGGATCGACTCAGGGTTTGGCCTATCGACTCTATCGGACCGTGATGCTGCCAGATCACGCATTGTGTTCGCAGATCGCGTGGAGGACGAGGCGGCAGAAAACATAGAGGTAGATGCATGTCAGGATAGGGATGTAGAAGATATTCAGGAGGTGCAAAGGGATGTTGAGTCGGCTTGACCAGTATAAGTGGATTCGAACAAGTGGGGATACTAGTAACAAGCCGTTATGCACATGCACGGCAAACAGAGATGTCCAACTGAACATTTTAAATTATGATGCCTTGGAACACGCAGCGACAAGTTGCTGTATAATGGAATGTATAAAGTTGCAAGGTGCATATAGTGACCACGTGCCCATTTCAAGTGATGCCATACCGTGACTGTGATCCACATCCGACTCGATGCTCCCCGCGTCCATTGCCAGTGGCGCTCCTGCCAGTGGATCCACCTCCTTCCTACCCTTTCTAACTGCCCGTATCGGATCGTTCCTCTGGGTCCACCGCTAAGAGTGGGAAAAGAAATTCCACGGATGGTACTGTAATGTATGTCAGTCGTTATTTAGTGGGAGCGGAGGTCCAGCTTGTGTGGGTCCTCGTCAATCTTCAAGTTAGATTCCTCCACCCTGGCTGTTCTTATTTTTTCCCAACCTTATTAGAAGTGGAATTACTTCTCTTCCTCAAATTTTCGATCGTGTATGGGCCGTTCAATTGTCCCATCCATGTACTCACTTTTTGACCCCGCGCGAGACTTGGAAGCCATTTTTAGTGGCAGACGGCGGCACGATAGCCTCAAGTGGAATGCGCGGTCATTACATCTGTCGTTTTGTCGACACCGCTTCGTGCCCCGACGTTCATTGTTCGCTTGGCGTGCTGCCTTCAAGTTACTCCCGTCGCTGCCGTGGACCGTGACAGCCTCTGGTGCGGATAGCAAGAATCACCTGCAGCCGCCGTTCGGAACACGCAGCGAGCGCTCAACTACGTACACAAGTCACGGAGCTCTGGGTGTACTTGACCAAGTCAAAGGCATTTTAAATTCTCGACTGTCACACCGTGCGTCGTACTAATGGGCGGCAGGCTCATCTTACACTGCTGCGGCAGCTCGAGCTCTTGTAAGCCACACATCGTTGTTTGGGATAGGGTAAATGGAATGGAGGAGGGCGGGCGGGCGGTGGATTCCCCTGGTTGTTCCTTCCGAGAACATGTCACCCCAAGCCAGTGATGGAGTGCGGAGTTTGTTGATAACCAACATCGCCTTCGCGACGGCCAAGGTAGCAGCGGTGAACAGGCCCTGATGTTCTTTAGATTGCGTAACGAATCGTATCAAGCAGCACGAAACAGGGAGCCTCACTCTTTTCTAGACGTGCTGATCTATCACTTATTTCAGCGCAGCATACGGATGCCAACCATTCCCGATCACCGTAGATTGCAACTTCTAGTGCATCGTTTCGGATTGACAGCAGGTTTGAACCGCCTGAGGATACCGAGAAAAGAACCGAGGTCCGAACTATAACATCGAGCCCTCGGGCGCCTTGAAGGGGAAGCCCATACCTGGTATAATAGACGCGATGGACGTTTGTAATTGCCAAGGACGGCAAAAACAGCAACTTGACACGATGACGAGAAAACAGAACACCAGTGCAACATTCGTCGTGAGGGTACGAAACCATATGCCTTGCCTCTTCCTGGGCAAGCTCTCAACTTATCTCCGTCACTCATCATTACCGGTGTTGGCCATTTCGAAAGGTGCGCTTAAACTACTTAGGCTACCGCTTTGAGTGTCCATTGTATTCCAGCCGCATCAGCCTATGCTCAGCATGATGTTCTAAGGGCGGCACAAAATAATTTCCGTGGTCTTACAAACTCATCGTGAGTAGAGTAACACCCCATAGCCGTTTGCTATCTCTTTTTCTCTCTTCACTATCTCCCGACCCGCGCCCATTCAAGATCATGTTCTCTGCTCTTCAGCCAGCTCTCATTTCCATATAATGGAATAACTATTGTGGCTCGTATGCCCCTCCACACTTGTGGAGACCGGTAAGATGATCAGAGGACAGAAGATATTCAGACGGTACCAAGGAGCATGACAAACGAGCACATGGATATGTGACGTTGTGGATGTAATCAAACTTGAAGCTGTACTATGACAACCCCGGACTCAAATATCTGTCGAGCATGAATGAGACTCGTTTGCATTCAGTAAAAGTAGTCTTGCTCGCCCAGCAATCATAATGATGCCTCCCAGTGGTGTTATTGGGCCAAGGAACGCACATCTCCAATACCCTCCACAGTGGATCCGAGATGCACACTGTTTCAGAACGAGTCCGAAAGTGCTCGCCGAAAACAATGCCATCAGTATCGCTGAATCAGCGAGGCGATGTCCAGAGAGAACTTGGGATGCAAGCCTGAGACACAAGGCGGCCCGCCGCCAAGCATCAACCCAAGCTTACGGTTCACAAGTTAGTCACTACACAATCCTGTCAAGAGGCGGCAAACCGCATAAGTAGATGCTCTCCCAATGGTGACCATACAGTTCGCGACTCGCGAGGAGTGATTCCCGCTTTGTGTTCAAGCCCATTTGCGCCACTGAATGTTCGCGTGGCAATGGTCAGCCACACTCAGGCTTGCAACCGCGTCAGCCACCAGCGAGGCGTTGAAATATCGGCGCATCTGGTTTGATGCATGGTCGCGAGCATCACACTGTCTTTTACTCGTGAGTGTAACAGCAAAGATGTCGATCTCTTTCGCGTTCTTCGATAGAATCTGGTTGTTCATCTTGACACTCGTCCGCTCCCTACTCGCTCTCTGCTCTTTCCGTCGCCGCCCATCCAGCCCATTCGCCCCTCCAAGAGTTAGCCGCGCCCAGAAGGAGGCCTTCGTTCGAGCTCACGCCCGCCTCCGGCCGATCCTCCTCACGCCGAGAGCGCACAGCACTCAATCTCACCCGGCTGCCTCTACCCCATTCCTAGGACACGACCAGAACGAGAGTGCATCCGTCCCTCAACCCACTGCCCCGCGGAGGACCTTCCCGAGGCTCGATCCACTCGACCCCGAACTCGGTTTATCCTCCAACACGCCCACTACTAGCGACTACACTGGACCCTCAGTCGCGAACGTGACCAGCTTCGGTGAAGGAACGACCGACGCATCTTCTCTGATTACTCCCATAGGGTCATTGTACGTCTTGCCCCTCCCACTACCGGATAGATGCTACCTCGCGCCGATATCGTCGACTGACTGTCCATATGTTGAACCCTTGCCGACGAATGTTACCGTGAAACCTAGACTTCCGGGCAGTCCTCTCAAGGTGTCGATCAATGCTGACCGCGCGTATGCCGAGTCGATGGTGGAACCGATAGGTTCCCCGCCTCCCAGACACTGGAACCCCGCGCAGATCTGGACAAGCACGCCCTCCAAGGCCGCCGACATGGTACCCGATCCGATGCACGGTCCGCCTGATCATCAAGCGCTCGCGACCATGGACCCCGCAATGCTCGACATCTCCCGCGCGCTCATAGCACGATCCCAGAACTGCATGATACAAGCTTACGACGACGCTCCAAACGACATGAGCCTGTCATCCGATAGGAACTCGCTCGCCGACTCTCCGAACGGCCCTCCCACAGAGACGGTCCACCCTTTCGGCCCGTCGCACGACCACTATTCGATGCGCGCAAACGGGTACCAGCCGTACCCCTGTCCGAAATTCCACCATCCCGATCTATATACGTATACCTGGCGTCGTCACGCTACGCGCCTCCCCGGCAAGGCCAACCACTACCCCCGCTCCCGCTCGCACGCAGACCTCCGCGCGAGCGAGTGGTACGACACCGGCGCGTACGTGCCCTCTCCCAACCCTGCGCTCAGCCCACCCCTCCACTCCCCTCCGGACTCGGACGACGAGGATGAGGACGAGATGCCGCTGGGGCGACTCAAGGCACGCTTGGCGCACCGGCGCAGTGCCGCACTGAGCGCGAGCGTCGGTTATGGCGTCCCCCCGTACGCGTGTGCGGTCGAGTCCCCCCGTACGAAGCGGAGGCGGAGCGAGGGGTGTTTGTTAGCCATGCTCGCGTCGTCGCCGACGCCGATCGGGCTGGGCGGGTTGGGGAGCCGACAGGTGCTTTCCCAGGCGCTCGATGCCGACGGGTATACCAAGGACTGGCTCGAGGCGCTCTCGCTCCGATTCAGTCCTGAGCCGGTGGATGCGGGTGGTCTTGCCGACGCATGAGGCTTGTTTCGATCGTGAGGTACGCGGGGGACGTCATGGACGTCATGCAGCACAGTTTCCTTTTTGTTTCGTCTTCTTGTCGGGTAGATCATGAATGTTGGGGGCACATGTCTCAAGTATGTCGTCATATCGCTGCGATGTCATCATGTGGTCGTGTTTCAAGTGGCTTGAATAAGAACAGGTGGGCTTTATCATCCTGCACGGGTACTGTCACCGTCGGAGATACCATGAGAGCGGAAAAAGGTAACATAGCATTGCTAATCGATAACCGACAGTGAGTAGAGGGACAAAAACGAGGGTGGGGAATTGGTGATGACACGTAAAAGTATCTGAGCTTGCTCGAGTGGGAAGTAAACGAAAGACGACGGCACTTACTGTAACCAAGAATAACAACACTGTTGGAGAATAAAAAGTATGATAATAATTCCATAGATATCCGAATGTGAAATGTATCAAGATAGATGGTCCGCCACCAAAGGAGAGGAACAAACAAGAAAAATAACACTAATATACCTGAGCGAACTGTTTCGCCGATAGTCCGCCAGGGGTGCGGGGGACGAATTGGCAAGGAAAGTCGTGCGGGTGCCTGTTTTGGAAATAACATCGGATGAGGACACAGCGGCAAGTGGTTCGAAAGTGACGTACGAGGTGATGCCTGCTGTCCACTTTGGGGTCACTTGAATGTCATTGCCGTGCTCGTCTTTACACGGCACAATCCTGAAAATAGCCAGAATAGACGCTATCGCGGACCAGACAGAACCGTCTGCAATGTGGCGGCCGACGCAAATCCGCCGGCCAGCCCCAAAGGCACAGCTCATCGTGTCATTGTTGAGCTTGCCGTTCTCGTTGAAGAATCGCTCTGGTCGGAATTCTTCGGGGAAGGGATATTTGGCCTCATTGCGTGTCATAGCCCTACAAGCGGTCAGATGATGCCCGTGTGAGCAGAGGATAACCGTACCAGGTGTTCACGATGATCGTCGCTCCTGTGCGAAAATATGATCAACCAAGGTTAAGCGGCCATTCCATCACAAACCTTGTGGGATGAAATAACCACCATAAACGTCCGCAGTTGACGCAGCGTGAGGGACACCTGGCGGCAAATTAGTGGACTTGAGACAAAATGGACAAGCGGGGTACCTAGCGGAGCCGTCGGGTGCCACCGCAATGTCTCGCGGAGGACGGCCTCGACATAGGGGAGTGAGGGACGGTCCTCGAAAACTGGAAGCCGTAAAGTTCCAATAACCGAATCAATCTCTGCTTGTGCGCGGGCCTGGGCATCAGGGTTGAGCAGCATCGCCAAGACAAAGATCATGAGGGTCGAGCAGGTCTAAAATGGATGCATCACGACCGGGTGTGAACTTGATCGGTCAATAAGACTCACGGTCTCGTTCGCCGCTAGACATCAGGAACGCATTGTGAGTAGGGGGAAGGGAGGTAAGATCCGGACAAATACCGACCAGCGAATGCGGTCACGGAGGATTCCTTGATGGCCCGTATGTAATCTTCGGTAATAGCTTGGCCTTTGATACGATTGAGTGAATTGGAAACCATAGATGGAACTGCGGTGCCTGCCACCTGGACATGCCGTCAGATTAATATATATGAATGTGTGAGCGAATTGAATTCATCTCACCAGACTTTGTTGGACAAATTGAAAAGGGGCGTCGACCATTTCGCGGGCGTATTTCTGAGATAGCAGCGCGGTTCGTTTTAACGATGCGCCGGGAAACCAGGCCGGAATATGCCGCACTGTGGGTGCAAAGTAGGCGACGGGAAAGATGGGAAAACAGAGTGGACCCACGGAAGGGAAGAAAACCGAGGAAGGCGGCGACCTCTGGGCGTACGACTGCGACACAGAGGTCGATTGCCCTGTTGACGACGCTGACGATGGGATCGTCCCACCGTGCGGTCTCGTAACCATACACGACGGACATGATGATGGCAGCCGAGTGTCTGGGGGAACAAAGGTGAGGGCTGCAGTACAAAGATAGCAGGGGGGATAGTCACGTCTGAAGATGTGCAATAAAGTTCTGGGGAGTGTCAAGGAGGTCGATGATAAGTTCGCGGGCTTTTTGAAGTTGGATGGGATGGTACTGGGTGGCGGCGCGAGGACGAAAAGCCTGATGGAAAAGTCTTCGATGGAGACGCCATCGATCACTATATGGGATCATGATGGAACTAAACTGCCACCCGAAACTGTACGGAGTGAGAGGAGAGTGTGGGGGCGGAGAAAGAACATACAAGTCGTTGGTCATGCGCATGATGGCGGGTCGGTCGGAGTAGTTGTAGGAGCGTCGCTCGAGGAGGTCCTTGGCGACGTGTTCGGAATTGATGATGACGATCTCCTGGTTGAGGAGTCGAGAGTAGACGAGGTCACCTGAAGAAAGAAGATTGGAGACCTGAGGCGGTGGAAAGGGTGAACGCACCGTATAACTTGCTCCAGAGAGTGTATGAGACCCAGGGCTCGTCGGGATTTATGCCGAGGACATTACCGACGATGGGAAGGGGAGTAGGACCGGGTGGTAGTGGTAAGGAGTTGGGGTTTGCGCGAGACCTACGCCAGCGCAGGACAAGACCATAAGCAGCAGAGGAGAGAGCGAGGAGCACCGGAATGGATGGGTACATAACGTCGTAGTGAGTGTGACATGATGTTCAAAGCTTTCCGACGTGCCTTATATGTAGCACTCGATCCTACCGAGGTGCCGTCATTCGACTCAAATAACATTATATTACCATTTCTAACCCTATCTGCTGACTAATACCTATCCCCTCACAACAACCGCCGCCATGTCGATGGAAGAAAGCCTCTCCCTCGAAGAAACTAACAAAATTCGTATCTCTCTCGGTCTCAAACCACTCACAGACGACCCAGCACCCGCAGACGATGCAGACAAGCTCGCAGAGCAGAACTATGTCCGACAGCGCGACCGTCAGGAAAAAGAGCGCGAGTCAAAGTAATCTCCATTCGTCGTCGTACAAACACCCGTGGCTGACTCGACCCTTTTCTCCAGGAAAATCGTTGACAGGATTGCCAAGTGAGTACACCCCCACCATCGCCCGCTATCTTGCTCAAGCACCTCCCCTCACCTAGGGTGAGGAATCGGCGAGAGCTCAACGCTTCCCTGACCGGTGCAACTCTCGGTGATCCCGACGGCGATTCAGAGGACACCCTCAAATGGATCAAGCGGGCCAAGAAGCGCGAGAAGGACCTCGCACGTAAGCGCCAACTCGAACTCGAGAACATGGACAAGGTTTTCCAAGGCGACCAGTACACCGAGAGTCCGTTTCCTCCGCTCTTTTACCTCTCCACCCCTCACCCCATTTCAGAGGATCTCGAAGGTTTGAAAGTCGGCCACGACTTTGATGAACTCGCAGAAGGCGACGCCCGCATTCTTACGTTGAAAGACAGTCGTGTCCTCGATAATGAAGGTAACCCCCCCGTCCTCCCTTGTTTCTTTTTCTCACACGCATACATCCAGAGGATGAACTGCAAAATGTGGAAATGGCCGAGGTGGAGCGCACAAAGAAGAATCAGGAACTTAAGATTAAGCGCCGTGATTATACCGGTTATGACGACGAAGAGTTCGAAGAAGGAAAACAAGGAATGAAACGTGCCGTCTTGGCCAAGTATGACGAAGCATTGGACGGTCCCCGCGAAACCGTAAGCCATTTTCGCGTTCCTGGAGCCACATTGTTCACCCACACTGTCAAACAGGGTTTCCGCTTAGGCAGCTCGATCAAGTCTGCACCCCTTGAGCGGCCCGAATCAGAGGATGGTACTGTGTCCGTAAATCGTGCCTTGTTGTCAATAGATTATGCCAGTGAGTCATACCGTTGCTCTGTCCCCCGTTTTCTCACCGCGTGTCGCAGAAAACCTGGAGACACACGATTACCTCCGTGAAGGGGATGTCGGATTCAAAAAACTAAAGGCACGTGTTCCATTCCCGTCCCAACTGTAGGTTCCTTACCGTCTTGCAGACCAAAAAGAAGCGCAACTCCCGACGCGTTCCTATTGATAATGAGATTCCTGGTGACGAGGATATCGATCAGATGGAAGTGGATGAGAAGCCTGTCGTTCCCAGGACGCGTGAGTTAGATGCCAATTTTGTCGATGACGATGAGCTACAAGCTGCGCTCGCCCGTCAAAGAAGAGCAAAGATCCACAAGGCTACAAAGCTATCCCCCGAGGAAATTGCACGTAAAAGTAGGCACCCACTCGTCTTGCACGTGACCCGCTCTTATCTCCTTCTAGTCGCTGCAGACCGCGCTCGGGAGCAACCCTCCCTCGCCGATGACATCATCAAGGTCGAAGAGGCAGGGGAAGAGACCGCCAGCTCAGGCTTAACCTTTGACGACACGTCCGAATTCGTTCGTGCCATCTCCTACAACCCCGTGCCAGTTAAAGTCGAGCAAGTTGAGCCCTCCGTAGCACCACCTCCAACTACGACGAGATCGCCTTCCCGCGAGGTGTCGATGCCGGGTGATCAACCTCTCGACGAAATTGAAGCTGGAGAGGTGGTGAAGGAGGAATATGACGAAGAAATCCTCGAGGCAATTGAACAAATGATCAAAGATACTGAAGCAGAAGAACGCGTCGCCGCAGAGAACGGGGAGGATGATACAGCCGCCGGAACGTCTGCCGAACCCACTTTTGGCTCAGGTATGGCCAACACACTCGCTCTGCTCCGTCAGCAAGGGCTGGTAGCACAACCAAACGCCGACCAGACAGAGCGCGAGACGGTGCAACGACAACGCGATTTCTGGCTTGCAGACTACCGACGTATGTTGGCTCAAAGAGATCTGGAAAGGCTGCAGGCTCGCGGTGGCAACAAGGATCAGGCGACCCGAGAGTACGAGAACCGCGTGCGGGAGCAACAGGAGGCTCGAGCCAGCCTTGATCTGTTCAAGAACTACAAGCCCGACGTTAACATCGTTTACTATGATGAATTCGGTCGTAATCTCACACCCAAGGAGGCTTGGAAAGCGTTGTCTCACAAGTTCCATGGCAAGGGTTCTGGGAAGATGAAGACAGAGAAGCGTTTAAAGAAGATCGCAGAAGAGAAGAAGAAGGAGGCCATGGCAAGTGGTGACACTCCTCTGAGCATGAACAAAGCGTTTCAGATCCGGCAAGAAAAGACTGGGCAAGCTCATTTCGTATTGTCTGTCGGCAACAGAGGGTATGTCTGTGTATCTCGGAATTCGTTTATCCAGACTAATTCTTCGTCTAGTGCGGTACCTCAAGCATCGGAGTTCCTCGATCCACAGCCACTGTCGAAGGGTAAGACGGAGAAGACGAAAAGCAAGAAGAAGGAAGCTGCCAAAGCTGCCGCTCCTCAAGCTCTCGACTCCACTGGGTTTATTACCTTGCCCGCTCCCCAAGGCAACGGCTCAGTCGATGCGAGCCCCATGCCCTCCGGTTTCTCATCACAGACGAATGGCTCTGGGTCTCCCGCACCCTCACGGCCCGGCTTCTCGCGTATATCATCTGCCGTGGACAGTCCTTCTCAAAGTAATACCCCCGTGACCGGAGAGAGGACAAAAGTTGCCTTTGGATTCGGAGCAAAGAGGAAAGTTGCGGAAGATTTCCTTGATGTTGAACCAGCCGCTAAGAGACGGTGATTTTGCTGTCGCCGTATAGGGCCTATGTATGTATTTTTTGCTACTCTTTTTTTCCTGACCTTACACATCGTAAACATGTACATTCTGGGTACATTGAGCGTGGACATTAACGGTCATATTGGAGACCCTGAACAGAGGTCGGAGCTAACACACTCGTAAGTGTGATATGAAGTGGCACCGTGATATACCTAAATGGGCTTGAGGCGCGAAATACTTCCGCGATACCTCTTGCTCTTCATTTCGGTTTGTGGAACGTGTGCATTCTACAATGCATAAGTATGATACCCCTGGTGTGGCCTCAAGTTTAAGCTCGCCGTCTCGCAGTGCCATCGCACTCGACTCCCTCACGTTGAACTTGCGGATCATCTCGTGAGTTCCACGTGACCCTGAATTGTTGTCCCTGGTCGACGTGCACCCTCGCAAATCGTGGTGGCCCGCAAACCAAGTATGGTATCGCGTCTTTCATGACGACAACCTATGTCTCACCGTCTTGCTCATATCCGCAGTAGCGCACGACTTAATCAGCAACGTGTAATGCTTATTGATTATCGCCGCTCCTCACAATGGTAAGAGTGCCGTGCGCCCACTAGCCTTGGAGCGGCAAGTCTTGATTGATAGGTAATGTGAGACCTGCCACTACTTATGCCGGTGATATGGTCCCTGATATGAGTCAGTCAAACCCAATAGCTGGACTGCAAGGGAATACACGACGCCAAACGATATTCCCTTGCAGCTATCGGGTTTGACCGACTCATATCAGGGACTAGCGCTAGACGAGAATTGGTACGTACATGTCTCACGTTGCATGTCACGTCGTCTGAGACCGCATTACAGAAGGCATTCATGATCACAGGTCTTGGGACCATTAGAGATATGAATCAGTTCACAGGCGACAACCCAGCGCCCGTTCGACAACACAGCTCGCGGCGCTGGGTTGTCGCATGTGAGTTGATTCATGTCTCTGATCTCGCCACACACATGCCATGTTTTAGATCAATAGTCGCGAGGCGTATTAAAACGTCGAGGGCGTCCGGGCGTATTCGACATCGTATCCCGAGATGGATCAACTGAACCTTCCTTTTGCGCTTGCAGTTGTCGTCTTCTTTCTAGTCCTCTGCTACGTCGGGGCGGCCATGAGGAAGAAATTGACGCCTCACCAATTGGCGCTCCCACCCGGTCCGAAAGGACTCCCCCTTCTCGGGAGCGCGCTCGAGGTCAACAAGGACGAGCCGTGGCTGACGTACAGAGAATGGAAGAGCAAGTACGGTAGGTGGAGTCCTCTAAGCGGGAACCGTCACCGTCGTTGACCGGGACATGCTAGGCGAGATCGTGTCGTGCAACCTCTTGGGTCAAACGTATATCATCATCAACTCGGAAAGGGTGGCCAAGGCGCTCCTCGACCAACGTTCGACGATTTACTCTGACCGACCCGTGATCAAGACGTCCTCTCTGTAAGATATAGGCGCGTTTCGATGTCTTGACGGCAAGTCTGACGGACGCGTAGGTTTGGACTGGACTTTAACACGGGACATCTATCCTACGGCGACACCTGGAAATTGCACCGAAAGATTTTCCACCAGAGTCTCCACAGCTCGGTCATCCCCAAGTACCACGACTCCGTGGCAGACAAGGCGAAGACACTACTGGCGAATTTGCTACAAAGCCCGGATGACTTTATGCACCACATGCGAACGTGGGGATTCATTCTCGTCTTTTGTTGGTAACGTCGAACCCTCACCGCTATTGACTAGGTATGCCGCATCGGTCATCATGGCCATCACCTATGGCTATGACGTCGCACCGAAAGACGATCCGTTCTTGACGCCGCTCGAAGAGGTGTCGAGCATCGCTATCCTCATGACGCCCGAGAGAGCGGTCCTACTCAACATCTTCCCCCAGAGTGGGTTGTCGGTCAACGTCTCGACGCTTCCCGCTGACCCCAGGCTCTAGTACTCTACTTCCCATCGTGGGTTCCGGGTGCAGACCTCAAGCTGTTGGCGGCACGATGCCGGGAACTGTCTCCCCAAATCCGTGACGCCCCGTTTGATTTCGTCAAAGCATCTCTGGTATGTTATGGGTTTCGTTCTGGGTATTCGTTCTCGCGCTGACGGCGTACGGCAGGCAAAGGGTATCGACAATGATTCGATGGTCGGACAGCTCTTGAAAGACGAACGATCAGGCGCTCAAGATCGGACGGCCTATGAGCAGAACATCAAGGATTGCGCGGTGTCGAACTTCATCGGTGAGACATCGACCCGCGTGTGACTGAATCCGTGTACTAAGCGTCCCTCGATCGCAAAGCTGGTACTGACACGGTGAGTTCGATTCGACGGTCCGTTCAGCCATGATTGATGCTGTCGTCTCAGACGCAATCGACTCTGAATACACTCATCATGGCACTGATACTGTACCCGGAGGCGCAGGACCGCGCACAGGAAGTGATCGACATGGTCGTGGGGAGGGATAGACTCCCGTCGTTTGACGACCGGGAGTCGTTGAACTATATCGACGCCCTCCTCGTAGAGACGCTGAGATGGGGATCGCTAGTTCCCATGGGTAAGTCACCATGTAAGTCAATGAGCATCCCGGGATGCTAAGACGCCAAGCAGCGATCCCACACATGGTTTCAAAGGACGACGTGTTCGAACAGCGATTGATACCCAAAGGTGCGTCTACGTCACCGCATTTTCCCGTTGTCCGATCGTCCATCTCCAGGCTCTGTCATCATACCCAACCTATGGCAAGTTGATCTTTCGTCGCTCAGCTTCGAGAACGGTCCTTGATAGGTTTGTTAGGGGCATGGCCCGGGACGAAGACCGCTTCCCAGATCCGTCGGCATTCAAACCCGAACGACATCTCGACGCGAACGGCAAGCTCCGTTCCGAAGACATCTCCGGCCTCTCCTTCGGCTACGGACGCAGGGTCTGTCCTGGACGGTACATCGCTAATGCGTCCACCTGGCTCGCGGCCGCGAACATGCTTGCCATGTTTCAGTTTGGCAAGGCGATCGGGCCCGCGGGGTATGAGATCGATATCTACCCCAAGTTTACTGGGGGGGTCGCACTGTGAGCGTCGTTTGTTTTTCTGCTCTCGTTGTCGCCGGTTGGGTGAGTTGGGGTTATTTGCGGTGCTGACGGTGAGTGCTTTTCTAGTCGACCTGCGCCGTTCCGCTGTCGTATCACGCCTCGATTTGAGAAAGCCGCAGAGCTGTTGAACTAGAGGACGGGACCGTGTGAGATGTGGGGGATCGAGGGTACGTCTCGAGAATTGTAGATACTGTAACCACATAGCCTAGTAGACGTGCCGATGTATGACCTAACAATGTTGCTGGTCTTGAAGCATTGCTATTCTCAACCGATTAGATGCGTCACGGATCCAACTCACCGACACGATGTCAAAGTGTATTGCTTGATGTACCAACGTGCGTGTGGACGGCCTGATACCGCTCGAGACGGCTTGCGGCCATGACCGGGATCATATTCATTGATCTCACTGGCACAAGAGGTCATCCCCGTACTTTAGCCTATCTGTCCCAATCGCAATCTTCAGGGTCTTTACTGTAATGCTCTTATCATCAAGAGCGTGCCTGTCACTTCCTAAGCTCCACCGACGACCGCACACCTGCTGACTCGAAAAAGACCCGAGGCGAAATCGCTGCCGCACGGGTATAGTATGCGACTAGTCCTATCTTGTGACTTCTCCGGAAGGAATCGTTCGGTGGAATCATTTGACGAGAAGAACGACATGGTTCCTAGCCTTCTTGTTCATCTCCGCCCGGCCTCGTGGTGCGTTAGAATCTACTACGAAGACTGAGTGCTGAGCACTGAGCCAACATAGCGCGATGCACCGATTACGCGGCCATACTAGGTGTAGGTCAGACGAGTGGTAGTACTTCTTTCCAAGCCCCTCAGCGCTGTATATCGCGTTCTCGTTATAGCAGCGTTCCCATGATTGGTCTAGTGTGACCGACTTTCAAGCAACTCGAAGCACCACCAACAAGTTCCGGCGGACCCATCCAGTGATCATATCTCGATGAGGCAGCGTGGCTAGGAACCCACCTAACCTTCCGCCTAACCGAAGCCCCAGTTCCCCGCTCTCCCTGACCCAAGTTTGGGTATTTCAGTCATTGCCGATTCAATCGCGGTACCAGTATAACCGTAATCGCGTCCAGTATTCTGGACCAAACGGCGCCGTATTCCAACGAAGAACTACTTACGTCACCAAGTTGCAATGCCTTTCCAGTTTTCGTTTTGTTTTACTCCGCCGTTGTCTCCGAGTCAACGTATTCAGGGTTGAGGACTCGACAGCGTGTTTTAATATCCGACGCGTAAGCGTTACGCTCGGCAAGAAAATTCGGTTTGTATTGTTGTGGGTCCCTGTTGAGCAGACAATTTTTTTACTTGCCTCGGATCGGAGACTGAGAAAAGTTTTCGATCGGTGGCAGTCGCTTGATCAAGGACCTACCTCCGATGCTACGCGGTAGAGCTTTGGTCATATTGGTTGCCAGCGTCGGTAGTCGGCATCGTATACGGTGGATTGGATAAAATGTCTTACCTTGACACGGTGGCAGATTCAGATATCCCAACAACCCAACATAACTTCAGGGGGGAAATATGCTCGCCGAGAGGAATCAATCCTTCCATTGACGCTTGGGTGCACGTTTACCCCAGATTGTTGTGCACGTCCGATCTCGTAGCATGTCATGATAAGCGCCACGTCAATGACCTCCTGTTCCTCCGCCGTGCTGGGGGCAAGTTGATGGATTGTCACCAAGAAAGGTATGGTATCAGCTCTTTACATACCATGAGATCATGTCATTGTGTCAGTCTCAGTGTTCGTACCTGGGGAGATGTTGTGAAAGGCGACCTCTTGGGCGGTGGAACAAGCTGGATGAGATGGTGTCGACATGGAGGAATGTCGCACTGACGGCAATCCCAGACTAGTGAGTCTCGTTATCGATAGGTTCACTTACGGTGGGGTATGATTATCTTTTGCAAAGGGGCCCATCATTATTGTCCGATATGGGTATGAGACGGATCAGCATATCGTCTTCACTATTTTATTGATGCCACTAAGCGGGTGTTTGGAGAGATTGTGCACCATGAAGTCAGTCATACCAGATTCAAGTTGAGCCTCATTCGATGCTGTCGAACTTGAAGAAGAGGCATGGGAATCACGCACCACAGAGGGAGATGACAGACATGGGTAAACCTTGGGTACACGGTTCAGATTAACTTAGGGTCTATATCCATACGGGGCCAAAGAGCAGAAAGGGGTTATGTTTGCGTGGTGCCGGCCAAAGATTGGATCAGAAATTGGGCCGCACTCTGATAATCACGATCCGATGTTTGTTGAGCCACCGAACCGGATGTCTTGCTGTCGATCGCCACGAGACAAACACGTCAACGAAAACTGTTGCAGGTTGTGCCCTCGGTGAGTCGTACTACTAGTGTGCGTTAACAGTTATTGCAAACAGATTGTCAACCCCACAGGTTATTACGTGCTTTGGTACGGACATATTCGATGGTGGCATTAGATCGCAGAGACATATGCTTGTTATGGGCACCGATGGTCACACAAGTGCGATTGTCTGGTGGGGAGGAATGACTGTCTTGCTAAAGATGTAGGGTTGTGCTGGGCAACAGTCGACCTTGCAGCAAGGTTTCCTATCATTACGTGCCTTGGAACGGGGCGGCATCAGATCGCAGAGAGATGGTGTTTGTTATAGGTACCGGTGGTTACACAAGTGCGATTGCATTCCATAACTGAGTGACACGAGGCGGCCAAGGCACAACACGCTGGTGAAATATTCTGGAAACTGGCACACTCGTATCCGATGAGTTTGTGCAACGTGTACACTGATTGGCAAGGCTCCTCTAAAGTAGTAAGTTGACGGGTCTTCGCAGCGATCGCTACTAGCTGCTCGGATCGCTAAAATTGAAGCTTTGAATTCGGCAGTCGTCATGTCGGTGAGCCGAGAATTTCAATGTCAAGTGACTATGACGACATAAGGGAACAAGAAAGGTGAGCGATCATTGCTTGGATCCGCTGACACCGTGGAGAGTCTCGGAGGTTTTACCACGTTCCCTTGTCTGGTGAATCATATGTCAGACAGCTGGCCATGGCACAATATTAGGCATTTTTCGACATAACCCCTTAGACTCGGACGCTTCGGGAATCAGGAGTCGTTGCTCAGGGGTGCGATCCGAGAACCGTCATGCGGCAACGATGTTGCTTGTTCGGTCACCATTTCAATGCGGATGCCGTCAACCTCATTTCACGCAAACTCAAACCTACTAGTACCGATCTCAGCCCATGTTTATTCTGTTTACACAGGACCGGATGACTGGGACTCAGCGACGCCCAATTGAAATGCTCATGCAATGTACTATTCACACGGCAATTCTAGAACGAAAACTTCTTTTTAGAGTCCTTTGCCCTCAGTTCAAGGATAGCAAATCGTTCTGGGGTACTGCGCCGATCTGTGGCATGCCACGGGAGCCGCTTTAAAAGGTGGTTCTTGCTCGTGTTTTTGCATCCCCGGTTCACCTCCCCCTCGTTTCACCTGCTCAGGGGTGAACACCAGTATCTGCTTGCAGCCGCTATGCCCGTGTCCGGGACTGTGTACTCTCTCGGTCTCGTTGCATGCGTTGCACTCGCTCTCAATGTATGGCGGCAACATCGACTCAGACATGGCCTTCCATTACCTCCTGGACCGACCGGTCTTCCACTGATTGGCAACGCGCTCGATATAAACGCCGTCCATCCTTGGTTATCGTACGAAGAGTGGGGAAAGATACATGGTGCGTTCGGGGTTCTCATTCTTCGTCGTTTGGGCGAGTAAACCGATTTCCATGCAGGTGGCATCGTATACGTCAACCTGCTCGGCAAGGATTTCATCATCATCAATAGCGCAAAGGTCGCGCATGACTTGTTGGATCGACGGTCGAACATCTATTCCCAGAGGCCATACATCCCGGCAAACAAAACGTGTGTCAGCTTTCTGCGCTTCGAGTGGCCGCAAGCCACGGGCAGGATGGACTGACGCGTTCACACTAGGTTTGGCATGGATTTCAACTCGGGACTGCTTCCATACGGCAACAAGTGGAGGCTTCACCGAAAGATGTTTAATACTGCCCTCAACAAGGGGTCGGCACGTCAATACAAGTCATTGGCGATCGTAAAGGCCCGCCAATTTGTCGAGAACATTCTTGATGCGCCCAAGGCTTATCCTGAGCATTGCAAGACGTACGTCGTTTGTCGCTGACCATTCATCCTCCAAGCGCATAGCCTGACGAACGCGTAGCTTTGCGGTAGCGACCATCATGGCGCTCACGTATGGATACGAGATCGCCCCCAAGAATGACCCCTTCGTCTCAAAGATCGAACACTTCGTGGGCTTGTTCATGGTAGCGCTTACACCTGAACGAGCTGCGCTGTTTCTCGCATTTCCATTTTGTAAGTTTTGTTTGTCATCGTGTTGTATGGTCGTGTTCACCGTCGGATATGATTAGTGGCATATATTCCGTCGTGGTTTCCGGGGGGTGGGTACAAAAAGCGTGCCGCGGAATGTCGTAGGCTCGCTGAGGAAGTATTGACCGGTCCCGTTGAATATGTCCGGGAAAACATGGTAACGATCATCAATTGCATTCCAAGTTGACACTGGACGGGGATTGATTTTTGTTAGGCTGCTGGGACGGCGGGAGAATCGCTCGTTCGCGACCTGCTTGAGACACGGGACGGCCAAGTGGACGAGGATAGCGTCAGGGCAGTTGCAGCGTCGGCTTTTTTGGGTACGTGAATGCGCATGACTCTTGCTCCCAACGACGAACTCATACTGTGTTGGTAGGCGGTGCTGAAACCGTGCGTGGCACCTACCTGTTTACGTTTTCTCTTCGATTTGACAGTCCCTTTAGACCGATTCTACGCTGCGCGTGTTCCTCCTTGCGATGGTCCTCCACCCAGAGGTGCAGGCTAAAGCTTGGGAAGAGATCGACCGGGTAGTCGGTCGCGATCGTCTCCCAGACTTTGACGACAGGCCGCATCTACCGTTCGTGGAGGCGGTGTATCTTGAGACGTTGCGGTGGCGACCCGTGGTCCCTAGCGGTGAGTATGCTTGGTCTCGAAATAGGTAATCCAGACTTAATATCACCTATACAGCACTTCCACACATGACTGCGACAAGCGACGTCTACGAGGGCATGTACATTCCCAAAGGTGAGTCCACGATGCGAACAGCAAACCATCAATGTCAATTTGTTTTTTCCGTGGTTGCAGACGCCATCGTACTCTTGAACATCTGGTACGCATCTCGTTTGTGTTTCTCCGGCGTATTCATGTTGAGTGCGACGCAGGGCGATTGCGCATGACGAGTCACAGTTTGACGAGCCAATGGAGTTCAAACCCGAGCGACACCTCACATCTGATGGGACGCCTGCGGAACACTCGGGCCAGCCTTCCTTCGGTTTTGGACGGTGAGATTCCTTTGCTTCCTTTCTAATAAAAGGTAGCCAACGGACTTTTGTGACTTTGTGCAGTCGTGTCTGTCCTGGAAGGCACGTGGCAGACCAGAATACCTGGGCCGCTGTGGTGACGCTGTTGGCGACCATGTGCCTTTCTAAAGCTCGGGACGAGTCTGGGAATGAAATCGATCTCAAGGTGGAATTCACGAGTGGACTTGCAAGGTGGGGAATTCATCGAATCCCTTCGTAATCACGGCTGATCATTCATAGCGCTCCGAAACCATTTGCGTGTTGTTTTTCGCCGCGTTCTTCCCATGCTGAGGTTCTTATTCGAACAAGAGATGAAATGGACACTAGGTAACTGCTTGAACTGGATGGGAGAGTTTGATTACAGTCTACGGGATGCAGTTAATAGGGGTACACAGGGACCTGCGGTATCGGTTGTAATTAGAGCTAGATAATGATAACGGTGGGATATCTTGTTATGATAAGTTAGTGCGACGATGTGGCACGAGATCTGGGGGTGTTGGGGTCTTTCTTGTTTGGTAATCCAAATAGCGTGCGGTAAAGCTCAGGGCCTTCACGTATCAATGCCTAAATTCAATTAATTTCGATCTTCAAAGAAAATACATGTACGACTCACAATGATGACCTCGACAGCAATTAGGGCGATAATGACTAGTTCCATGCGGTGGGCGGAAGACTAGAATGCGTTGAATACCTGGACATGGCAAAGTGAGGTTGTTCCTTACCTCCGTAAGCAGTTGTCTGAGGGTCGATTGAACCTGAATTGACGTTTGAGATCGAGATGAGAAGCTGTGCACCGATAGCCCACTGAACGCACCTCGGTAGCATAAGTGATCTTCTCGTTGACGGCGTGGGTCCGTGCCTTTACTTCGAGTGCCCCCTGCATGGATTTGAAGAAGACCTCGAGCTCGGGCTCGGTCCAGTACAAATCAGGGGTATCCGAAAAATTCTCGCGGTTGAGATTGAGACCCTGCCGAAACTTCATGAGGACGCCCAACTTTTTGATGAGCGCCTCGCGGCCGAGTCCGGGTTTTCCGGTCTTTTCGAGTGCGTGGGGAAGTTTAGCGACGGAGAGGAGGTATGCCTCGAGCGACTCTTCGATGACGGCAAGTGCGGTGGAGCGGGAGAGTGCCTGAGAGTAGGCGTACCGAGCGAGGAGAGTCGTCATGTCAAGTGATGGATTTGAAGGCGAGAAGGAAGCGGCATTGGAAGCATCTTGGAGCGGTGCGACGCGTCCGAGGATGATCAAATCGCCTTGTATACGAGTCTTTCTGGAAGACAAAAAAAAAAGAAAGGTTCCCTATCAAAACATACGAAACGCGCCAGTGTGGCCTTACTCGTTTGGATCCGTCACGAATTCGAGCTCCTCGGTCTCCGGATCTTTGAGCGAGCCGACTTCACAGGGGGCCAGCACGTCCTTTGCAAACTGGCGTGCATCGTCCTCGGACATGCCCCAGCACACGAAACTGCCGTTCCCAAACACGAAGATTTCGCCGTCCTGGCCCCATCGCGGGATCCACCAAGCATCGTGGAGTTTCTGGGAATCTGGTGTGAGGCGAGGGCGTAGGCGGGTGGGGATGTAGCGTTCCGCGGTTGCGAATGTGAGCACGGGTCGAATAGAGCTGCGCGTTGGAGTTGGATTTGAGCGGATAGGCAGTGAAGCCGACGCAGTGCGACGAAGCGGTGTACTCGCTTTTGGCTTTGGCTGCTTGAGTGTGTCGTGCTCCGTGGAAAACGTGCGCGGCGACGACGGAATGAGTTGTCGTCGTCGTCGCAGTGCCACTGATCGTGATTGACGAAAAACACGGCAGAGTGTGTTCATCGAGGAAGTCGAAGCATTCAATTCAGCGTCATCGATTCTTCTAGGGAACTGAAAAGGTCACGTGATCCTTTATAGTTGCCTTCACACCACTCTCTTCAAACCTCAAGCTCCTGACGAGCATATGACAACACAATCCGGCCATTGCAGAACAAGAGACAGAAACGAAACCCCCTGTCAGGTATTCGCCTTTCAGCCGTCCCTTTGCATTACTGAGATCGCGATCAGTTTAAGGACGACCGTAGTCTGGATAACTTCAGCCTGAACTTATCCGCATCGCCTACACCCAAGCGCCACCGCACACGGCCGTTCGCACTCGCCTCAATCGTTCTCGTCTGTGATTTCATTGTCCTAGAACCCCAGCCCATTCTTCAAGACCCGTCGTTACTCAATGTTTGATCGCCATCTCATAATGGCACTCCATATCGTTCGGGAATGAAGCTGTTCCGCCGGACTCGGAAGTTAGAGGATTGTGTAGCAAGTGAGTCCTGGAAGACTGGGAGATGCATGAACACGCTGGTGCGACAGCTGTCACGGTCGAATCCGCGGGCTGCCTGCAGGTTTATCAAAGTCGTGGACTGAACATTCGCGCAAGGTGAATACCATACAGCTTCTGCAGGCTGTCGGTTCGTACTTCAACAGACCTGCGTCGCCGTGATTTGTTGCTCGACATATCCGTCGTCATTTGAGTCGCGGAAGTCTGGTTGAGTGCTTCGGGTTATTTCTACGGTGCTTTCGACACTGCCGATGTACCTATCCCCGAGAATCCGGTCGCTAGAGAGGACGTACGGGCAATCACTCAGGCTTTCGCGAACCGTGAAGTCGCCACCCACCCGCACGGCCGGGATCGGAGGTTGTGACTTTTCTGTCTTTCATGACCCCTTTGAGAACTTCCCGAGTCTCGTCGCTCCCCTGCCGGTACCAGCACGATGATCCTGATCTTCCTGTCATGCCTAACAACCCAGCTCCGAGTTCTCTTCCTGCTCACTCCGCCACCAAGTGCATCGTCCGTCCACCTGATTTGCGGGACAACCACGCTCTTACTGTATATAAACCTGGAGCTCCGAAAAATTCGTGCTTGTTTTCAGGAAAATATATGGGATCATGGTCCTGCACTACTTACGCGGAGGACCGGTGTTCGGTTGGTGTACGTGGAATGTAGTCGCCCGCTCTTAGCGCTGCACATCTCTTCCGTGCAATTCACTTTACCGGACCCAGTGAGACGAGGGTCGACAAGCTTGTTATGTTTGCCATCAAATTGAACAGGCCCAATGTTTGGGTGGTTGTAAACAAGGTAATCGCCGACGAAATTAGGCCGTACATCTAGTATACTACTTTCGTTATTCATGATCAGGGGGCCACGACTCGATCAATTCTGTGACCTTTTAGATTGGTCGAGATAGGTCGACCATTCGACTCCCTCCGGTGCTCGTGTTCAAACGTTCGAGGGTCCATGGCTGTATCACAAGTTCTAGTTCCACTCAAACCTGAATCGAGGTAGATGTGACAAAAAGAAGACATTTAGGTACAATGGATTCGCGTTGCCAATAGACGGTCTCACCGCCCAGCCGGGTATTGCCTCCAAGAAGTCAAACCGTCGCTTCGTCCGAGTCGAAGTGCAATTCCCCGACCAACACGAAACTTATTGTATTCCCCGCATATCCTTCCATTCACCCTCCAGGTTCCAACCAGAGAGTAAGTTCAGTAACCAGAAAGCAACCCCCTCTCCGACTCGCATATGCAACCACATTCAACAGCTATCAAGGACAGTTTAATTCTGACTCGCTCCGCCCCCGATCTACGCATTGATCCTTTCGCACACGGCCAATTATGTATACACGGAGTCATCTAGAGTAAGACGAAAAGATGACATTTTGATTCTTTTCAATTGCTCGGGTGAGGATCTTTCCTGCGAGAACATAGTGTACCGCTCTCTACTACTTAACTAAACAAGCTACATCTATTTTTCTCGCACCGTCACGGTCCGAAGGGACCGCCTGTAATCTGTAATGCTGCAATGGCGCTGGCTGATGTTGTACTCTAACACTAAGGGAACGTCACAGGCCTGTATTCAGTGACGCGCTCTTCAACGAATTGTTCTGTTCCCCAGTACTCTTTCACCTTGTCCTCTGAGGTCACCTTCGTAGTGGGCGAAAACGTGAGGGAACTTGGCGCGCTCAGCGGCCCCGAGTGCAGCGCTTGCAGCAAGAAAAATCGCACCCGCTGGAACGAAGTCGGCGAGGGTCAGGGTATCCAAGGCGACATACCCGGAGGGACGCGTCGCGAGATGTGACTCTAGGTAGGTGAGAGAGTGAAGAATGCGCTCAGTGTTTTTCTCCAGGGTCTTGTGCACCATGTCGGACAAACAGATCGGTGTTAACGTTGAGGTGAGGGCTAATCTCGGGATTGAAGGGCCAAAGGTAGCCGTAGGTCATGCCTATGATGTTCCCTGTTGGAGCTGCGATTTCGTGTTCAGCAAAGTGCACCCATTGGTCGACTGTAGCAACTTCGTGTGCGTTGGAGCCCAACGGGTTGACGGAATCGATGCTGCTAACTGGAGCAAAGTGAGTGCAACCGCTGAATAAAGAGACCACAGTATACCACACTCACGATAGCGGGCGATTGTGGCACCTTCAATTGGCTTGAATCCATCTGCGCCTTCGAACGCGGGGATCTTCCCAAGTGGGAACTTAGCCACAAAATCTGCAGGTCGGTTCTGGAATAAAAACTCGGGTTGTGCCAGCTCGAGCCCATTGACGCCTGCGACACTAAGGGCCTATAGCGAAGTAGGGACGCAGATCAGCGCGAGTCTGGACCATCGAATCGGTTCTAACGTACCACTTTGGTCCGACGATGGCCAACATGACCCCAGAGAGTACCGATTGGAGCCATGTCGCAATATGGATAGAAAAAATTTAGGGATGATTAGAGGAATAGATGTTGGTGACGATAATTTCACGCTGCCCTTCATATACGTTTGCTGTGCCAGATAGCCTCAACTCTGGGGCTCTACATGAGAAAGACGCGAAGGACACTCAGCAAGGGACCATTGGGTAACAAGAAGCAGCGATGCGCAACACATTATTACCTCCGTAACAGGACACATATCTGAGGTAGCTCGGTAGCACATTTAGGAAAAGTGGTGGAAATCTTACTTGCTTCACGCCGTATTTGCTGCGTCAAGCGACCCCATGACCATATCCTAAAATCTCTCGGGGAAGTCTCCTCAAGTGGCATCGGCGTGCACTGGCAGTATTCATGCAATGTAATTGAATTGGTGTGAAGGTGACACCACAACCACAACGGCGAGTTGAATACCTCAATCACTGCTTCATCACATCGCCGAATAATGTGATCCTGGAATTCCAACATGGGGGATGCATCGAGGTTACGATCCACGATACCAAATCACCCTATGGTAGCTTGATTTTCTGCTCTTCAGCGGGGTTCGTACGACGGGTGTAATGCCCCAATCTAGTAGAAACTAGCGAATATGAATCAATTTTGGTTCAGTACTTGGTCCGAGTTGGAACCGGTACATACCTCGTTCTGCGCCGCTGCTCGTCTTAACATCGGGTCATAAATAAGGTCTTCCGCCATTTCGCCAATACAGAATTGCTATCATCGGGGCGGACATCATTTTGAGAAACGGGGTGAAAGATGGGAACCTTAATTCACGCGAGTTAGGCGGGTAGCCCAAGCATCTCTGCATGGACGAACGCGTTGCTGTCAGGCTGTATGAACCGCATGGACCAGTCATCCATGCAAGCAACAGAGCTGCGGCGACACAGCATACGTGCGTATTAAACTGCACTTTGGCCGTGAGTGTTTGAGCGATGGAATGAACTCTGGAGTTTGCGCCATCACGGCCGTTGGTGAACTTTGTCGTTTCGCACGCTGGGGACTTCTGTTTGTCCTCGTCGGTACCGTCAATACCCTCTTGCTTGCCTTCATTCTTACTACGATGTTATTCTGCCCTCGTGGTTTGGTTCGCAACAGCCCATTGTCTCCTCACACATGCTGGTTTCCTTGTCAACATCACCTCAGTGATCCAGCTCAATGGATTTGCATCCCCGTGGCTCAAACTCCTTTCATCGGTTTGCATACAATCCAGCTCTGAACTGCTTCACAACTACAAACCTCGCTCCGCCGAGTTCACCGCGGCCCTAAAAGCTTTTAAAAAATGAATGCTGGCAAAAAAGGAGGTTAGTTTCTTGGCTCCCGCAAAGTTGACATCGACCCTGTCAAGTTTAACCTCTAGACCTAGCCCAGTGCAACGACGGTTTGTAAGCGTGGAGGGTAGCATCTTTTGAATGCCTCGACTGTGTTTTGTTGCTGCATTACCGTCACAAGCACGCAAAACGAGAAGCATGCACCTTGACAAGTACGAGCATTCCGTGTCGAGCCGTATCCTGGTAAACGATGGTGTGCGTTTCACATACAGTCACATTTGAGGTGTAACCACTGTGTGCGGAAGAGCCATCACGCGAGAACATGTGGAACATGCCCATCTACTCTAGTTGAGCCGTCCTAACCTCCAGTGGTATATTTTCGATGGCTTCCGTCTCCTCGTTCTGCTCAACATCCGCAAACACGGTCCTGCCATGGCCATGGTAGGATAGCATTGAGAAGCAGAACCTAGTGTCGATCCCGTTCCCACACCTGCCTCGAATATCTTGTGCGTGCAGCTCCCGTATACTCATGATGAACCGAGGGGTTAAGGTGAACAGTGGCACATACGACAGGAGGTAAAGTGTTTCCATGTGTTCCCCTGAAGTTGGGAGTTTCTCTGTGGTAGCCAGCAGGTCGACGACGTTAGCCAGGAATATTCTGTGACGGAAGCTGCAATTAGCCTTGCTGGCACTTGACAAGCTTGGTAGATAAGGAGGGGTGTGGAGGATAGACAAGAGACGTACGCAAGGAAGTAGGTGACCCCCTGTTTGACCAACAAGTCCATGTACCGATTAACATGCCATTGTTCTGTCACGCGGTACATTTGAAGTGACTGTTTCACGAACTGGACGATCGCGAGGACGCACAACGCTGCAGCGAATGCTATCTGGAAAATGTCGGTCAACCTGTCCCAAATTGGTGGATTCAATTGTACAGCGCAAAATGTATATCCTAGTATTTGGTCGATGTCCACTGACGACTGGTTATTGTAGCATGCAGTTTGTTCATGTAAGATCGACATACCTGGCATGTTCTGTGGGTAGCTGTAGACGGTAGCTGCAACGATGAGGGAAACGATCTCCAAAGAAAATAATGTAAGGAGAACGCCAAGGACCAGCTTTGACCGATTATACATTGCCCATACACGGTGGAACATTACAACTATGATTCACGTCATGGATTTCATCATCTGAGATCGAGCTATGCGAAAACTCACAGTCAGATGCGGCAAGAAAAAGCATGCACGTCCAATGGTGGACTACAGACAATACTTGACCTTGGAGTACTCATGAACGGAGTGGAGGAGGGAAACCTCGAGTCAATACACTCACAACTATTCACAGACACCATTTATGTTTCAGAATCCCAACAAAGAGGGCAGGGCGAGCACATACGTCTAAATGCAGAGGGGTCCAAATTAGCATGTTCATTAGTCATTAAATGTCTAAGGAAACATACTTGCGCAGGGCCAGGTATGAAGCTGCTTTCGACTAGCGTAGAGTTGCTCTCATCAATTCCACGACGTGGAGCCGATATGAAAAACACACTGAGGACACTCATTCTAGTAAGTATTCATGATCAACACTTAACTACTTTTTTTGCAATGAGTGCAGGCTTACGCAAGATCGTAAAGGCCACAATAACGAACCTGTGACGGTAGTTAGCTTGCAAAATGCTGTGAAGTTTTCGAACACACTATGATAAATAATGCTGAGATTTGGGTCCACTGTTCACTCTGCGGCCCTATCAGGAATATGTTGACACTACAAACTTTTCGACTGACCCAGATGTATTCTATCTACATGGATTGTCAGTCAGGAAAGCATTATGTGTATTATTCGGGAACGTACTTCTTTCGAAAATGTCAGGACTGGCAAGTGTAAGGTCATGCATCATAACGGAACAACATCGAATAGTTTACCATAGTCATATCCGACGGCAGTAACGCAAGCAACTACAAAATGCTAGTGAGAGAAACCTCCGACAATTGAAGACATGCGTACGAGCCATATAGTTATCTCCGCGAATGGCCAGAACAGAATCTAGAACAGAGGACATCACGAAGACAGCAGAGGGTGGCAGAGAGATTCTGCTTTCCGCAAGTCTAGCAACCGGGGGGCTTAATATATCGAATGAACACCCAAAGAACCCTCTTTTGTCAACTTTCAGAGCCTCATTTTGCCTCCTGACTACAGCAATCCGCCATGATTGGGAACGGTTTGGATCCATATGCTGCGCAGAGGAAAGTGGTCAGTCAGCATTTCTAGAAACGAGTTGGCTCACTGTTTATACTGCCTCGGGGGGGTGATTCGTTATGAAATTACCTGGCCAAAGAGCGTCGAAGGCTGTTCATCGTGGCTATGCTGGCCATCGATAATCTGATCAAGAAACACCGCATCCACCATTGGCCTATGGTGATCGCGGTAGTACTCCATTGACAGAGGCTGAGGACCAGAGCAACCATCTCACCCGCCGCATCACCTTCCGGTCCAGCTATCTTATCTTAAGTAGTGGTATGTTGCTTACCAAAACTCAAACTGCCGCAGAGGTGCCATCTGAACTTGATACCCTTGCGACGCACGCCGTGAGGGTGAGAACTAAGACAGTGGGGTTGGAGTTGAACACGAGTTACATAGATGCACTACTATGGGCCCCACTGTGTTGAGGCTACCTAACAAGAAAGACGACGCTTGGGCAGCCATCAACAGCAAGGTGTATAACTGCCAGAGTGGCTAGTCCCCTGAAGTCGTCGCATTGGTCTGTGCGTTTGTGTGGTCCCCCATTCGTCACCTGTGCAGATTAATTTCACTCGTTGATTCTGTATTTCCAAGCGTTGAGCACATCCAGTGGCCAACATGAGAGCTGCGGTCCCTGGGAGCATGACAACAACACCACGCCGCCGAGTGGAGAGAAAGAATTGATGTGCGCGGTGGCAGGGAGGGATGACCCACCAGTGCATCAAAGCTACGTTGTGAAATGATTTCATACTGATGGTACCTGAAATTCCGGCCGAACTGGTCCCGAGCCTAGCAATAGCACTGATGCATGCGTGGGTTAATGTAGATTCTCCATGCTGGATACATGCCTTATCGGATTCCTTGTACCAGGATCACCAGTATACGCATCGTAGAGTCGTACGTTTGAATTTTATGCGTCTTCTTTCTGTCAAAGTGCGTGCCTTTAAGCACTAAGTGAACCGAATGACGAAATCAATATCACCGACTCCATAGCAAGTGATTGGGCCAGAATTTCCCCCTTCGGATGTCACAACCTTTTGATATGAGATTGCTATCCCAACGTCTAAGATGCTGCGGATTACCTATGTCCATCAAAGATTCCAGTCTTCGTTTTTTCTTTCCAAACCACTCATCGCAAATTATAGCCTGTAGTAGCGACCAACGGGGATGGCAATGGACGGGTCGACTGGGTCGCAGAACTCAAGAAATATGCCAAAGCAACATGCCAACAACTCCTATTTTCTCACGGCCGACACCACCACTGACGATACTTACAAGTACACCGGATATACGACGCACCACAGCCCTATTTCCCCGCCGTCAACAGGGAACCTCGAGGAGGTAGACATCACCGTGGTCAATTTGTAGATCCCCTGAGGATAACCTTGTTCAGCGCCGCGAAAATATTCAACAAGACCGAAAGGGCTGGGCGTTGGGGTTGCAGACAGGAAGAGAAGTCGCCTCAAGCTTTGGCTTTGGCCCGAGTATGCCGTACTCTGTAGAAAACATGCACAACGATGACAAAATTAGCCATCGTCGTAGGGGTGTCTGTTCTTGACTGGCGGAAAACACGACAAAGTGCATTCAAATCAACTTGAAGAAAGTCGAAACATTCAGGTTTCCGTTATTACCATGTCGTCCGAGTTCTGCACCAGCCAGGCGATATTGACATAGAGTTTGGGTGTGCCACTTATACGCGGTACCATCTGACTTATCAATGTACAGAGTCGCAATTCTCCTGCAGACATGTTTGCCAAGTTTGTTCTGAGTTTCGCTTTTCACCCTGCAAAGGTATGAAAGTCGTCCTCAAAGACACTGATCATGATCCCTGGATCAAATATCGGCCCGTGTTCTTCTCCATTTCTAAATTAGATGTGAATTCCCGTCTTCCTAGTCTGTCCATATCAATGCCTTAATTCACCCCCATCAACATCGGCCCCCAGATCCTTCAGGTCCGCAGTCCTGCCATTATTGACTTAGCAGTTAACAGGCGACGTCGACAATCAACTAAGGGTTTATGTGCATCAAGGAAGTAAGCAGTGGTCATCACACGAGGGCTGAGAGAACAACTCATTTGAGCCTTGACAGACATCGGTGCATCTAGCGCCAAGGGGGGCCATTTCTGTCTGAGCCCGCGTGTAATTGGTGTTTCAGGATAGTAGCGGGTTGGCCGTTTGACTTTTGTTCCTATAAATTCCAGCTCCGTGTTGGATTCCAATTTTCGCAATCTTGCCCATGGACCTTCTTACCCTGTATTTTCGTGAGCAATGGGCTACTCTCCCTCACCCTAAAGCTACCGATGATGTCAGCTCAAAGATATTCATGGTCACAGGATCAAACGTCGGCCTGGGTTTTGAGGCTTCAGTGCATCTCGCCAGGATGCGGCCCAAGTTACTTTTCGTGACGGCCAGAAACTTGACCAAGTATGAGCAGACGGAAAAATGTAAGCTTTCGCGTCTGTTGAGTGGAATCCTGCTCGCCTAACATGTGGAAACGACATGCCAAGCCATCCTTGAACGAGCGGTCGCGGACGGCAGACGGCATCCTCCATAAGTGACTTCGCGTCCACTCGAGCTGGAAAGCTTTCATGACGTGGGTTCTTTTGTAACCGGGTTTACAGATGGCGACAAGGGAGTGTTGCACACGCTCGTTGCGAATGCCGGTGTGCTCGCCATCGATTACGGTCAGACACGAGATGGCTGGGAAGTAATGTATATGCAATGCCTGCACCCTTTCCATTCAGATCATCTTACTGATGCCATAACATCAGGCTGCAAGTGAATTACCTTTCCACCGCTTTACTGAGCATCCTGCTCCTGCCACACTTGATAGACAGTTCCACTGGCGACTCGCCCTCGCGTTTGGTGGTGGTGTCGAGTTCGAGACACTACTACGCTCCTGCGATGTTAAAGGGAGCAGAGTCGTGGAATAGTATCTTGGAAGTCATCAACAAGCCGGAATTTGGAGACGGGTCTGCAACCTTCTGTTCCGTATGTCAATTGATGCTCAAGAGTCGTTAGTTTTGCTCGCTATTCTGTCACAAAGCGGGAGTATCGTACCACACACGCATTTCATTTGTGAGGAAAAACTTACCATCTGGTATTCAGTGTTGCAAGTCATGTTCATCCGCGGGCTCGTGTCGCGCCTCCTTCAACCGACGCCCGTCATCGCTTGCACGGTCAGCCCAGGTGCCTGCGAATCAAAGCTGATACGCCACCTCAAGGGACAACGAATTATCTCTGCCATTCAAAAGCTGTTCCTCGTGCGGGTGCGTACTGTAATTATGATGTATTTCCGGACGCATGTCTTACTAGGCTGGGATGGACAGGACGAAACTATCGCGCTTCTTTCTCGCATTGACAACCGTGTTCCGGAGATTGTTACGAAATATTTAGTCGACTTGTGATTCGATCTGGGTATATGTTGAACGAAAGAATGAAATTTCACAAAGTTGTGCTATAACTTACTTGGCTCGTTCGTTCCGTGGTAAGTTCGGGGTTCCCGAAATGGTGCTTTCCCCCGACAGTGGATAAGATAGGCTGCCTGACCTCAAACTATCTGTGCTGGGTTTACAAAACTCACGATCAAGGATGACACGTCGGACCGCGCACTGAAGAACGTTTGGACATCAAGGCCTGTTTTGCGTGAAATAATATATATATATATATACAGCTCAGTAACACATTTTCGTCAACTCTAGAAAGGCAAGTGAAAAGTCAGCCTATGGGAAGGAAAAACGATCCCACAAAGCACACCTCTAAGTGTTGGCGAACCCATGGTGGTGTGGATAAGGAATGCTTTCCAAACCGGTCCTATTACTCGTCTTCATATCCTTGAACAGGTCTTCGTGGGCGTTTTGGGACTGCCAACGCGACAAGAAGGGGGAAGAATCAGCAAGCCGCGAAGGAGATGGACGAGCAGACAAGCGCTCACGAGGGTATGTCGTCGGCACGCGCTCAGCAGGGACGTGACCAAAGTACTTCTGTCTGATTGATGGGACGGTCAAGGCGAAGACAGGTCCCGCGGTGCCCATGACACAAGACCAGAATATGACCGGTTGTTCGTGTGCGAGGTATTGCTAGGTGGTTGTCCCGACAGCGGGGGTAAGGCGCTATCAAGTAGGTATAAACACCAATGACTCACAAGGTATCTGTAAGTCTGCCTGAACGGCGAAACGAGGGACGCCATGACTCCGTGTCTAGCGTGTAACTTGAACTCGGTAGGACGAAGACGGACACGACGTTTGGCTCTGTTTGCACGTCTTTGGCGGAGGCTTTAGAAATAAACAAGGCAATGACGTGACCGCAGCTCAGAAAGATTTCGAGGCTTCGGAAACAACGTGCCCAACATTCCGAGGATACAGATATATGACGCCTATCCTCCACTATTCTGCTCCGAGTCAGCGCTCAGCATGCCAATCCGCGTGGCTGTCGTGAAATTTCATCCGTCTGCCTCCCTGCATTACCGTGTTCCGTGTTCACCGTATCTCCTTTGATCGTATCTACGGTTTCAGATCTAAAAGGACCAGCTCACACCACATGTATTACCAACCGTTCGGAATACATATACTGGCAACAAGCACTCGGCCAACGTATACGCGAGTCGCGGAACTTTAGCAATGACAGAACACTGTCTAGGTGAGTAGCTCTCCCCTTCGATGTCGGCAAAGAACCACAATCGCCAACAAAAACGCGTTTGAGCCCGGCCACGCCATTTTAATTCTCCACCGTCGCGCCGTGCATCGGAATGGGTGTCAGGTTCTACCGGCATGGCTCGAGCTCCGTCCGGATCGTTGCTCTACATGAGACCGATGGTCGGAACGTAATGTGTGACAGGTGAGATGCTCCCCTGGTTATTGCTTAGAATCCCGCGGAGGGCATGCCACCGTGGGTCAATGGTGAACACAGTACGTCTTGGTGGCCAGTTCTGTGATGGCTAGGGCAGCCCCGGTCATTGCGTAAAGAACCGTGCCATGCAGTATGAAACAGCAGTGAGCCTCCCTCGTTTTCAGACATCTTGATTAATCACTTATCTCGGCGCAGTATGTGGATGCATGTCATTCCTGATCATTGCGGATTGCTGCTCCAAGCACATAGTTTCAGATCGACGACGGGTTTGGATAGGATACTGGAGAACGAACTAAGTTCTGACTCATACTACCGAGTACTTGGAGTGCTGTGAGGATGAAACCCGTTCCCCGTATGAAACCTGTAGGTGCAAGCGGTGTTTGTGACTGCAGAAGGGCAGTAAAATAACAATCTACCCTGATGGTGGGGAAATGGGACACCTCATGAGGATACGGAACCACGAGCCTTGCCTCTTCTTAGGCAAGGTAAGAGATCTTAACTCATCTCCGCCACTTCTGTTTACCTGTGCTGATAGTTTTGAAATGTGCGCTCAACTACTCAGGCCACTGCATGGAGGTTCCAGCCACATCAATCCATGCTTAATGTGGTGTTCTACTGACGTCAACAAACGGTTTCCGTGGTTTTATAAACCCGTTAGTCTGAAGAGTAATACCCCGCAGTCGTTTTCTACCTCGCTTCTCACTGTCTCAATCTAAATCCATTTTAAGATCATGTCTTCCGTTCTGCAATCATCTCTCATTTTCATGCTGTGGAATGACTATACGTCTCGTACGCTTTCTGCGCTCGTGATGATCACTCACAGGTCTCAACTTTCTTGCAGTCGTCATGCTCACTACCGTCATATACGATTACGGTAAGCTGTCGATTTTGTTCTAATATTAGCGCACAAACTTATGCGTCGTCAGTCTTCGTCTTTCCAAAGGAGGTATAGTTCACATACTTTCTAGTATCATGCATGAGAAGGTCTCCTGATCGTTGGTCTACAAAGATAAAATACATCTGGGTTGGTGCACACCCGTTCATGGAGTTGACATATCCCTGATATGAGACAACAGAACAAACCGTGGACTTTGGTGTCGACGTTGTTCATTCTCGTGCGTACCAGGACTGCCAGTTCAGTAGCATAAGCTCTAGCGACGATTTCATAGGTTCGTTATTGCGGCCTATTAAGTTTCGCGTGAGTCTACAGCGATTGCAGTGTACATATTGGATACTAACATCGAGTGTTTACCAGGTGCTTTGCCCTCTGTAAGTCAGACTCATAAAATATTAACTTGGTCAAACTTTGACCATACTGAAGATGGCACCACATTTTTACCTGGTCCTGAAGAGGTATGCACCGTCGGATATCGGCCTCCAACCAATGTACTGACATGGGTTACTGTGTACTCAGATGTGCGTGCTCAGCCTTGATCCCACTTGGGCTTATTGTCGACTGATATCCTATTCCACAGTTGTAAGTGTTCACTCAAAATCCTCCCTCTCCATTCCATTCCATTTATAAATGTTTCAAGGTGGATTGGTGTATATCACCATGCTATGGGTATATATTATTTTTTTTGCTGCGGCCGATTGTGAGTAGCTATTGCGTTCAGATGAGAAAACGAAAACTACGATGCTGATTGCAGTCGTAATGATCCTGCGCGTATGGGCGATATACAACCAATCGAGGCGGATCCTTGTCTTACTCCTTGTCTTGTTTTTCATCGAGGTCGTCTCCACTGTGGCATATTATGCTTTCAACAGCGATCCAAAGAATGCAACATGTATGTATAGACAACTTTCATAATTCGAAAATGTACGTCATACTGACCAACTGTCAGCGGCCACAAGCCAAATTCTGGAACATCAATATTGCACGTTGGTATCGCTACCGTCGCCACCAGAAAAGATCATCTTGGGCCAATTGACTTACTCTACGCAAATCGCCTTTAGTGTAATGTTATGCTTGCTCGCAACCATCCAGTTTGTGAAGCAGTCACTTCAAATGTACCGCGCGACAAAACAGTGGCAACTCAACCAGTACATCAATTTGCTCGTCAAGCAAGGTATCGTCTACTTCTTTGCGTACGTTTCTATCCTCACTCCCCTTACTGTCAACGCCGAGAAACGTACTAGACGGGCTAATGGTGGTTCTTCCTCCAGCTTCCTCCTGCTGAACGTCATCACCCTGTTGTACACCTGGGGAGTGATCCCAACCAACAATGGGCTGTATTCTTTAGTGACGTTCGTGGAGAGCGTGCCCGTGTTCACTCTCCCCCCTCGATTCATCATGAGCATACGGGAGCTGCACGAGCGTGACGTGCAAGACAGGCGAGGGGATGGGATCGACTCTGGGTTTGGCTTATCGACGCTACCTGAGGGCAGCGTTGCTAGATCGGGCATTGCGTTCGCAAGTTGCGTGGAGAACGAAGCGGCGGAAATCGTAGAGATGATTGCAAGGCAGGATGAGGGCACGGAAGATATTCAGGAGGTACCAAGGGATGTTGAAGTGGCTTAGACGGATATCAAGTGAGTGGAGATGTAATTAATGTTTGTTGCGGCTCGGAACTGATGCACGTACTTTTAATAGATATCGTACAACTGTCCCCTAATGTAGTCCAATATATTTCTTATCGCTCGCACTGAAACGAGCGACATTCACGGACAATACGTTGAACATTGACGACGGAAACGTGGCCCTCCAAAAAAAGGGTAAGGTCTACTCTATCTGATACATTCATTCTGAAGATTGGTGGTGATACAAATGCAAGATCCAAGGTAAGTGAGATCCGAGACTATTCATTCTTTGTCCTGTCGTGATAATTGAGTTAAAAATCACAAGATATACATCGTCGATGGATTCATCGAGCATCAATGGTGCCGAAGGATCGCGGCACCACCACGAAGGCGGATTCGTCTTCTGGCAGCTGGGATCTTTCGATCACAGTCATTTGGCTCGCCGGAGCTGTGTCTCGAAAACCCTGATCATCAGCTGTCGGACGCGCGGGCTCGGTCCCTACAACAGGCGTTTCGTGTTTTGGGGGTGAAATCTTCGATGGCGAATGAACTCCTATAGTGCGGGCGAGATCGGGTCCATGGAGCCGTTCTTTCTCGGAGCAATGTCCGGGCGTTGCCTGATATCATGTCTAGCATTACCCCACCAGCCCTCGAGATATCAAGAGATGCAACTCGCCTGTAGTGCAGAAGCTCTCATCGCTAGCCTTTTCTGCTTCCTCCTTTGGTATTCATTGAGAGGGGCTCGTCCCTCGGCAGCGGCTGCTCTCCTCTCTGCGTCCCTTCTCCTCAGTCTTCGTATCGTGCTTTCGGATAAACTCTGGCCCTCCTTCAAGCTTAGCTGGACGGTTTCGAGAGAACCCATGGGAGGAAGAGGGGTATACAACGCGCGCATAAAAGCGTCTTTGAATCCAAGGCCTGGAATGTAGTCGTCTGGACATATCGGCAGGATCTGTGGGAACTCTGGAGTGTCGTCTGGGGCTTTGGACCGGAAGAAAGGATGCGTCAGTCCGAGAAAGCCGGTGCCCACGCAGGGTGCTTTGACGCTTGCAAGACTGAACGTGGTCAAGTCCCGCAGGAGGTGTTCCGTAGGCGGTTGATAGCGAATGCATGTCGCTACCATCCTCCAAAACGTACGCACTGGGGAGGACTTTGGACCGAGATCGCGCAGTTTCGTCGTAACAAAGGTCTTGGCCACGGTGTGATGAACCATTCCGTTCGCAGGTGAATAAGTGGTGATAAGGACGGATGTACTGAGACCTGCGTTGCTCCACATGATGTGTTGGTTTATACTAGTATGATGTATGCAAAGTTACGCGGTTCAAGTACGCGTTTTCGTCACGTGAGCAGAAATCAACGTCAGGTGCAGCTTGCAACCCTGCCGAAAACGGAAAGTACAGATAGAATGAAGTCCATGAGGATCCGAATATTGAATATTGAATGGCTGCAGTCCCATCTACACCGAGGGCAAATCCGCGTTCGGCAACAGTCTCAGCAACACCGACAACGACACGTGTTGCGAGTTCACATGCCCTACAGTCATCACCACATTATACGACCACCCGCAGACACTCTTTGTATGGCACCGAAGACCGCGTCGTGATCGACCCAGGCTCGCGCATCTGGAAGGTCGGTTTCAGTGGAGAAGGAAACCCAAGAGACGTCTTCTACGCGAACATGGCCAATTCTGAACCTTTGTGGAGCTGGGGCCGAGCGACCGAACCGTCAGTAAGGGCCGAGGAGGACCGGATGCTCGAGATTAACATCGAGAAGCGTATGCGTTCCATATTTCACGAGTGGGTGTTTCTGTGAAACTTCAGTTTCTGTCAATGTGACGGTGGCCTATCTTAGGTCCCTACTTACCGACCCCAAGTCGCGCAAGGTCATTCTCGTGGAGCATCCGTTGCTTCCGCTATACATAAAGGACATATTTGCCAAAGTTTTGTTCGGGAACCTGCAGGTGTGTCTAAGCCTGTTTATATCCTGGTATCTATTCAGAAACCAGCAAGGTTCCTTCGGTATCGTTTGCTTCGAGCCATTTACTTTCCCTCCTCGCTGTCGGTCGCATCACCGGCCTTGTCATCGATTGCGGCCATCTCGAATCTACCGCGCTCCCGGTCTGTAATACCCTTCTACTACTTCCTTCAGACTAACCACAGGTATCACAGATATTCGCTGCTCGCCCGATGTTTCCCCATCTACGAACAACACCACTAGCCGGTTCACGGTTCACGTCGCACCTCCGTGCACTTCTTCTCCTCTTCGGAACGTACATCCCCCCTCCAGCGAACCTCAGCAGTGTGAACCCTCCACTATCCGCTCGTATCACCCGCGTGCCACAGGAGATCCTGACCGACGCACTCATTGAAGACATCAAAACACGCTGCTGCTTCGTTAGTAGCGCGCTCGAAATAAACCTTGATTCCATGCGTTCCTCCTCTCCCGCGCCGGCCTCCGAATCAGATCTTCCCCCCTCCAGTGACGCAGCCATGTCGGAATCGGAGTTTTCACGTGCCTCGGAGGGGGTGGAGAGCATGCATTCTTCGCAGCCGGCCTCATCTGACTTTGAAATCGTGTCGCATCCTGGACAGTCCGAGTCTGGTGGCAGAGAGGGCCATCTGCAGGTGCTTGCCAATATGTACACGAGACACTCGACCGCGACGGACATCCAACTCCGCGTCGTGCCACCTGTCTCACAACAACTAGGCACCGGTAGAGGCACGCTCGTCGTCCCGGGTTGGATCCGCGAGCGCGCTGCCGAAGTCTTGTTTGAAGGTGGCGACGTCGACGAAAGCAGCGTCGCCGAGGTCCTCCTCGAAGCCCTTCTCAAGGTTGACCCTCCTTTCCCTTTTTACACGATGATCCTCCCATTCTGAAACGCCGTGCCCTGTAGGTATCGGTCGACCTCCGCAAAACCCTCGTCTCATCCATTCTTGTCACGGGCGGCACGGCGATGCTGCCAGGCTTCATCCCGCGCTTGCACGCCGAATTGCTGCGTGCCATCGGGTCGACGGCGACGACGGCTGTGGTGTCGCGGCCGCGCCAGGGGCCGACGCGGTCAGGACGGTCCGTACCCCCCGCGTACGATCGCTATGCAGCACTCCGCCCGCTCGTGCCTCACATCGCCATCCTCAACAACCCCGCTCCACTGCCGTCGCCGTCGTCACCGCGCGCGACGGCCAACGCGGGCAAGGCGCCCGCGTTTTCGCCAGCATCGATCGCCTGGGTGGGAGGGTCCTTGGCTGGGTAAGTCGTCACCACGGTAATCCGTCTTGGATTCGACTGACCCTCGTGCAGTGCGCTCAAAACAGGCGGGGTGGAGGTCTCGAGAGAAAAGTGGGACGAAGCGTATGCATCGCAGACCGACGAGGACGACGCGATGGAGTCTGCGCCACCCGTGTCGCCAGAACAGCGGTCGAGAGGGCTGCTACCCGATTGGACACGGACAGCGTTGCCGGTAGGTGCACCGCCTGCAGTCGCACCCAAACCTGTGGTAGCTTCACCATCACCTCAGACGGCTGTGGGAGCATGATAGTTGATTATACACATTGTATCCTTGTCGCGAACATGTCCTTCTATGTGACTGTCAATGATACCATATTCACACGAAACACAAAGTTAGCCTAACGCTACAGATCCTACAGTATCCCCAAGATGCCAAAGGTGCGGGATGTTCTCGCGAAGAAAGGAGGTCAAGAAAAACGAATGCGTAAAACGAGAAACAATGAACGTGAGGTATCATGGCGACCATTTAAACCGATCGCTGAATGGCTAAAACCATGTATAGATCAAAGGAATGTGAAATCAACCTGTGCCACGAGAAACGAACGAATGGGGACAAGTGCACAGGTAAACGAACACGAACGAAGGGGTATTTCATTCGCGGCTTCCTATGATCCGCAAAAATAACTTGCCGGTGTGGGTCGAAACGAGGTCGTCCCACTCGTCCTGTGATGATATAAAATGAAGTGGGGCGCCTTTGGCACGGGCGGATCCGACGGACGTCACCGATCCTGCGCGAGGGCGTCCACTCTCGGCCTGTTCGGAAGGAGGCTGTTCCAAGTAAGCGACAGCGAACGTTCTACAAATAGTCGACCTTTCTGCCTGCATAAATTTATCGTAAATCCTTAGACGCAGTTCGTCGTACGTGGTGTAGCGAGGCAAGCGAAGCATGACAATGTTGTCTTCGTGCATGGCCTTGATAGAGAGCAGACCGGGATTGCCGCCGGATGACGTCGACCCACTCGATATTGAAGTCGTGAAAGAAGACCGACGATCTGAGTATGTAGATGAAGAACTAAAGGTGGAGATGGAATTAGATTGCTGCGGGGAAAAACGATACATTGCATCCTCCGCGGTAGGGGTCTCCGGGTATCCCTCTGGGATTGTGGAATATGGTCGTACGAGGGATGGACAGTTTTGCTGCTGGGAGAAATGATACATTGCCTCGTCTACGGTGGGAGTCTCGGGGTATCCCTCCGGGATCATGGAATGCGGACGAATGATGTCTGGACAATTGTTAGTACCCACAAAGGATGCATCACGGGACACCACATACCGGAAAAGTAGGCATCAAGGATGTCTGCCTGATCCTCGGAATCATCTTCTGAGTATAGGTCATATCCCCTGTAAGGTTCCTCCCCGAGCGATAGTGGACGTTGCGCATGGTTCCCAGACCTCGAAGATCGTTCACCACGTGGAATCACAGCGTCAACCGAGGAGTTGGACACCATTGATGCCATACTAGACACAGAAGCCCTGAACTGGCGTTGGGATTCTGAGGCGGGACTTGGTAAACAATAGTCTACACCAAGTTCGTCGAGATAGGCACTAGCCCTCGTAGTCGACGAGGAACGCGTCGACTGCAGAGAGGCTCTTGAATACCGGGATAACGATCGTACTAGACGGACGGTGAGTAACGTAGTCGAGAGTGGTTAGTGCTACTTACGAGATGGTCCAGTAGATTCCGAAGGACCGGGTGGCGACGAACCGTAAACCCTCGCATTGCGATTCATCCTACTAACAGTAGATTCGGTCCGTCTTCGTGATAAAACCCCGTCTAAGTCTGGTTTTGGTGAGGAAGCGAGCTCGCGATCCTCTGGGAGCGACTCCAGAATAGACGAACGTTCACCGCCAAGGATGTGAGGATTATGTCCAAATCGGATCGGCACCTCTTGCGACGCAACGACAGGATGTGGAGAACCGGGTGAAAGCTGTCGAGGCATCGTAACAGGCGTCGAAGGGGAAGAAGAGGAGGATTGAGACCCGAAAGAAGAGGCTCTGGACCTCATGGAAGAAATGTCCTGTCTCCGCTCCATTAATCTACTTGGTCTAGGCGGGTCAAGGCCGTCTTCCGAAGATGATGAATCCGAATGAGTAGGAGATCGTAGGGGTGATTTCCCTTTGGCCAGAGATAACGACTTCGCAGAGAGCGAAGCCGGCGATACTGGTAAAACAGAAAGTATGCTTGATGAGAGGGATGATCGGGGCCGTTCAGCACCAGACTTCTGAGAGGACTGTGCTTTCCGCGCTAGATCAACGTCCCTCCTCCAAACACCGAAAAAATCAGAGAAGGTACGGGTTGCTTTGATTTCTTGGATAAGCATTGGTAAGTCGTCCTGCAGCAAGGCGTCCATCATTTTCCTGAGGTCTTCGTATCGATTGTCAACGGTCTCCTGGCTTGCGCGGAAGAGGGTTCCCTTCTTCGAGAGCTTTGGTATGTACTGATGGATGTCACGTGCAATGTCATTGGGGTCGGGACCGAAAGGGAGCGACTCCCAGGAAGCAGCTTGATCGCTGTGAATATAAATACCATTCTTCTTGACACCTTTCCCAGCGGCAAGGCGGTTGCGCTTTTGTCTTGCTGCACGAGAGTATTCGACTTCGAGGTTTTCTTGGAGCCATAAACAATCTTCCCATTTCCGCCAGATGTCATACTCGCTGAGGGAAGCGATGGATTCTCCGGACGAACGTGTGGTTGTTGAGGTATTATCGTCCTTGATCGGGGAAATTCGGAAGCCATAACTATGACTGTTACCTAGGGCGTGATATTAGCCTGGGTCGCCGTCAGTGGGATGCAAAGGAACCGACCTTGCTTTTCTGGAGGAAGCAGTTGAACACGGAAGTGATCTGGAGCGCGCTTATAGACGGCTCGCTTCCAAGCCTAGGATTGCAATGAGCAGGAGAAGTAAATAATGACTTCGAAGACTGACGTCTGGAGAGATTGGGCCTTCTGGCGTCCCGGATGTCCCCTAGAGTGCGAGAGATAAGAGAACAAACCACAGATGAGGTCCAAGCGATCACGACACGTACACAGAAGTCGCTCATGTTTGACTAAGTTCCTCGGTGGCAACTGAGCTTCGGATCAACGATCCATGCGTCGACGAGATTCTGTAATGCACTCACTGTCACTGTCGACTACAGCGAGTCTCTTGAGATAGGGTGACGACGTGAAAGAGCGTTGGGGCGAAGGCCTCCGAGAAGATAGCAAGATGTCTGCATGAACAAATTTGAATCAGGATACCCACACCCAAAGGCCGGACGTGAACAAGCAGTCTTACCCAACCGCGACGACGACCAGCAAACCAAATGAGCGGGTCCAGGGCAGGGAAAGGAGACACAAACAGGATGGCGCACGAGCAAGCAAGGTGTGATGGTGGCAAGAAGAAAAGGGAATTGTGGTCATGTTTTCTGGTCGGACGCAGTTGATGGACTGTAATTGTCTCAGTGAAAGACGATGACCACGTGTTACCCGTTTTATCTAGCACAATAAAGTCCATTTAGCCGAGCTTCTCCCACATGCTTGGTCCGACTTCTCCATCTATATCTAATCGACAGGACACAAGCACATGGTTAACTGCCTCGAATCATTACTGACTCCTGACGCTCATAGAGCTCCGATTTCTCTATCGATACCCACGACAAACTTCCTACCCTCTCCGATAGGTAACATGCTATATTACAGTACTTGGGACTCAGGTAGTTGCACAACGGATCATGTAGTAAAGCTTATTGTTCTCTCTCCGAGGCCCGTCAGGACCTCGCTTCCGACTGACATGGAAGACAACCGCAGAACAATTCCGTGTACTGTTCTGAACTCATTGCGTGCCTAAGAAGTACCAGCGATGACTGAAGGTTTACGCCCTCGCGACGCCGCTCGATTCTCCTGCAATCTCTCCAATCCATCCTGGATGCTCTCCATATGGACATGAAGTGGCAACTTGCTCTCAAGGAGACCCGGAGCAGCCACTCTCTCCCGTAAGACTTCTAGATCGTCGCTCATCGTGTGCAGCGCGCGCAGTGCACCCTTGACGTGCGCCACAGCCCGTTTTCTATATTCCCCGAGGTCGTTGAGCAACGCTAGACGGTCACCGTAGTCTCGCACGGCCTTTTTGTTCCCGCCCAATTTCGTCCAGAGCTCGCCAAGGAGCATATCCCTCTCGGTGGTGGTGTGCTTGTCTTCCCGAGTAATCGTCTCATGCAGCACCCCGATGTCTGCATCCAACTGTTCAAGGTTCTGCCAGGAGACTTCGGCTTCGAGAACGAGCTTTGCTATGGCTTGTTCCGATTCGTCCATCGCGAGGGTAAATGCCTCGACAATAATCTCTTCAGCGGTCGGTCCTAGCTTAACTGGGGAAATGGCTTGAAGGAGTGGTGAGGGTGCCTTCTCGTGAGCACCCTCGATGGTAGCCATCGCGTAGTTGTTCAACGCCATCACCCTGGGTGATCATTAGTAAATTTATCTCCGACAGTCAAAGAGCGGCGAGCACATACTCATCGATAGCTCCAACGACCTTTGCGTCTAGTTTACCCAGTCCTCGACCAGTTTTCTTGGCATCTGAACCAATCGTACGAAGCATGTCGGCAATATTGTCCTTCGACTTGAGATCACTAAAGCGCACCAGGACCGAGAGATCCTGGGTCGCCATCTCTGCCCTCAAAACCTCGAGGGACAATTGCGAACCGCCCATAGATTCCTCAACGAGTTGGTCAAATGCAGAGCCCTGTATGTTGACGAGCTTCTCGAAGTTCACGGAAGGAGGTGGTTTAACGGGCACGCATAACACGCTCTTCGATATGCCTGGGAAGATGCACAAGGGAGAGAAAGCTGTCCGGATGGTAGACATCATGCATGACACTAGCCATGTCAATATGTATAGGAAGAGAAGCCATGAGAGCGGCCTCCGCATATTCTCGATCGAACCTTTGACAACGTTAAACGCATATGACACTGTGAACCGAGCACCGTCCACGAGCGCTTCCTGGACCTCCTCCTTCCTCACCAGGGGTGCCTTCTTGCGTCCCTTGATAGGATAACTCTTCGATGGGGTTGGAGGGGCGACATATGTAGCTTTAGTTGCGACTCGTCGCTTCTTGCGGAGAGAGACAGCGTTTGCCGTCTGAGAACCACTCGCGTTGGAAACTGTTGCTTCCTGCTGAGGGTCCTCGACATCCTCCCAACCTTCTTGAACATTATTTGGTAGCTGCACGTTGAACAGGTCAATTATATATCGTGTTGACAGGATGAAGATTGCGTACCTCGAGGTCAACATCCTCTAGTGGTTGACCCCCAGGAGAAAGTCGCATACTTTCAGAACGAGTTAAAGATTCAGCTGTGGGCTTTACAGGGCAGACGAATGCGAGGTGTTGAAGCAAAATGTAATTTGACTTCATCGTGTCACGTTCAAATATGCAACGCGCGGACAAGCATGCACCTACAACTCTTTTGCTCCGATCTAACGCAACACATATGAGTCAACACGAAGCACGGTCGCCTCGTGTACCGTTCACTAGGAGACGTGGACATGTGCCTCGAGGTTCTGCTGCGTTGGGAGTTTTAGGACACCCCTCTCGCTGCAATTTCGGGGGTTCAAGATCTCGACGTTCACGGGAGTCTTCATCTACTGGACAAACCAGTATTACATCCGCAGCGAGGCACCCATATATATTCAATCCCTTCTGCGGCACGTCAACGTCTCACTAGGTGTCCCGAAACTTCCACCCATTTTCCTTCGGCTCGGAGTTCGCCACCTTAAACGCTTAGCCTTGCACAATGTACACATATACTGGCATGCTAGAGACGACTGGACCATACCCATCTCCTACCAGTGTCCCTTAACCCTCCCCACCCCTCTTGGTACCTCCCCGACGTTTTCCGTTCCATCTTCTTCGACATCTGAGCATCCGTCCCGCTCGCACCACTCCTGGACAGCGACAAGCTGGACCCATTGGTCGAACCCATCTCCATGTCTACCTTGAGTGTTACACGCACGCAACTTCCGTGTGCTCATGAAGAGTCCATGGAGGCTCCATGGGATGTCCCGCGAGGGAAACTGATAGTGAAAAAACGCTATAGGCAGAGTGGACCAACGCATGGAAGTAACCGCCAACTATGATGCTGTAAAGACCGTGGTCGTGCGTACCAAATCCTTCGGTCGGACAAATTCACAACTCGTCAGTTCGTCACTAGTGTGGATGTTTCCATTGATCTCAATCTGACGATGATGCACTCCGCCTAACTTTCGTGTAATGCATGAAATTAGAGCAAGTCCTATATGGAGTTAAACATAACATGACGCAGTTCACGGATGCCTTATTCCTTTGCCCGCCACCCGGTCATGGCCATCGCCATGCTAGCAGCGATGACCCTGTTGCTTCACCACACCCACACTTCAAATTCTGTGTATCGTCCTACTAGATCGAGACTTCGCTTGCCCAAAGTTTCGGGACGCCTGTTGTGAAGTACGGTCGCATTTGGTCAACTATCATGCGGGACGCTCGCTGACGTCGTGCTAGGACGTACCTGATTCTTATTCTTCCCACTCGGCCTAGTTGAGCTGTCTGAACTTCCATCGACATCTCTGCGTCCTCGTCCTGCTCGTCTTCCGCGAATATCATCCTTGTCTCAGCAATGCTGACTTCGGACATTGTCGAAAAAGCCAAATCCGGTGTCGATCTCGCCAACACGTCTACCTTGGACGCTATGCATGTGCAGCTCCCGTATGCTCATGATGAATCGGGAAGTTAACGTGTACCGAGGCACGGTTCCCACAAGGTACGACACTATCATCTGCCACCCTGATGTGGGAATACTTCCCGCGACACTCAGCATCGTTGTCAGGTTGACGAGGAAGATGCTATGGTAGAATTGTTAGTTCGTGTGCCGGCTTGGTTGATGGTGGAGGATAGACCGGACAAGGACGTTGCCAAGAAATACAGGATGCCTTGCCTGACGAACAGGTTCATGTACCGATTGTGTTGCCATTGCTTTGTCGCGCGGTACATTTGGAGAAACTGCCTCGTGAACTGGATGATTCCAAGTATGCACATCTTCGCACCAAATGCAATTTGACAGATGGTACCTATTTCTTCCAAATAGGTGTGTCAAGCTGTACCACGCACATTGAAATGTTCAAGATCTGGAAGGGGGACGTTGACGGATGGTCAGAGTGCAGTGTTCAACCAACAGCTAACTCAACTGACAATTCCTTTGGCACGCTGTGGGCAGCAGTTTTCGTAATGATCGAGAGAATCTCGAGGGAGAACAGGGTAAAGAGAATGCCGATGATCAGTCGCTACCGATTATACATTGCCCATACGCGGAGCATCATGAGGACTACAGTTACCATCCTGAATCCTCTTTCTAAACGTGACTCGCACAAAAACTTACGACCAAGGAAAAGGGCTTGAAGGTGTATCCATAGTTCGGTGACCGTCAGTATACGAGGAAAGCTACAACTATGCATACTTAAAACTGTACAATACATGTCAGCTGTGTTTGGACATTCTACAGTGACAGTGATACGAATACGTGGTACGTAGATCAGTATACTCTGTTAAGAAACTACTCCCAACTTGGGTAGTATTGGTAAGTTGATCGTTATCGCATTCTAAACCCTAGATGTACAAAGAGAAAGCATTCTAACGAAACGTTGGGGTTAGCATTACTACATGCCTTACAACAACGGTAGACTCACGCGAGATCAAAAAGGCCGCAATAACGGACCTGTAACAGCGCGTAGCTTGCCCTGCGTTGTGCAAGTGTACTGAGGAGTCCGATACACACAAAGATGAAAAACGTCGAAATCATAGTCCATGGTTTTCTCTATAATCCGATCAGAAACACGACAGTTCTGGGTACGGTTGTTTGCCCACCCAAATGTATTCTACCTTCACAGATCGTCGGTGAGTAACATCGTTCCCATACATGATATCACGGGAGATGCGTGTTATAGTACCTCTGTCGAAAGTGAGGACTGGAAACGTAGCAGTGAGTGGGTGGTATTGGAAACGGCATCCATAGTATACTGTAATCATATCCAACAGCGATGAGAGCGACAACTGCGATAGGCCTGTGAGAGCGCTCCATCAATGAGAGTGATGACCATACAAGTTGAATAGTCATTCTGCTGAGGATATCAGTCAGGGTAGACTATAGAGGGGAAGCTATGGTCTTGGTGGGTGTAAGATGTGGACTCAATCCGAGTAGTTCGCGTGCGAGAGATGGCAGGGAGGTATGCAGAAAAAGGTTCCTTCTCGGAAGGCCCCACAGACCTATGTATCTATTGTATTCAACGAGTGCAAGAATTTGATCGGTCACGACAGAATCGTAACACCAATAGCGTCATGAACATTGACGTCCTCAGTGGAGATAACGCTCAAGTTCACCGGTCTGAGTTCCTGGTGTTATGGGCATGAGAAACTACAACATTGTTGCTGGATTAGATAGTGAGTTGCTCCAGTGGATTCGGCGGACTCGGTGTACTTCCGTCTTGGAGGACTTGTGATGTCCTTGGGGGACCTGGAAGAACAGGGAATCACATGTATTCAAGGTGGGTTTGAAGGATGGTTAATAGACAGGGGATAGCACTAACGGTCGAGGAGACAGGCAGATCCTTGTCAGGGATCCAAATGGCATGTACGGACCGTTCCAACATAGGTGTAACCAGTGTGACGTTTGGATCAGGAGCATCCTGATAGTTGGACTGCGGGGAGATCGTTCACGGGAGGTCGTGGGCGAGGACGGCATACAGACGTCCTCTGTGAGTTACATTGCACAGGAGACGAGTAAACTTGGACTGGACGAGACGTCCGGGAACTGAGGAGGAACAGGGATAGGGAAATGAGACGTCGCCGTAGTTGTTCCACTTCACTCACCTTTTCGATGCCTGACTGGACGACGCGAGCCACTGTCAGCCAGGATCCTCCGATCCTGTTCTTTTGGCGGGACGTGGCACTCTTGGTGCGCATGGGACTCCGAGCGCCGCTCACAGCTGAGGGAATAATTTCATCGGAAGATTAGACGCACTGTTTGGCGGCTTCCAACGCTGATTACAGCCGTTCGCAAAGCCATGCGGAAAAAGCATTCCGAAAATCCGACCAGTAGGCGATTGTTTGTTTCCAAGGACGTTGACCCGGACAAACAAACAAGAGTCTCTGTCTCATGGCAGGGCAGGAGAACTACTCTCACTTGGTGAGCTATATACTAATCACAGGTTTGAGAGTTTGACCCGTGTGGGTCGAAACCGTGACCTCTTTGCTACATAGTGAATATTGTTTTCAAGGGCCTATAGTATTACCCATCAGTTGCCTTTACGTCCTCATTTGGGACGTGAATCGCAAGTCTCTACCACTACAGATTGTACCATATGTGCATCGTGACTCAGGGATCACATACAAGTACTGGCCGAGTCCTCCCATCCTCCATAGGTATCTCTTCATCGGCATCGTTTCGTTCTCCCTCCGCAAACGCGATCGTTGTTCCGGCGACAGCACTGCCGGATATAGACACCAAGCCAAACCCAGTGTCTAACCCGCCCACACGTGGACTCTTGAAGTCGCGTGCATATAACTCCCGTATGCTCATGATGAATCGAGGGGTCAGAGTGTACGCAGGCACAAACTGCACGATATATAAGAATGTCGGTTGCCATCCGGAACTCGGAATCTTTCCCGAGAGGCTCAAAATGTCGACGAAGTTAATCAGGAAGATGCTAGGAACAAGTTGGATCGACAACGAGAAAGGAAACACAAATACAGGAACGCACACAAAGAAGTAGAGGACGCCATGTGTGACGAGCAATTTCATGTACCGATTGGGTTGCCACTGCTTTGTGACGCGGTACAATTGCAATGATTGCTTCATAAACTGGATGATCGCAAGCGAGCATGAGACTACAGCAAAAGCTATTTGCATAATGTTAGTTACTTGGCCCGAGGTGGGCTCAACGTCCACCACGCAAAGTGAGTATTCCAGTATATCTATGGTGGTCACTGACATCTGGTTAGTGCAATATACCATTCGTTGCGGCCCTGTACACAAACCTGCTCCAGCTCTCGCCTTACTGTAGTCCCCCGAAGCAACGACGGCAGAGATCATCTCAATTGCATACAAAGCAAGGAGAACGACGAGGATCACTCTGGATCGATGATACATCGCCCATATACGGAGGATCATGACGACTAGAGCCACTGCCTTAGCGGGGTTTTTCCGAAAAATATCAACTCACTGTCAGCTGCACCGAGAAAAAGGACATATGTCCATAGACTCATAATGTCCAATATTTCGCCTTGTAGGTATTCGTTCAGGAAAGGGAAGAAGAGGGTTTCAGTGATTGTGCTCACACCTGTTTGACAAAAAATCAGTTGTGGTTCGAAGCAACCCCCCAACAATGGTGGATATCATACGTACGTCTACGGATACATGCTTCAGTGAGTCTGTTAGGCTTTAATGTTGGAAGGACGCACCTTTGCATGAGGCAAGAAGCTACTTCCGACTTGCTGTGGGGTAAACATTCGGTCAACCATACATTTTCAATGTTCAACTCACAGAGGACGGGAATTCTGAAAGGGATTCTGTGTCAGCACTCGGTGTGATGTCTTACGACGACAATTAAACTTGCATGACACTGAACAAGCCACAGTAACGAACCTATAATACATGGTGATTAGCTTGCCGTGAGTTGCCAACGGGCACTAGGACGATACGCACGAAAACAAAGAGCGTAGACACCCAGCTCCATGGTTTACTCTGTGGAACTGTCAGAAAGGTGGGCTCCGAAATTTGCTGTGTGCTAACCCAGATGTACTCTATCTACACAATCTATCAATGAGCAAAGTTTCATGCGAAATACAGGAATATGCAAGTTACCTCTCTTAGAAATGTAAGCACTGCCAAGATGTATAAGCTGAAGATCGCATTGGAACAAAACCTACTATGACTCACCGTAATCATATGCGACGGCAATAATAATGGTAACTGTGATAAATTTATGAGCACAATCCCATTACAGGGGAAATGGCACTGGCATACGGGTCACGTAGTTATTCTGCTGGATGCTGGCGACGAAAGGTACTAGAGAAGAATCGGACGACATAGTCCTGACTCAACTCCTGAGGAATGTGGGGGTAGTGAAAATTCGAGCGGGGAGAGGGGTAGGTGTTCAGACGGGTTTTACTGATCATAGAGCAGACGGCTACGTTTATAATGCGCTCATTCGCCAAAGGTAGGGAAAAAATCTCAACCATCAACGTTATGGGCGCTGAGGCGCCGGAGATTTGTATTAATATTGTTCTTGGCTGCTGGCGACAATGTACATAGCACATGATGGGTCGATCTGTCAACATCGGATTCGGAACCCTATGGTGCCTGAGGCGGCTTCAGTCGGGCCTCGAGGCCGCAAGGGGTTTGCAAGATTGTGAAACATTACATACACAACAGCCTACCTTAACCCCGAATGATCAAAGAATTCTGATGCCAAGCAAGATGTTGGCTAATTCATTACTGGTTCCGGTCGAGTCGACAGGGTGGACCAGGTTGCATGATGACGGCTGGATGATGTATGTATGTACCAATGAGTGTGTATGAACACTGGCAGCACAAAACGTTTACCCCAGCTGTTTTTCATATCCATGTGTCCGAACTCCAGGATTCGGACGGCGGCCGTTACTAGCTCATGATCTGATTTTCGATTGCGAAGATCCAGTAACTCATTCCCGGGCGCACCGGGAATACCGACCATCAGTCCTGTAAATGGAGTAGTCCACTGACAATAATATTTTTCAAGAACAGCGATAACCGAGGTTATGGGATTGTCGCAGTAGAGCCGATGTGAGGACGGGCCTTTCTTTCAACACCGTCCTGGGGCGAGTTGGGCGACGTTACGACCGACATGACAGAGGTGTAAGATCCGTAGATGGAACCCTCACGCTCATTAGTTCCCACGATCCTTAACCCTTACGCTCATTCTAACCCTCCGACCATTCCCCTTACCTATACCCTATTCCACGAACCCTAGCACCTAACCCCGTAACCTAACCCTATCCCCAGATGGTCCGTGCTCGCATAGGTAAGGTATTTAAGTAGGTAGTTCGCAGACTGTATCCCCAGTCTGAATATCGATTCACTTTGAGTTGATAACAGACTGACGACAAACCCTCACTCGACGCTCGGACAAGTTGTCTTGAGTTGTCTTCTTCTTCAGCCCTAACAAAATATTCAGACTACCCCACTGTCGCCGTCCTCTTCGGACCCCGACCTCTTTTTACCGCCTTCGCTATCGCCGCCTGTCGCGCACTTTGCGTGGCAGCGCCCTTCGACCCAAGCCCTTCGTTCCCCGTATACGCGCTTAGCCACTTTACGGGAACCTCAAAACCATCAAAGCCTTTGCCCTCGCATACACTTTGTCACTGCGTTGTAACTATCCCCCTCATCTCCTCCATTTCGAGTGTAACAGCTCGGAAGCCCCAAACCTCTAGTCATTGGAATCGTCTCGATAGAGATAGGGACTCCGGTCGTCCTATATTTGGCTCCGACCGCCCGATTCTTTAAAGAGGCTTGTCCGACACCTGTAGCGGCGTATCGCCCTGCAGATAGAGCCTAAAAGGTCCTAGCCGTTACATTCCAACCCCTCATACCTTCGAACCCGGTTTTCGTCCGGCCCTCCCTTCTATTACAGATCCGTGTACGTCCGGGCTTAGCCGCATAGACGTACCAGGTGCGCGTGGTATTACCTGTTAACGACCCGCGGGCCCACTCGCCCATCCCCTACGAGTCCCCCTTGAGTTAAGGGGTGTATCCCGGTTCCTACAGCTGAGCTCGTGACTCGGCATTTTCATTTACAGCACACCATTCGCGCCGTGCCCCGCGGCAATTCTTGAACCCCACCTTCCGGACGCGAGTGTGGTCTTTCCCTCCGTCCACCCACTTCCCCGGACTCCTTCTCACCTTTAGTACCTTCCGCGAGTGACTGGTGTCAGTAGCGGACAGGGGAACAAGGACGATGGAGGCCACCATTAAGGTTATCCGAAACCCCGGAAGGGTCACCCTTCCAAGAACCATCACCATCACCCCGGAGTGCGAGAATTCGTTCTGCCTCCAACACAACCCCCCGCCGACCCATGTATTCGGCACCCTGGACGGAGCAGACTTCGAAGAAGAAGGAATCCTCTTCCAGGTGTGCAAGGACTGCTTTAAGCGGTCAAAAGCCTCCATCTCCGGAGCAAAAATCCTCGTCGCCGGAGAAATCCTCCCTTTCCACACAACAACCCACATGTCACCACCGGCACCACTCCCTACGCCGGAATCCTTTCCCCCGCTCCCCACACCATCGAAGCCGACACCACCCAGACCTCCCAAAGCCGTCAACCCGTTCCTAAGAAACTCCCCCCCTCCTATCCGAATCCCCACGCTGCCGCCACCTACTCCAACTCCTTCCACCGCCCCCGCTCCTTCCGTCCCGAAGGCGATCCCTCCGATCGTCAAAATCCCCTCTCCCCCTCCGATCGTCGAAGTCGACGACGAGAAGACGCCAACGGAAACGAAGGCGCCCGTAATAATCGCCCCCGCCCCTACGGCCGCCAGACCATCTCTGGCCCAATTAATAGAATCGCTGTCAGACGAAATTAAAGAGGCGTTGGAAACGCCACGGACGGCAACCCCCGTTCGAGAAGAAATAAGACCGGTCAGCCCGCCGGTAAAGAAGGTCCGCTTCGAAGAAAAGGACCCAGAGGAACAGGTGGTGGAGACAGCCCTCTCCCCACAGATACAGGAGTCCGTCGAGGCAAGGAGCCTAGACGA
>JBBPMU010000027.1:0-126780 GCA_038090475.1 Wakefieldia striispora
TAGTCTGCCACATGACCAGGCTTATATATGTTACCCTGGGAATCGAAGGTGGACGAGGGAAGTTGGAGAAGGTCAGAGGGAGTCCTTGTGAGGTACAACCGATGCAAAGCATCCTCGGCGGCCTGTACAAAGCCTAAATAATGGTTGCCAATTTTGATTGGAGTGATCACATACCCTGTACTCCGCCATTTTTAGCGAACTACCGAAGCCTTCACCAAGCTTGTCTGGCCCTGAGTATATTCCAACGACAAATATGGGCGAGTTTGAAAATCGGCCGGTCTCTTTCAAGAGTCTGAAAGAAGTCAGCTTTTGGGAAGACACCCAGGGGTGGAGCGTGGCTTCACCTTGACTTTGGTCGTTCTCTGCCAAATTTTGCGACTGTCTCCATGAGAGCGCGTTTTGGATCTCGGAATTTCAACATGGTTCGCAAGTCGACCTGGCGGCCCAGAAAGAAGGAGTGGACGAATTTACGCGCAGTCGAGAGCGATCTCTCTTGGTACACTAGTGCCGTTAAGGCACGCGGAATTGACGCGAGCGCGTCGGTATGCAAGAGCGCAGGTGACGTCGGTGTAGATGGCTTGGTGGAGAAGAAAGTCAGCGGAACAAACTTGGGATGAGGATAATACACGAACCTGTCTGTGCCAGCGCAACAGAGGGGCAGCACCCATCTCCTGAGCGACGCTGGCGCACGTCAAAGGGCCCACGTGAGCGCTGACTGCAGCCTTGAGAACACGGGTGGGGAGATGGGGGTATGAAGTATGGAGGTATTCTGCGGTGAAGAGACCCATGAGAGAGTTACCGAGTGCAGCGAGGTCTGCGTTGGTCGGAGGAGGTGGACTGGATGGATAGTACTTTGCATGGAGGCTCACGAACGACTTGTGAGTACAGGCGCGTCGAATGGTGTCGGGAGAATCTACTATCGGACCAAGGCCAACACGATGTGAAAACGCGGTCAAGGCAGAGGGCGGTGGGGGTTGTAGTGCCGCCCAGGACTGAGGATCGAAGATGACTTTGCCGGCTTGCCTGACGATGGCCTCTCGTGGAGGAAACTGGGTCAAATGTGCCGCAGAGACAGCAAGCTTTGAGGCTGTTGAGTAGAGTCTGTTTGAGACATGACCCATTTGCGCACAAAATCAAGAATAGACCAAAAAATTGGCAGAGCTTGGTCGAGGAGGGGGTCGGCAATGTCCGAACACGGTATTTTGACACAACTTGAACACGCACAGACCGTCGACATGGCGGTCCTCTCACTCCCGCTCACCTTTACGAATTCTTTCTGGACTCAGGACTACAGAAAGGGCCTCGATGTCCTCTACAGCAAGCTCGAGCAGGTACCCCATTCTTATTCGCCCTTTCTGTGCACATATCTCACCCAAAACCTAGGGGGTTGTCGAGAATGATGAGATTGTCGTTTTCATCCGTGTATGCATGTCTTCGCTCCTTTGTGGTCCCGTGTTCACCTTTTCGCAGGCACGTGTAAACGCGGAGAATCAGCTTGCCGCGGCGCTGCTCAGCCCGCCTGTCAGCAGCTCTCAAGGTAAGTCCTCACATTCTCCGCCAAGTTTCATCCCCTCAACCGTCGCGGCAGCTGGTTTTAGCAGAGATGACGGTGCTTCCCTCCTCACAACATTCCGTGGACTCCAGGCCGAGTCTGCCGCCCAAGGCCAGATCCATAGAGACGTTGCCAATGACCTTCAAACGCTGGTTGTCGAGCCTTTCAATGTCTGGGCTCAAAGCTACAAGGTACTCGTGTCCATGCATTCCCCGACATTCTGTAATTCTCGCCAAACAGGAGCGGCTGTCTACGAGCAAAGTAACTGCTTTGAACAACTGGGTGCGCTACTACGAGGATGCCCAGAAGGAGGTCTGTTCCACGCGCTCTCGCCTACCGTCTTCCTAACTTCAACGTTGTATATGTAGGTCATCAAGTTGAAGAACGCATACCTTACGAAGACACGTCGGGCTGACGAGGCCGAGGACGAGTATGCGCAACCCTTGTCCATCTCGTGCATACTGACTCATCAACAGTGCCAAATTCGCACCCAATAATGATTTGGGTGATCACTACACATCGTCGCCACGGCTTGCGCCACGCGATGTCCGTACGCCCCAGCGTTCCGCCACCGTTTCCGAGCGCATTGCACAGCGATTCAAGGAAATTCAACGCAAGGCCGTCGCATCGACGGCGCCCGTTACCGCGTCCGATGCAACCAGCGAAACTGCTGACGACAAGGAAGAGTCACCGAAAGTTGACAAGGGCAAGGGTAAAGCCGTTGAATCATCCCCTCCGGCTATCGCGTCGTCCCCTCCCCCTATGTCACCTCCCTTACCCCCTTCCAAAGCAGAGATAACCTCACCGAAGTCGTCCACAGTACCCCTTGCCCCTACATCAATCCTCGTGGCTGGCTTGTCCTTGCCGCCATCAGCCGTGTCTGCCTTGCTAACACGCGCTACCACTGAGCTCCCTCTCAGACCTATTCGCTTCCCGCTGATCGGAGAGTATCCAGATTGTTTCACGGGCTCAGAGTTCGTTGAATGGTTGAATAAAAATGTACCCGGCTTTGGTGGCAACCTCGACTTGGCAGAGGAAGGTGCAAGGGACCTCACAGAAAGAGAGGGTCTGCTCCGTAGAGTTGGCGAGTTTGGAAACCAATTTGAGCATGCCGACGATGCATATTATCAGTTTCGACCCAGAGTTTGTTGCCATATTTCCATTTCGCGATACTTCCTAACGCCACACAACAGGCGTTTGACCTTGAAGACAAGGGATCCGAAGCTTCGGCTGCTTCGACAAAGGGGAGCCAGATTACCGGTAATTTGCTGAAGCGCTCTGGCGACCTCGTAAATGTCGTCACCAAAGCACTCAACGCTAACTCTCAGAACGAGCCAGCACACATCAGACTTCGTAACGAGGCTGATGAAGCTGATAAACTGTACCGTGTCTCTGTGAGGAAGCTTGACAGACAGCGACTCGGGTTGGAAGAGAGAATCGAAGAGTTGCTAAAGACACTACAGAGATGGGAGTTGGAGCGCTTGGCAGCAGTCAAAACCGGTGTGTGACTTCTTTACGTACCTTGCTGACGTCCATATTAAACCCGTGCACTCCGAACTTGACTTGTAGTCCTTCTTCAATATCAAGGCACCCTGGCTAGCCTGCCGAAAGCATTTGAGCCGACTCTAGAAAAGTCGGCGACTTTCATCGCATCATTCCAGCCCGATTCAGACTTGACTGCTCTTATGGAGCGTTACCGCACAGGTCCCTTCCGACCCGTACCTCAGCTCTACGAGTCTGTCGCCCATGATGAGTCAGATGTGGTGTTTGGCATTGATCTTCGCAAGTGGGCAGAAGGTGGCTGGAGTGCTCTCACTTCTGGTGAGGAGAAGAACGAAAAGATTCCTCCTGTTCTTTCTGCGTTGCTCGACGGTCTGACAGAATCATACACGAAATTGCCTAACAATGCTGGTATGTTCTTGGGGTCATTCGGCCGTTATTGTAGTCTGATCTATCGTCCCCAGAAAAGCGCAAAGCCTGGATTTATGAAGTGCCACTCCCAGCTCTTCACCATCTCAGAGAAGCTCTTAATGCAGTTCCGCCTGGACAGCCATTTTCCTCTGAAATGCTCGGCAGGTATGATGCGCCCGTTCTTGCTGGGTGCATCAAATTGTGGGCTTTGGAACTTGATCCACCCCTGGTATTATGGGAGGGCTGGGACGAGATTAGGAAACTATATCCGACAGTTGGTTCCGCGGCCAAGGCAGATGGTGAAGTCTCTGAGGAACAACATTTGCAAGACCTGCAAATGACCCTTCAAAGGCTTCCTAAAGTCCATCTTTATGTTCTAGATGCTATAGTGACGCATCTTCGTACCTTGATCGTGTCCATAACCGGTGAAGAGCCTGCTGATATCTATATAACAAAACTTGCGTTGTCAATTGGTCGCAGTAAGTATCCCTCATGAAACTAATTGCAGCCTTGGCTAAACTGCTGTACTACCTAGCAATTATTAGGCCCAAGATTGAGACTGAGTTATCCATCCAAGATCGCCACCCCACGTGTAAGTGCTTCGTTCCCCTGTTCCCATTCGTCACTCAGGTCCTCCTAGTATTGTTCTTTGACTTGCTGAAGAATTACGACAATATTTTACCACCCACGATTGCCAGAAAACAACGTGAATCTGAACGACGTGTACCACTCAGAAAGCGTACTGCTCCAATTGATTTGCGGATGAGTCGTGCCAAGCTTTCGGTAAGCGGCCCAAATAAGGAGCTCCTCGCCGCCCAGCGAGTCGCGCAAAAACTTTCCTCGGAAACCCAGGCCGATGTAGTTGTAACAGCTTCACCGCCCACGAAAGCGGAAGAACCTGTAGTATTGATCTCGGAGCCGGAATTGACTGGAACTCCCACCCTGGGATCTCAAATAGTAGAACCCACGATGCGAGAGGACGATACTCCTCCTCGACCCATCTTTAAGGAACCCCCTCCTGAAACGGACGACACGCCACCTCGTCCTACTTTCAAGGAGCCGCCTCCCGAGATTGACGACGAACTCCCTGCACGACCCACCTTTGTCTCGCCACCAACATCGCCGCCAGTTGCGGAAGACAAGCCAGCAATTTCCCAAGCCGCAGTTACGGTTACCCCTGCAACCCCTCAGAATCCCATTAAGTCACTCAGGCGAAACTCGGCCTTCCGTTCTGGCAGTGCCTCTCCAGGTCAGGCACGCAGTCCTTCGCCGTCGGTCGCTGCAGGTGGCGAATCGGCTGCTGAAGACCAACCTTTGACGACCACCAGGTCGGGATTGTCGAGGCACACGTCGGGACAGGGTGCTGTTCGCGGACCACGTTTGTCGCGGCCTGCAAGGGGCCCACAGGGTAGCGTGAGTGGGATGATTGCGAGTATCAACAATCGTTCCACTACCGCGTCTCCACCACCGTCGAACGGCTACAAGAGACTGTCTGGAGGAGCGTCCCGTATGCCTGCAACCGGTGGGACGGATGGTAGGAGGGGTATCGGGCGTACTGCAGGTGGGTTGTCCCGGAGAACTGTGGCGAGCGACGCCGAAGATGAGGTGCTGGACAAATAGCGACCGATGATTAGGGCGGCTGTGGACTGTCGAGGCGAGGGCGTGTATCTTGCTCCAAAGTTGGTTATATGTATGTCTGATGATCGTTAATATTTATACTATGATCGTCGACTTTACACAGTTCCAAGCGTGATCCTCCCGCCAGAACTGACATTCCCAAAATTAGGGAAAGAAAGGTTACATGATGCATAGCGTATATTATAAAGACAATGTACGATGATACAAAGCAATTGCAACTGCGCGAATGGGATGGTAACGCTATATCTAGACTTCCTGAGAAGCACTGTCCTTCTTCCCCTTGTTGGATTTTGATGGCAGCAACTCCGGGTTGATGAACGGTACAACACCACCTTGACTGATAACAACATCTCCCAAAAGTTTGTTTAATCTGAAACATTCATTAGCAAGCGAATCTCTACCTCGCAAAACACCTCATGAGCCTCACTCTTCGTCATTTCGGATTGCGAGTTGAAGGTGACGAGGGACAATACGTTGTTTCTAAACGGTAATCAGTTGCGGATTCCAGATACGTGAAAACCACTTACCTTGTTATCACGAGCGGCATTGCCTGCCAACTCAAGGATCTCTGCAGCAAGATACTCGAGCACAGCAGCAAGGTATACTTGACAAGGCATCGATATTAGGTCCACTGAATAGCCTGTGACGTACCAGGCGCCCCTGCTCCGACACGCTGAGCGTAGTTACCCTTTTTCAAGAGTCTGTGGATACGACCAACGGGAAATTGCAAGCCGGCCTTGGATGAACGGGACTGGGTCTTTGCATCGCCGCCAGTCTTCCCAGACGAAGATTTCCCACTATATGTTTCGTGAGCGTCTGTGTTGCACCACGTAGAATGGGTGAGACACACGCTTTTCCTTTTCCAGACTATTTTGACTCGGTCAGGGAGAAGTAAAGGAGTCGGACGCAACGCAACCTACCATTGTCAAGGGTGCGGGCGGGGATGAAAGTAGGAGAGAGAAATGCCCATCCTGTATTTCGTGACGCGACTGCTATTTAACAAGCCTTTAGGGCGGAGTTCCAAAAAAAAGAAATCAACGCGACTTGCACGTGACTGACGCGCATCCCACACCCAAAAATGGAAATATTGCACGTGTGGAGACGGGGAGTTGGTTCGAGCAGTTCTTACGAGTCGCTTGCTGTCTGCTTTGAGTTCTCGCTTGTTCACCTTTCTGTCTATACACGAGGAACTCTCTCTTCAAACCTTCGCGCGTTCGTCAGTCCTCTCCCGATCCAACCCCTTTCCCCTTTCCTTTATCCCCTTTCAACACAGTAGGCAGTACCATCTGCCAATCCATGTCTACGTCCTCGCCCGCTGGGCCTCCCGCAGGAGTGTTACCCACCCCGTCGTACACCCCGCCGTTGTCACCTACTCATGACCAGGTTCGTGCGTTCCCTTCCGTCCAACCCGAACCCGCCAATGTAGCGCTTACAAGACGATACCTCTTTAGGTTGTTGTTTTATACGTTGTATGTCGAACATACCACTCGATTCATCTCAGTTGACGTTTTCTGGTGCTTCAGACTGTCGTATATGCTGTCGTCATTTTTGGGATGTGGAACATCCCTGGCGCCCGGACGCTGATTAATCCATTAAAGCTATTCACCATCGGCTGGCATGAGCTATGCCATATAATTGCAGTAAGCGCTTACCTTGATCCCCATCGAGAATCGCGCCCATCCCGTCCCCGATAGGCAATTTTGACTGGCGGAACGATTCTATCAGTCACCATCGATCCATACCTGGGCGGGGCGACGCTCGTAGAAGGTGGTAAACCATTGATAATATTGCCTGCAGGATACTTTGGTTCCACCGTTTTTGGCGGTGTATTCATGTTGGGCGGTTTTGATACCCTAGTCGCCAAAATACTCAGCTTCGTACTCGGCCTCGGATTACTCACTCCTCTTGTCCTTGTTCGCGATAAACTGTAAGTAAACGACGTCCACGTTGACCCATTTGGTCAGCTTACCGACTGAAGGACGATACTGCTCACACTTCTCTACGAGGGTCTTCTAGTCGGTTTTTGGTTCATTGGCCACGCGTAGGTGACCTTCGGCTATATCGGCCCGTGCTTCTTATTTTTCCACAGCCAAGCACTAAGGTGGTACTGTTTATTCGTCGGTGTCATGAAGTAAGCGTCCGCCCCTTTCGCATGTCGGTCTAACACGCTCTTTCAGCGTTTTCTTCGTCGTTTGTGAGTAGAGTCCGCATAAGAACGATTTCACATAAGACCTCTTTCGCAGGGGACATTGCAGACGACAAATTCTTTCGTAAGGTCAATGATTCCGACTGCACGCAGTTTCACATCATGTTTCCTCGCATATCTGCTCACTGTAAGAGTGTTTGACCAACCGTAGCCGATCATCTTACCGAGTGCGACAGTTTGGGCGTGTATATGGCTGATCTTCGAGATTGGAGTATGCATATCGTTTCTGTTCCTCGGGTTAGCCTCGTTCAAGGTGGGTCTAACAACGTCACTGATACGTCGTTTTTGACTCCCGAACAGCTTACCACTGCTCAGATGGATGCCCAAGCGGGTAAGCGTAGGAAATCTCGAGCGCACTGTAACTCACGAGCACGGTAGCCAACTTTCTCCCAACTTGACACTAATAAGAGAGTCGGTCTTCCGGCGAAAATCATCATACCTCTTGTCTTGCGGCATCATTCACTGACTACCACGAAGAAACACGATCGTAGATGTATCCTCGTCTTTTGCTGTCCACTCGCGTATCTATCGCACTTGCATTGAAAGTGACTCTCACTTGCTGTCATCTTAGAACGGTCGTGTAAATTACTTAATGTAACGGACTATTGGCCGTACGTGTTGGGCGAAGACTGCCACACTACATACGTGACTTGCTGAGATACAGTTTCATGATCGGCTCCCGGACCTAGTCGTGATGTTCAACGCAAAACACGAATAATGTGATACAATAAGTGAGTTGAGTGGAATATTTCGAGTGTAGTTTAGACAATTGAGCGATATGCCAAATAGGTGATACATGCAGGATGAAACCAAGAGGTGTCAGTACGTGAAACGATATCATTTACGAGCTGCTCGCCGTATGAGACCAGCAATGGCGAGCGTGCCTAGAGCAGCCAAACCTCCCGCAAGTGCCATTCCGACGTACCCCTCTGCAATCAAACCATCAGTGAAGATGGGATCACCCACAATCGGACGTTCAAACCTTTCGTGACAGCCCGTTCGATGAGAGACGCTAAGCTCTGGGCCTGAAGGTTAGTCGGTTCCTTCTCCAGCAAGAGGTCTACGGTCGATGGTGAGCGTTCAGTCAAGGTCATAACGAGAAGTACCGACCATTGAAACTCTTTGCATCCGTATAGTTGCCCATCTTGTAATACCCGAGCGCGAGGTAGTACAGACACTCTCTGCGTCGTGTGGGCTCTGTCCGGTAAATGTCTGCGGGGAGATCAGTTAACAGGCGCTGGCAGCAGTCGAAAAGACATGCCTTGCAGTAGCCGGACGCCCTCCACCTGGTGTTCGCGAACTGGGCTTTTCACCAAACCCCAGGCGTAGTTGAACTTTGTCTGAACGGTGACATGGGATTGAACGAGCTCTTTCTGGTATTGCAGCCGCAGGACCTGGACAGACGTCAACTGAAGGGGAGTAAAAGGATATCAGAGAGGTGCACCTCCAGTTCGTCATACGACAAGGAGACCTCGGCGTCGGCGGCATAAGGAAGCTCGGTAGGCATTGTAGAGCGGAACGAGAGAACGAACTGCGGTGATGGGTCGAGCGTCTGTAACTTGTGCGGTGCACGGGGGACGAGTTGCTGATGTCAGCACGCACTGGGTTGTGTATGCGGAGTTTCGTGGTTCGACCTGCAACCAACACCACTGACAGGTTCAAAACTGAAAAATACACAAATGGCAGACTCTGCAGGTAAGCTGTTGACATCATACTACTCCATCCAGCGATTTTCACAGGTAGCCACATAAGCCAATTCGTACTCGGTCAGAGGCGATAGAGATACTTGGCTTTCCCCGCGTTTGCTCGCTTTCGTTTTTCTCTTGCCAACAATGAGCTCATGGTGCATCGTAGCATCCGTGCACTATGATTCTTTCCCTCTTTTTTTTTTGTCAGCTAGCCCTTCCCGTGGATGTCGCTCGCACCGCCACTCTGCTGTCTTGAACAGCAACGCACCTTACTCACGCAAACTGCTTTTCCTTCTTTTTCTGTAGACCGCGTCGACCGTGGGTATCGTGAGGACCGTGAACGTCGGAGGCATGACGATGGACACCATAGGGACCGTGAATACAGGGACAGGGATCGTGATCGTGATGGTCACCGGGACAGGGACAGAGACCGGTACCGCCGAGACGACAGGCGTGGAACTCCTCGCGACCATGCACGTACTAGAGATTTTGACGACCACAGGCGTTCCCACGATGACGATCGACGCCGTGACCATCGACGTGACGACGAGCATGGTCACCGTCGAGGTCGTGGGGAAGACGGTGGTTCGCCTCAACGTCGTGGCCGAGGGAGAGGAAGAGATGGCCTTGGGACTCCAGAAAGGAGGTCCCCAACGCCCGAGGGTGCTTTTCCGTTGTCTCAACGAAAGCGAAAAGCTTCGGGGTGGGATGTTCATGCTCCCGGATACGAGCAATATTCAGCGATGCAAGCCAAACAAACTGGTGAGTCTTTGTATCCATAGATAATTGAATCAAATTTTCACGATCCAGTCATACAGGACTCTTCAACTTGCCAGGCGCCAATCGCACCCAGGTTCCACCCATTCTTGGAATCGCTGGTCTCCCACCCCCCATTCCTGTACAGACGTTCGGTATGGGAATAGGCAGCAACCCCAACTTGTCCAGGCAATCCCGTCGACTGTACATCGGCAGTATTACTTCGGACGTGAACGAACAGAATTTGGCCGATTTCTTCAATTCCAAGATGATCGAGATGAGTATTGGTACAGGCGGTCCTGGGAACCCAGTTCTTGCAGTCCAATGCAACTACGAAAAGAACTATGCCTTTGTTGAAGTAGGGTCTATTATCTTTCATTTTTTGATCACGTCGTGTTGACGACAATTCTAGTTCCGCAGCGCCGAAGACGCCACAGCAGCCATGGCGTTTGACGGTATTATCTTCATTAACGGCCCCCTCAAAATTCGTCGACCCAAAGACTATGGTGGTCTTGATATGACTGCACCTAGCGTCCATGTTCCGGGAGTTGTATCCACCAACGTACCGGATTCGATCAACAAAGTATTCGTTGGTGGTCTCCCAACTTACTTGAACGAGGAGCAAGTGCAAGAACTACTAAAGAGCTTTGGGGAACTTAAAGCCTTCAACCTCGTCCGGGAGAACGGTAACGGACCTTCGAAGGTGAGCGCTGTCATCTTGGCATCTGTCGCAACGACTCACAACTTTTCCTAGGGATTTGCATTCTTCGAATATGTCGATGCCACTGTTACTGACGTCGCTATTCAAAGCTTAAACGGCATGGAGCTTGGAGACCGTTATCTAGTCGTTCAGAGGGCTTCTGTTGGTGCGAAGCCCGGGGTACCGAATCTACCCTATGATCAATTCCCGGAAATCCCCCGACCAATTATGCCAGCCGGCGAAAACAACACTGCTGACGCACGGATTCTCCTCATGCTGAACATGGTCACTGCGGATGATCTCGTGGACGATCAAGAATATGGTGATATCTACGAAGACGTCAAAGAGGAATGTTCGAGATACGGGCCCGTTGAGGATCTGCGCATTCCTCGGCCTGTCAAGAAGGACAAGTCTAAGTGGGCTCCTGGAGAACCAGGTCAACAGTCCGCTTTGGATGCACAGCGCGCGGACGAGGCTGCCGGAGTAGGAAGGGTATACGTGAAGTATATTGATGCTTCAAGCGCACAGGCTGGTCTCAAGTCTCTCGCGGGGCGATCATTTGCGGGTCGTTCTATCATTGCGACTGTTTTGAATGAGGACAGCCAGACCACCCCCCCTCTAAATATTATCTTTGCTCCACAGCCAGATGCTCCCCCTCCACTTCCCGAGTCATAAATCGTCCTGTACACAGGCCGAAGTTCTTTGCCGACAATAGCTATATCTGTTTGCTGTAAATAGTCGTCATATTCATGGTCGGTTCTCTGGTTCCCTGTGGGACACGCTCGAGACAAGGAATGTACATAAGAATCTCCGAAACAGAATCCCATCCGCGCATCCGAGTCCACCCTTGAGCTCACCATCTACAAGTTATATATAAACCATGCACTACGGTCCCCAAGACCCCCAGGCTCATCGACCTTGGCCATCCTCTGTCTCTTGTTTGCCTTTGAACGGTTCTCTCGCCACAGGTACAACAAGTTCGTGGTACATAAGACGACCATACCGACGGACATGGCAATGAACGTGATCGTCGCTGCAGTGTAGCTAGGGCCCGGAGACAAAGGCCCAAGCAGCCAGGTGGCGAGGATACCACCCGCTTCAGCCATCATGAAATTAATAGCCACAGCGGTCGCGCGCCGGGCGTGCGGCGCGCTGTTGTTTGCCTGCCATGTCATGAGTGCTGGTGCTACCCCAAACGCCCCAGTGACGGAGAAGACGAGCGATACGTAGCGGACGTGGCTCGACGCGCTCGCTGTGACGGCCCGGGGTCAAACAGCGATTCGTCTCGGATAGGCAGTGGCGGCGACATACCATAAAACATGCAGTAGCCAATTGTCTGCAGAGACGAAAAGAAGATGGTGTTGTATCCACGGCACTGATAACGGTCTGATACAAAGGCAGAGATGAGGGCCACTGTGGGTAGCATGAGTGATCGTCCGACGTCCGAGTTTGTCGTCGTAATACGCACGAACGGTGGTGACCGCGTATGGAGGCACGCTCATGAGCTGAGCTTGGTTGCCTTCGTACCCGAGGCTAGCGACGATCGTCGGCTCAAAGCTACCATCAAGGATGTCAGTACTGGGAAGTCGTAAAATAGTTGCATGTCACTTGCAAAGCTATACCAAATACTATCGTTCCTGGCGGGACATGGTCAATACCTAAACGACGCATGAGGGTATGTATAAATACCACTGAGGAAGCTATTGAAGGCTAGGAACCACACATGGGGAGACTTGGCAGCTCGAGCGACTTCGTTCCAGCTGATAATGTCGTCCTCGGCATCGTCCTCTGACACAGAACCGGCATGTTTCAGCATGGAAATAACATATGTCCGCTCTTGCTCCGTCAAGAAACGCGCGCTTTGGGGTGAACGGGGAAGAAGGACAAACGAGGTCATGCCAAAGGCGATGCTGATTATGCCTTCCTGTCAAACCGATAAGCGTGAGGGCGCGATATGATCGACAAGAACGTACTATAATGAATATCCAGGCCCACCCAGGCCGACCAGCTATTCCATCCATCTGGTCAATAGCCGCAGCGAGCAAACCAGAAAAGGCACCCGTTAGCGACGCTGATGCAAAGAAAAGCGCAATACTGGGAAGAGTTTCAGACGGTATACTGCGACATTTGCCACACGCTTACCGTAGTTGTAATATGTTGCGCGGGTAGAAGAAAGAGAGGTAGAGAACGATTCCAGGAACGATGCCACCTAGTCTAACTATGAGCGCAAAGAATGATGCCCCGAGATATCCGAACCTTCGACCAACCCCAGGAAAAATCGGCACAGTAGCAACCCAGAATAATCGTCGACGAGTCCTCGAGTTCTCATTAATAGGTGCCCGATATCGAGATGATGATTGGGATGGCGACTCACCTTGTAATGCAGAAATCACACCCCACAGTACGGCCATCACAGAAAGCATGATGTTGGGTTTTATACGCTATGGGTAGAAAATATGACTAGTTGCAATGCTAGTAATGTTATCGCTTACCTTCAAGAGCAAGGAGGATGGAAATGCGGCGAAAGCAAACGGACTGGTGCACGATGAGTCGAAGACGTCAAACATTGTCGCATACGTACACCATATTTACAGTTAGGGCTAAGGAATACTAGCAAAAGAATTGTCAAGACGGGTAGCGAAGTACCCGGAGCGCTCGACACACCTGATAATCTGACATAGCTAAAGACGTCTGCAAACCAGCCAGACGTGCATTCCCGATGTTGCCACTGTCCTGCACATCATCTACAGTTGAACAACACCGATCATGAAGGTTGGAACGACGTACGAGAGAAGAAAGCAAAAAGAGACAAGCGCACGATGGAAGAATCCATGTATCGAGCTTCTTCCAGACAACGCCGTCCATTGAAGGGTCACCTGCTCGTGGTGATTTCTCGAGCTTTACGGGGCTGTCTGCACCATGTGAAGTAGTAGACCATGGGGATACTTCTGCTTGGACCATTATGCACTGAGGGAATCAGTAAGAGACCCCGCGGTATATACGTACGTACCCACTGATTATATATGGGGTAATGGTATCGACAAGAACACGCCGCAGAGGTATGCCATGACCGAGTAACCGTACATTTATAGCTACTTCTCTGATGAGTGGCTCAAGACGGATAATGGGCGTAGCTGGTTTTCCTAATTTCTGTTGCACCATCAGATGCCGCTGCTGCTAGTGCAAAAACAGCTAAATTGTTAATCGTCATACGTGCATGAGACACTGGAATGGTGCAGGCATCTCGAGAGCAGTAGACCCGCGGTAACACAGATGGTGGGCTAACATTGAGGGGGTGCAGTTCAGTGGCCATTTCTACCAGCCCGGGCCATGAGAGTGAACATTATGGGACGGCGGGCACTTAGTTCCCCGACACTATTAGGAAGGCGATGTCAGCTTGAGCTTCGATTCTCACACAATCACGTACCAAATAACTTTGTCAAAGATCGATCGATCCTTTGGCAGGACATCTGTGTTCGCCTCGCTCAACAACATCTGACCAGAGTAGCCACACTCGTGGCAGATTCTAAGGAAAGGGGGGGGGACCAATCTCAATCCACGTTTACCATCTCATGGGTATTTCGGTCCTTAGTTTCATGACCGTCGCCACTGTTCGGGTTCAGACTAGAGTGCGTAATACCAATCCCAATGGAGACAAGAGGAAATGACCACGAAATTTTTTCGGAGCAAGGCGCACCGAGGAGTAACTTTGAAGCTTGATATCCTGAGTGGGAAACTCGACGCATTCCAGTAAAAGAAGCTTCGTGGTACGTTCTAATTGGGTAGTCATCTGGATTGAGGTCGGGAAGTAAGGAACCCTGCGGATGGTGATCTGATGATCTCTGGTGTGATCATGATAAATTAGGTCGCCACTCCTTCATGGAGTCGGTACGCGTATAGCGCATATCCGCAAACTTCGAGGTCAACAGGTTGGCCCTGTAATTGAACCTCGAGCGAAAGTGAGCCACGAAATGTGGGTCATATGGAGAATGCATAATTGTGTCCAGCGACCTATAATTTGACTTGTGAAGGCGGGAAATAAAACTGAGTAAGGCGCGGTAGTAACGGTCATTCTCACACAACCAACGCCTGAAGATCTGACCGTTTCATTTCAACTGCGAGGCACCTCAGAATCCGATGGAACCTGCAGGTGGACTTAATCCAACTTGAAATCATGAACTTGAAATCATGGAACAATTTTTTCGGTTGCTTTCTGGTTGCAGCAACCTGAGAACGACAACCTTGACTCAGACCTAGTACCAATTATTGCCAACTAGGTGAACGAATATTAATATTCGCGTGCCCATGGCGTGACACACACTACACCTCCATGATGGATTACCTCCCCTTTGCAAATGAACCCAAGACATACGTAGAGTAGGCTCACCGCACGTATGACCATAACTACTATGTCACCGCCGGAAGAGTCTTGCTCGACGAACAGGTACAGGCTCTCATATCGGCGTTTCTCGGCCACGCTGACGGTCTGCCCGTCTTTGGTCAATCTAATGAAGGACAGTATGCAAACTCATTAAAAGTTGTGAGCGAACATGACGGCACGATGCGTACCCACGCCCGTTTGCAGTCTTTGTACGCTTGAAAGTACTCCATGCATTTATCTCGGTTGTAGCCATTCTCATCCATGCATCTAAGGGATGCTTTCGATGCGTCCTCGCAGGGACTATGCAGAGGGTCAGTTTCCTTGTGCGGGGACGTGCTGCGAGGACATACTCAGTGTATTCCGTGTACGACTTCCGAGCCTAGAATGCAAGATGCCAGATGAGAATAAGCTACAAGGACGGACGTGGTCGGCCCACAGTGAATTTGGTGTAGTAGTCTTTTGGCTTCACATTTTGTTGTGGAGTGGGTAAGGGGGTCTCCGCAGAAGACATGCCGTTGAATATCGTTGGAGCTGAAGTCGTACTCGAGACATGACCTGACTTGTCACACGCTGATCTCACACTCAGAAATACGTATCTACTAGGACGGCTGAAGCATTTCTCAAACGGCCGTCTATCAACGTCATAGCGCTATAGTATAATACAACAGATCACAGGAAAAATGTCCTTCTGGTGGTTTCCAATTCAGGCTAGATGTGGAGTATCAGCACTGAGTCGAACGCATTGCGAACCACGAACCTTCCATTGCCATAGGAAATCATTACCCTTGGGCGGGTTTTGGGTTGAATCCGCATCCACCCTTGCGGTACCATCATCTTTGACTTCCTCTGGCGAAGAGTCGTGGGTGGTTTCCTCGGTTTCTTCGATACCCACTGAAATTTCCAGGGGTGGTGGGGCAGCGCCAAAGTTCCGGACCGCCGGTAACCCTTTCTTTACCCATCTCAACTTCAGCGTGAAGCGCGGACCTATTTCCTGCAGAGAAACCTTCTCTGGGGATCGAAATGCATATCTCGGATTGACATCAGATCAACACGCATCGAACAATGCGGCAAAGCATACCTGTGTCTTCGAAAGAACAGAAAATCACGTTGGTTATGCAGAGTGACTACCTGGCGACCCTGGAACTCAGGAAGAGGAGGGAATAGTGTTTGAAACATCCGCCCAATGGCGTGTCCAAGGCTGGTGGAAAAATTGTTGAGAACAAGCTCCGGATTATGTGGTGTTGCTCGTGCGTGTCCCTCGTAGGAGTCAGCATTTCTCGATGACAAGCAACAAAACACATACATATATCTGCTTCGTGAGTTCTATTGACGTGAGCTTGAAATAAGCGACGGGTCCATTTGGGAGGTAAACAAGTGTGACAGCGTCTAACTGGCCTCAGAGTACTATGGAGGACATACACGGAATGACACATACTCGGCTTCTTCATATCCTCATTCACGACAAGGAGGTGTTTGTACTCTCGTCCGGCTGCCCACCCAGCAATGCGGCCGATCTCGAATCCCTTACCCTTCTTCCTGCGAATAAATTCCGCCCCAGGGAAGACACCAACCAATTCGTCGCAAAAGTTATACGTTGACTTGGATGCTTTTGGCGAGGTCGTGATGAGCACTTTGGGCGGCACGGTCGGATCGTCTTCGAAATTGAAGTAGCGGGAGAATGGGTCCGAAGCGACGTCACTGTTCAATTCATCGAGCTTTATGGAGGACGGGCCATCGAGATTTTTCGATGACGGTAGCATCGCTGGGTCATTTTCGCGGGAGTTATCGAGCGTACGCGGGATATTATCTGCTATTCTTTTCTGTCATAGAATTAGATTGGTGTCGGTATCGGTCATCTTGGACTGTACCCACTTTCTTGGCGGCGGGATTACTGGCCTCTTCCTTGGCTCTGGCCAGTCGTTTTCGAAGTCTTTGTTGGCTTTTTGCCTTTTTTTGTTTAGCGGCAACTTCTTGTCTCTTGACCTTGTTCTTAATGAGGGAAGGCTGTATCCGCGGTGCCATGTTGTAGGACTTACAGCAAGATATCATCACCTCCATTCTATACACGCCTATAGATCACGTGATCGCTTCATTTCAAGTTAGAATTACATCGTTTCATCTGTCCAGCGCGTTCATTGTCGCAGGATGTTCGCATTCCGCCCCACTACTCTTTTATTACCTTTGCTGCACTTTCTGACGATTACAAATGCCCTCCATTTCTACCTCGACGCTAACGAGAAACGGTGTTTCATCGAGGAACTCCCGTCTGACACTGTTGTCGAGGGTATGTACATACCTCCGAAACCATTGCCCGAGAAGGCATGCCAATTCACTGTCGTATTACAGGACACTACCGGGCCCTAGAGTGGCAGGAACAAGCACAAGGCTATGTGCTAGAACCGAACCTAGGGATGGTTGTTGAGGTAGAAGTACGTGGCGTCCATGACCCGTCACGCACGCTGCTCAACGCCGTTTTCTGTAGGAGATGGAAACTGGTCACTCTGTCGTGCAGACCCGTGGCCCGCCCGACAGTCGCTTCACCTTCACTTCCCATGAGTCGGGTGACCACCAAATATGTCTGTCCACGAACTACACGGCATGGTGGTCAAGCACACACATAAAACTCTATCTGGACATTGTCGTAGGCAATACCAAGGCCGACGCTGAGCATGACCGGAGTCATGTTTCGGAATTGGCGGGCAAGGTCCGAGACCTGAACCAAAAGCTGGAGGACATCCGCCGTGAACAACAATACCAGAGAGAAAGAGAATCAGATTTCCGTAATTTGAGCGAGGCAACCAACTCGAAGGCCGTGTGGTATAGCTTGCTGCAGATTGTGGTCCTTATCCTCACGTGTACATGGCAGTTAAAGCATCTCAAGGTAAGTTCTTTGGCTTGTCGACACGTGAAGGTGCTGACGAGGGTTTCCGGTATCCATAGCGATTCTTCCAGGAGAGAACTTAGTTTTCTATACCATAAACCCTCAGCTTATATATGGATTGTCTTGTGAACTTTATTGTTGACTCTTCCTGCGTGCGACTGCTACGGATCATGGTTCGAGGATATGAGGAGCGCCAGGCACCCGCCCTGGTGGTATACATAGAGCCGCCAACACATTACCCTCTCGGATTGCTTTCGGCCTATCCTGTTGCTACTAGTAGTAGTTATTGACAGAAGTTAGACACCACATTTTTCTTGTCGCAGGTCCCAGGGGCATGTGTGTCATCCGACGGTCCGGCGATCGCTGTTCCCAGCAGGCTTGTTTTCTCACAGGTCTGTTGATACGTACATAAGAGAAACAGATTCCGTCCGACATGTCGCAAAGATCGATGGATAGCAAACGGGACTACGCCGACGACGACCCATCCTTAGCTCAGTTACCTTCGCCGCTGGGCGAAGACACACCGCGAGAAGCCGTCCGACCGCCAATCGATTATTCGTCCATCCGTGCTTTGGTGTACAGTGTCTGGGCCCGTTGGAAGAGTCTCTGGACGAAACGTTTCATTTTCTCGCTCGTTGCGGGACAGGTGGTGTCGCTCTGCATAACGGTGACCAATGTCACGACCACCGAACTTGTCACCAGGAACTGGTCCATTCCTACCACACAAACATGGTTTTTGTGAGTGATGCGTCTCGCCCCAAGTCACCACATTGAACACTTGGATCGTCAGGTATTTCTCACTGTTCTTGATCTACACACCGTACACCATATACCAATGTGCGAGTCTCAAGCATGTCATTCGTATTGATGCCCTAAATCTGGATACCTCCAGATGGCTTCCGAGGATGGGGGCGGATGGTACTCCATGATGGATGGAAATGTATGTGCACCAGGCGGTCCGCTTTCCCAGTCTGATAATCCTGGCAGATTTCATCCTTGCATGCTGTGACGTGGAGGGCAACTTTCTCGTCGTCAAAGTACGATAAATCAGACCGATGACAGAGCATAAAACATTCACCGTGTCGTTCACCAGGCATACAATTATACCGACTTGTTGTCGTGCATGCTCTTGGACGCGTAGGTCGCTTTGATATCTAACCTTGCGCAGCTTGATCTTGACCTTTCTAGCTGGGCAATACCCGTGTGTTTGTTCTTTTGTTGGGTGTACATGCGCACCAGATACCATTGGACACAACTACTGGTTAGTGACCCGCCTTTTATGCCTGTGATATTGGTAACAACTATTCATCTCGATAGGGTGTCCTGGTGTGCATCGCTGGACTTGGATTACTTGTCACATCGGATATGCTGACGGATAAGAACTATCCTGCCTTGAATAAAGGCAAGGGTGATGCCTTTATGATCGTCGGTGCAACTTTGTACGGTTTCAGTGAGTTTTACGATCTTTGTTGTATGGAGCATTGCTAGACACTTCTTGCCAGCCAACGCAACTGAGGAGTATTTGGTTAGAAGGAGACCCCTCTACGAGGTAATATAAACAACTGCTTGCGCTATTCAATCGAACCAATCTTTGGACCACAGGTTGTTGGACAGCTGGGTATGTGGGGAACATTAGTCAATGGGATTCAGGCATCTGCGCTAGAACACGCCAATTGGTTTGGATCGACATGGGACGGTGCGAACGGTAAGTTGGGGACTGCCACCGAGTAGTGTCGTACCGACTTGTTCATGCTACTTCAGCTGGATTCTTGCTTGCATACACCGCCGGTAAGCAGTCTGCTTCGAGTGTCATGGTGATCAATCGAGTTCGTTTCTCTAGCGATGTTCATCCTGTACACGACCGCTCCTCTGCTGTACCGTTCCGCTTCGTCGGCGTATTACAACATCAGTCTGCTCACAAGTGATTTCTATGGGCTCTTGTTTGGTATGTGATGGCGTGTAATCCTGTACAGGCTATTGCTGACTTGCAGTCCCTAGGTTTATTCCTATTCGTAAGTCTTTTCTCGTGCTCGTGCTCAGTCCCTCACGAGTGGTATAGCATTTTACCCCGTTTTGGCTCTATTTCCCCGCATTCGCGGTCGTTATCGTCGGTCTTATCATCTATTTCTGGCATGCGACGCGTGAGTTGACTTGGCTCGTACATATTTGAGGTGATGTGCTGATGAATTATGGATTTGTCAATTTCCAGCGGAGGAGCAAGGGAAATTGAATCCGCGAAGGCCAGATTACGTTCGCCCTACTACCCTTGGGGAAGTTTAAGGGTCCTCTATTTGAATTTAGTTCTATACGAGACGCACAGGACAAGGCAAGTTATGAACGAACGTAGATAGTAACATTGTGCAATAAATGAGGAGATGGTTGTTAGTAAATAGCTACAGTGACAATATCCAATTAGTATGAGATGAGAGGGGCGAGTGTTTGTAGATGAATGAAGTAATGTGGCTGTTTAGGCAGCCGGTGGGGCGACTTTTTTTTCGGCTTCAAGACGTTCGCGCTCAGCACGGAGTTCGGCGAGTTTCTGGTGAAGAATTAAATCCACGAGGTGAGGACGGAGAAGACGAGTACGTACAACTTTCAGGGACTCTGCACCGGCGATTATGGACTCGAGCGTGGACTCGGATAGGTCAGCGACCTGGAGTGGAACGACTCGGTAAGAAATGGTGTGGTGTTGTGAGAAAAGGGGACGACACACTGTTTCTCCTGCACGTTTCTGGAGATCCCTGAGACGTTCCCTGTCTTGCTCCCAGTCGCGCTGATGGTTCCATCCGATCTCCGATCGGCCCGCGGCCCAGCTCGGAGTGGATCTCCCCGGAGTGTCCTGGGGTGGGGCATCGCTGGGGCCATCATGGATGTGACGGTTCTGCATTACGCATGGCCAGTATTGGGCACGGTGGTCACGCATGGCGGAGGAGCGTTGCCACCAGGTGGCAGCGCCGGCGCCGATGAGAAACCAGAAGATACGGGAGGGGCCGCGGTGAAGAAAGACGTGGTGTGGATACATGATGGGATGTGTGCATGGTCGCTCGGTGGTTGATTTATAGTAGACGGGGCCGATCTCTACGACGAACGCACTCGGCGTGATGCCGTAGAAAGACGCATCGGGTGCCGAGTCGGAGTTTAATCTGAGATTTAATTGAGCGGTAGAGAGAGCTCAATTGAGATTAGTGTGGTGTTACATGTGTTGTGACAAGTTGTCACGTCAGCTTTGGGGAACTCTTCCGTTACGGTTTTGAGCGTCGTCGTCCTTTCGTCTTCGTCGTCGTCGCTGTCGTCGTCGTCTGTTTGTCTTATGCGACCTTACCCAGTCTGATATCGTTACTACCATGGCCTACGATTCCGAGGCTTCCCGTCTTCGCAAAGACAACGTCAACCTGACTGCTCCGATTTCCGCGCCCCCTACTCCTTCCCGTCTCCCCGATCGCCCGCATTTCCCGACGAGAGCCTCTACCCTGAGTTCTACCCACGACCTCTCCAGAAACAACAACACCGTAATGCACGATGTACTCGCTCATCCCCATAGCGACGACCTCAATCACAGTCCCTTAGCCAGACATCATCCCAGCCATCCTCTCTCTCTTCTTCCCGCTCCCTCCCCTGCCTTTCTCTCCGCAAGTCGTCCCGCAACGCCCGGCAGTCCTTCAAGTCATTCTACCCGCACTCCCACTTCCGACTATCCTTCTGATAGGACACGCCGCAACAGCACTACCTCCGATACTTCCGCCAACACCAACTCTTCTGGATCTAGCTCCCCAAACAAGGGTGGTCCCCTCACGTCCACATCCTCAGCCACCTCCAACCTGTCTTCATCGTGAGTCGTTCAAATCATCCCATCCAACACATCAATCACACATTCCATCAACAGACCATGCTCGGCGTGTGGCCTTCCCATGCAGGGTGCTTTCGTCCGTGCACTCGGAACCGTTTTCCATCTGAACTGCTTTAAATGCATGGTCCGTATCTACGTTCGCTCCTGATCGTCAATCGTTCATCGCCCCTCAGGATTGTGGTGAAGTCGTCGCCGCAAAGTTCTTCCCCATCGATGGCCCAGATGGCAAGCAGCAACCGCTTTGCGAGAGGGATTACTTCCGTCGTCTGAACCTCATCTGTGCAAAGTGTGGCCTTGCCTTGCGTGGAAGTTATATCACGGCTTGCAGTCAGTCTCTCTCCTTTGTTTCGTGTCCCCTTTTCACCCCAGATACAGACAAAAAATACCACGTGGAACACTTCACTTGCTCCTTATGTCCGACTCTCTTCGGTCCTCAGGATTCTTACTACGAACACGATGGTGATGTGTATTGCCATTTCCATTACTCGACGCGTTTTGCCACAAAATGTGCTGGTTGCAGTAGTGCGATCTTGAAACAGTTCGTAGAAATCAACCGTAACATGAGGGACGAGTGTTGGCATCCAGAATGTTACATGATTAACAAGGTACGTGGCGCGGAGTTCGACCCGATCGCCCACTCATTCAATCCTGTAGTTCTGGAATGTCAAAGTGGTCTCGCGGAGGTCAAGCGGTTCTATAAGTGATGGATCGGAGCTCGAGCCTTCGTATGTTGAGGAGGAAAAACGTGAGACACCAGCCTCTCTCAAAGAAAAGCAAGTTCGGATGGAGCAGTTGGTGTACCGAATCTGGACGTGAGTAATCTCGGTACTTCATCCGTGAGATATTCACGCTCGTGTCTCAGCGTCCTTTCGGCATTCGAGGAGTCCAGTGCTGCATGCATATCAGATATGCTGCGGCAGGTCAGCAACGGACAATATCTCGATGCCATCAGGATGGCAGAGAAATTCATTCTTCATGTGGAAGTCCTCTTTGGTACCATCGACGATCTCGAGTACCATTGTGCGAGACTTAACCTAAAGGGTGTGTTTTGGCTTCACGTCTTCAGCCAGGGTTCTTACGTCAAGTTGTAGGTATGTCTCATGTCCGGGAGGCCCGTATGCTCTGTAGGAAAACCGTCGATCTCTTTACGCTACTATCCCGCACGCAAGAAACAGGATCGCGTCGCATAGGCATGACGCAAGAACTGTTAGCTCTCGTGACAGGGATAGCTCATTACCTCAAGATCCTTATCCGCATCGCATTGACGGGTGCGCTAAAATTGGAGAGGGAGCAAAGCGTCAGGGAAGCGATGCCGTCATTCCTGGATAAGCTCCATTTACTTGCGGTGCAGAGTGGGGATCCAGCTGCGCGCAGAGTCATCAAAAACGGTAGTGGTGAGGTGGTCGGACAAACTAGCGGTGCGAATTTGGGCACGCAAGGAGTCACATACGGATTTAGGAGTCTGGCTCCGGAGCTAGCTGGGGAGTCTCCATTCTCGGCCACATCGCCCTCAAAACTCTCCGTCAATAATCCACCCTCAGATCGTTGTGTCAAGTGCTCGCAGGCAGTCGAGGAGGACTGTGTCAGATTGGGGACGTATCAAAGGTGGCATTCGCACTGTTTGCAGTGTAACACTTGCGGCAAAGCTGCAGCGGTTCCCTCGCCAAAGGACCCTGCGCCACCGAAAGCTGCGGAGGACAAGGACAGGGATAAGGATAAGACCGACAAGGACCCATCAAAGCCACCGGCTGCCCGCAGACCCCCCGCTAATGCCAGCATATTTGTATACGATATCGACTCTGTCAAGGAGACACCGTCATTTGGCGACGTACCATCTGTGATACTCTGCACGGATCACGCTCATGCCAATTGCCGCGGCGGGTTCCAACCGGTATCCCGTCTGGAACAGTACGCATTTCTACTCAACATCGCTCTCCGTCGTCTGTATCTCGTTCTCAAACAACAAGGTGTTGTTCCACTTTCACCAGGTATGCTTCATTGTTCTTTGATTAGTTTTCTTCTCTGAACTATCGCACATTAGCTAGCTCCACTGCTCCCAACAAAGGTGGAGATCAAGATCCGTATCGCAATTCGGGTGACATCATGCGTATGAAATCGGTCCATCTGGATCGCAAGCTATCTGCGACGGCGCGATTGCCTAGGAGATCGACTGTTGTGGAGAGTCCTGCTGGCAGGACAGTCCATCCTTCAGAACCTGTTAGTGCACAACGTTCACAACAAGAAATCAAGTCACCGCAGCCTCAGCGTGGACCTCCGCCTGGTAACCTTATACCGGGTCGACAGCCTTCTCAGCCCGGATCGAGCACATCACTTCCTCCGTCTCGCACACAGCTGCGATCCCCAGGTACCCTTGACACGAATATCCAGGGGCTTCCCGTACGACCCCCTCTAAATCGCAATAACACCGAGGTGAAGATCGTGGACGAGTCCGCACCCAACTCTCCCGCAGGCGGCTATGAGGAAGGGCCTCCCCATGTCCTAGATGATGGTATCACCCTCGCCGATATCCCCCAGCTAATGGAAGTGGCTCAAGCTCGTGAGCAGCATCGCTCACTACCCCGCCAAAGTACGATACCCCACATTGCCGAACTTAGTGCTCTTGAGCTTGCAATCGTCAAGCACTGCGCCCTTCTCGCCTTGCAACGCTCCCCTCTCAAGGACCAGATCGACCTGGATGAGCTTTTAGAACTGGTAGAGGCGAAGAAGGCCGGTTTTTGGAACAAACTGTTCAAGGCAGGCGACAAGAAAAACGTCAAGAAAAAAGGTACATCACTCTTGCTTGGCACGATGTAGTTGCTGAGTACCCTATTTAGGTGTTTTCGGCATTCCGCTAGAACTGTTAGTTGAGCGGGAGGGCTCAGATTCCTTGCATGGTGCTACCCGTGCGACCTTGAGAGTGCCTAGTTTCATTGACGATGTTGTTTCTGCCATGCGACAGATGGGTGTGTGCTACCCTGGGGAGAGGAGCGAATGTCGACTGATTTCTTCATACAGACATGTCTGTAGAAGGCATTTTTCGCCGCAATGGAAACATTCGACGTCTCAAGGATCTCACGGAAGCTATCGACCATGATCCATCGTCCGTTGATCTCACACAAGACAACCCGGTTCAGCTGGCCGCGCTTCTTAAGAAGTTCTTGCGTGAACTCCCTGAACCGCTGATGACATTCAAGTTACACCGCTTACTAATTGCATCACAAGGTATGTTGTTGCTCCGTGGCCACTGTGATGACTTTAGCTCACAAATCCACGATACAGCTCTTCCCACGGATTCGGAGCGGCGGCGTTGCCTCCAGATGGTCTCACTTCTACTTCCTAAGAGCCATCGCGATACGATGGAAGTGCTCTTCGTATTCTTGAAATGGGTGGCCTCGTTTGCTCATATGGATGAGTCGACCGGAAGCAAGATGGACCTTCCAAATCTTGCTACTGTCATTTGCCCAAGTATTCTTTACTCGCGCGGTCGAGACGCGGTTCGCGACGAGAGCTTCGGAGCGATCAAAGTGGTAACCTCCTTGTTGGAAAACCAGGACGAGTTCTACACGGTTCCCGAGGATTTTTTCCCCATACTTCACGACCAAGAATACTTTTCCAACAGCTTGGAGCTCCCCAGCAAGGAGTTTCTGAAGAAGTGCGACACGTACATGCGGCTAAAGGCAGGTGGAAGAGCACCCGCAGGGACACCGTTCCCTGGCTCACCGAATCCGACCAATCCCCCCAGATCAGTTCCTCCCTCGGAAAGACCGGCGCTGAACCCCACTCCGAGTGAGACTCAGCTACGACTCAATGGTCGTCAGCAGTCGCCCCACTCCCATCCCGGGCTTTCCCATGCACCAATGTCATATCCGTCGCCGGCCCACCCGACTTCACTCTCACAGGGAGCCGTGATGATTCAATCACAGCAACCCCGGCACCCGCAGCCGCAGGATATGGATTGGGCGGTGCCACAGCGATCAGCGACTGGCTCTTCGACGCCCTCGCCCGGTGCGCGACCTTCTTCGTATGTACCCCCGCGAGCCAGCGGCGAGCTTACACAAGCGATCCCTAATGGCTATCAAGCAACGATGGTTCGTCAACGTACATGATTGTACAATCCCATATACTCCCGCCCATTCATTATTTCGCGATCTGCTTTTCATTCCGCTGACTCTACCCTCGTTTTTCCTCCCCTTTTTACCCACTTTCTGCATCCTCCTTCCATCTCACACTATCTGTAGTTTACCGTACGTTTTTCACTTATCAGTATGACACGGACGACTATCTTCGCAGTATATTCATTATACCCGTGCATTCAAATGTACTCATTTTGAATGAATCGAAAAGTGGTCTGGATGGGGAACACACGAATAATCGTGCTTCCTCATAAATGCGTCCAACGTGCAACTTGACAGAAACCATGAGTAGGAAATCGAATCTGCACTTGAAGGCGAATTTACACCAGGACGACTGTCTTCTCATATGGAGGAACTTCCTTCTTGGCTCACGCAGTTCTTTGATGCCGGCGCATTACGAGTCCCTTGAGAATAATCACACACACACCTCATTGGTCATGTCGAGGAGCATCCATCCGATTCTACACCTCGGTTAAAGAACCCACGGAACGCTCTCTTCTCGTGTTTAGTGACGAGGTGCGGTCTGTCAATGTAGCGAACGGAGAGCACGACACCGACGGAATTTGCCATCTGTCTGATCCTGCAAGGCATAGAGATTTTCGAAAGGGAGATGTAAGTGCCAAATATACATGCACCTCGACCGTGACATCAGGTAGCAGATCACGCGATGGCGGAACCGGCTCGGATACCATCGCGAGCACCCGTTGGATGACGACAGAACACGATGGGTATCAGACATTCGCACTTTTCGCACTCTGGCCAGTGAGAAGGGGTTGGTTTTTTCCTTGAATCTGGATGAGGAAGAGAGCGAGCGCGTCGTTTCCTCGCGTGCCACCAACAGTCGGTGTCTGGTGCACAATTCGTGATGCAGCCCAACTTTGTCCTGCGAGCGCTGGGGAGCCAAACCACATGTGGGCTGACTCTCCTAGTTATGAACATTGTTAGTTATACAGTGACTTGTGGCGACCAGCCTCGGGGAAGCATCAAAGATGGACCTCCCAAATCTCGCGGCTGTCACTGGCATTTGCTCGCGCATTCTGGGCCCTACTCGCGCGATCGGGATAGGATCCAAGTGATAACTTGTTGGAGAACCAGCATGAGCTCTACAGCGTCCGACTCGAGGAGCTTTTGCTCCATGACCAATAATACTTCTGTAATCTCGCGCATCCAGTATGACAGACGACCATCATTACGCCTGTGGATTCATTTGAATGAATCATTTGGAAAAGCGGTGATGAGAAGCACATGGAGATGATGGCGCTTGCTCATAAATGCATGCAGCATACAATTTTGAGGTAGCTAATGCCGTACATAAAAACAGGAGTAAAAGATCGGTCCTCTACTTGAGAGGGATGAATCGAGATGAGTGCGTAGCACCGATCTAAGGGTAATGTGAGCAAGTACACTAGAGCGTACACGAGGAACGCACACCAGGACGACCGTGCTTTACGGGCCGGTATGAGACCGAGAACTCGGCGAGGTAGTGACCCGTCATCTCGGGCTTGATTTCAACTGAGTTGAAAACCTGTGATAACACAATGTTACGATAAAGGCACAGCAGCTCGACAAGTTGAAAAATACCTTGCCATTGTAAATGCCAACTACACTGCCAATCATTTCGGGGACGATGATCATGTCTCGGAGGTGAGTCTTGACGACAGCGGGCTTCTCATTTGGAGGAGCTTCCTTCTTGGCTTTTCTTAGTTTTTTGATGAGGCCCATTGGGCGGCGCTTGAGACCACGGTTGAACTTGCGACGGGCGCGTGCGTGGACGAGCTACGAGGAATAAACTCGGTATTGAGACAACGCTAAGATGTGTGACATACATCGACAAACTAGTAGGAGATATTAAAAAGAGGAGCGATCCGAGAGATATCATGCACGCACCTCCTCGTTGCTCATGTCGAGGAGCTTGTCCAATTCGACACCACGGTAGGAGAACGTGCGGAACGTCCGCTTCTTCTTGAGTTCAGCGGCGAGGGCGGGGTCTGTGACGGCTGAATCGGCCTGGAACGATCGTGAGCGATGCAATGGATGGCTCCATGGAGATGTTTTACCATGGCGGTTCGTTGAGGTTGTCGAGGATAACGGTGTGGGCCGTATGTGCAAGCGGAGCGTGAATTTGGAAGTTGTGGCTGAAATTTGATCACGTGGTACTGTACAGTACCACCACAGAAGGGCTGAGCACGACGGTAACACACATCATCTTCATCGTCGGTTAGAATCCACAGGTCTTCCCCTCGAGGATTAAAGGTGTGTTGTGCGACCGGCTCGTAACTGTGCGATTGGCTCATATTATGTCTCCTTGGCAGTGATTTGTGGCTGCCCGTAGTCCCGTTCATACGTTTGAAATCAATCTCAAAATAAAGTAGGTATTTTCTGGGTGTGCGGGGAAAGCTAATGTTAATGTGTCGGTAGATGCGTCATATCGCAGCATACTTACTTCTCCAGATCGGTGGCAACGCCTCTCCTTCTGCCGACGATATCAGGAAAGTCCTCGAAGTAGTTGGCATCGAGGCTGATGATGACCGCCTCGAGAAGCTGATCTCAGAACTCGATGGAAAGGACGTGAATGCTGTACGTCGAGTTGATATCCATGCATGAAAGGTTGCTGAATGAGACGGGACACAGTTGATTGCTGAGGGATCTGCCAAGCTGTCGTCGGTGCGTGAATGCGGCGTTTGTCGTGAACGCTCCATTACTGACGTGGTAAAACAGGTTCCTTCTGGTGGCGCTGTTGCTGCTGCCGCCCCTGCGGCTGCAGGTGGTGGCGGAGCTGCGCCTGCAGCAGCAGCGGAAGAGAAGAAGGAGGAGAAGAAGGAAGAAAAGGCAAGTGAATCCCTGCTCGATGAGAGGGCGAGGACACTGACTTGTGCATATAGGAGGAGTCCGACGACGATATGGGCTTCGGTCTCTTCGACTAAGTATCTCGAGAGTGTACGGTATCTGTTTGGCAATAGAATGTATCCGGCGGTATATTGGACTGAGAACGTGGCGGGCAGCCTGCCGTCGGTAAACCGTTACGTTACGTGAGGGATGTGGCGACTGATGCCGAATAAATGTCCCGTGCCACCAAATTAATAGCAGTTGATGCCGCACGAAACGCACTCGGCAAAGGAAATGCTGTCATTCGGTGTCTATAATGCAGTCGAGCGACCCCAAGTGGCGCCGCGATGAAACAGGCCGTCATGCCCAGGGCGCCGACTGCAGAACCAGCCCTGAATTAGGCGTGGAGAACTACGTATTTGTACAAATTATTTACAAAATTTGACAGATCTGCCTGCCCTGTCGGCATCAGAACGAAAGCCGCCGGCCCGACGACAGGGGGGAGACAAGAAAAATGTCCGGGGACGGCCGGGGAAGATGTTGATCTGCGCAGAGACAAATGGAACGAAAGAGGAAATCCGAGGGGGTTACGATGGCACACCGACGGTCACACATAGAACAGCGTTACAGCGCTAGTGTAGTCGTCCGAGTTCCAATCTTTTTTAATTTGCTTTTGTCCGTTTCGTTCTGCCTTGCTTCGGTAACGTGAACTTGCTCGGCACTAGGTTTAGACGGCCCTTTCCATACATACTATTACTACCACCCCTCCTTTTAATATCTGGCGCTCCATCCCTTCTCTCCTCTTCCCTCACTCCTCTCAGACGCGCTTCCTCTCCCCCTCCCCTTCTCCTCCCCATGGACCGCTTTCCACGCCCCCGAGACGCACAACCACAGCCACCTTCTATCACCTTCACACCTCCAAACCAGCACCCCGTCGATGCATCCCGCTTCCCTCCTGATCCCCAGCCAGACCTCGACAGATCCGATTCGAATATCGCATTCATGAAGGGTCCCAAACGCAAACGTCTCGCAAAGGTATCTCTTCATCTCCTCCCCTTCTCTCTTTTTCGCTCACTCTCCAAAAGGCTTGCGATGCTTGTCACAAAAGCAAACGGCGTTGTGACGGAACAGGTACGTCATCTCAGTCCGTCTGTACCTCACTCTCTCTCATGTACTCTCTCCCCTTCCCAAGCACCCTGTAGTAACTGGTAAGTCCCGTCATGCATCGGGATCACCCCATAGTTCTCCGACCGTTCATCCCAGTTATTTCGCTTCCAAGAATTGCACCTATACGGATGCCTCGGGAAAACCTGTTCCGGCTCCCAGGCCATTCAACCCGGACCGGCAAGACGGTTCTTCAGACCCTCGCAGCGAGTCTTTTCCATCAAACTCACACCGCGCTGCGGCTATCCCGCCGTCCGTCATCTCCGTGCAAGCCAACGATGTCACCCCCTCGGCAACCTCCTCAGACGACGATCGCGCGACCAATTCTCGTACCAAGCGCCTCAGGACCTCTATCAGCAATATGCCCACACCATCCGCGACTCCCCCGCGATCGTTGGCACCTCCCCCTCTGACCCAGCATGATCGAACCATTGAGCGCGACCAGGCTCTCACACGAGAGCTCGTTCACCGTGCGTTCCCCTACGCAGCTTCGAAGCGCACTCGCAGAAACTGATTGTAGTTTCCAGTCTTCTTTGCCTATCGACAACCCCAGCGCATGATCATTCACCAGCCTTCTTTTCTCGCTGCCCTAAGTCACGGCACCGTTCCTCAACATCTCCTTCTCGCGGTGTGTGCAGTTGCAGCCCCATTGTCCAAACAACCCCGGTTGAGGACGTCTCCATGTCGATATGCTGGCGAAGCCTTCGCTCAAGAGGCTGTGTCACTCATGTTTGACAAGAACCGTCAATTGGTCTGTGAACACAGTTTGGCTACCGCACAGGCTCTTCTACTACTTCAGCTGTACGACAGAATGGGCAAGTCCTCGTGGGTAGGACAACATCACCGTGAGTTTCCTCCGTCCTCGATGTCATCTCTAGGATTAATCCCATTCAGAACTTGCATTGGAGATCGTGACCAAAATGGGAATTTTCGATTCCGATAGCACTCTTCTTACGCCGCATCCATCCCCCGAGTTAATTGATGCTTGCATAGAACGGGAGTGTGCTCGCCGTGTGTTCTGGCTCATTCTTATCTCAGATTGCTTCGGATGGATGTTGTATCGACGAACTCGTCTGGCGACGGATTCCCAGATGAACCTCCGCCTGCCCATCGACGAAACAAGCTTCGAGATATCTCCGTTGACCGCAATACCGGGTAATGGCCGTTTTTATTCCTTTCGGACTCAAGGTTGACGCTCCACAGAATTCATCACTAAACCAAGTCCATCATATAGCATGTGTTCGGAAACGGGTCAACTAATCCGATTGTTGTTGCTACACGAAGAGGCAGAGAGGTTCGTGGACGATTTGAATGGCAAGCGAATTCCCTGCACATCGAACTATGCTGAACCCTTCGTGTAGAGAGCGAAAGTGGGCGATACCCGATCGACCAGCTAAAAGAATTGGAGATCAGAGTTGGTGTGAGTCACCGAATCCTGCTTTCACACGTCCGTTGATCGCTCGTGTTAGGCATGGGTTGACGCTCTTCCCGAACATATGCGTTTTACGGATGACAACTTGTGGGCGCATGTTACGCAATACGATACGGAATCAAACATGGGAGCGTGGTGTTACTTTGTCATGCACGTTGTCTACTGTTCGTGTTTGTTTGCGCTCAACCTGGTACGCATATTTTTTTTTATCTATCGTCAAGCCTGGAGATTGCTCACGGATGACGTTTTATCTGCTAGGGAAGACAACGATGTCACTTAGAGCTATCTTTTGACCGTACGTGGGCACAGACGAGAATACTCAAAGTTATCGACGCGCTGGGTAAGAAGGCGAAACTAAGCATTTTCCGTGAGCTCCATTCCTCTTGGTTGTTATCATCTCAACTGACGCCGAAATCGTCAGTGGGGGTTGCAATTTGGGTAATCGTTACACTCTGTCAGAGATTCATGCGAAGCTTACTCGTGATATAGCCCCTCTTCAAGTATGCTGAAGAGCCACTGAGCCCGACGCTGCTGGGTTGGTCCAGCGAGTTTGAGGAGATCTGGGGAGTACGCATCCAGGATCTGTCCCAGCGTCAATTGGATTCCAGGCAGGCGTTGCGGACACAGTTTCCCCCACAACCATTGCCGCCACCACCCTCGGTTCGCATTCAGACGTCAGCGACACCAAGTGAATCCATATCCCCTACGTCCCGCACGGGATCTGCTACGAGCCCTTCATTGGTGGCACAACCGCCGCCAAATTACGTTCCCCAAGGAATGTTCCATTCACCGTCACACAGCGAATCTAGGCTTCAAATAGGACATGATGGCCGCGACAGGGAAGTCAGGAATATGGTGAGCGACTCGGATATCGACCCAGCACTTCAGGCTATTTCAAATGGACGACTACAGGCGACGTCGCAGTTGCCTGTTTCTGCACCACCGCCTTCGTTGCCTTCTCTCAAGGCTAGCGGGCTTTTGGAATGGCCGCACCCTGGGTCCGCGGATGCAGTCTCGGCACCGTCCAGTACGCAGACGAGCGGCAATTGGCCCCCCGCTCAGCATTTGGCACCACCACGCCAACCTCACGTCGATTCCATGCGATCATTCAATACTCATTCTACCCCTGATGCTATCCGCCCTCACGCCCCCCCGGCTTCGTCTGGGATGCCCGTAGGATTACAATGGTTGGCCAACGAGTCGTCGGTGTCAAGACCATGCTAGGATCCCAAGTGAATTTGCACACGTGCGCGGTGTTGGATGTTGGCTTTGTTTATATAGTTTCCGCTGTTAACGATCCCGTATCTATTCGTTTAGATATGTGCCAGTTTTAGGGAGTCAAGGTATTATACGGATTGCGGTAGAGCCGAAGTCCGGAGGTTTGTAATTGTTACTACGGATAATCATACTACTGTGCTTCAGTACCACCGAGCTTCTTTAGGTTGCGGTGGAGCTCGGGTTTGATGAGTACGACACGATCGAGGAGCTTCTTGATGACGGCGTCCTTGTTCGCCTCGAAGGCCTCCGTAGTCGCCTGGAGCTTGATGTCTGTTTCCTTATCTACAGCTGCCTGTGCGTTAGACGTGTTGCCGGCACGCTGCGAGTATGCTTGAACGAGGAGTAATGAGGGTTCAAGTGTGAGAGACGTACGGAGGACTCGAAATCCCTGAACTCTGTGTCTTTGGCGAGTCTGTACTCGTCGATCTCTTTGGACGCCTCCGAACGGGCATCCTTTAGTCTCTGGACGCGATCTAAGTGGAAGATGAGAGAGAGGGCACGGAGAGTGGTAAGAGCAGTACATTGCCGGGCCTGCTGTACGATCTTGGCTGCTTCCTTCTCTGCCTCGAGGAGGGTCTGTATGCCTTGGGACTGTTGGGCAGCCTGTGTAGGAGAGTGAGTGGGGGAACGAGGGGAGAGAGAGAGAGATACTGTAGTATACATACCATATGTCTGCTAATGATGAAGGTAGTAGTAGTTTGAACTCCGACATAGTTGTTACTTTAGCGTTGACTACCTTTTGACGAGAACGATTTCAGAAATTTCAATGGCAAGGAATCCGATTGACCCATTACAAGCGCTTTCAGCAGCGTTAGCAGTGCCAGCCGACTCGAAAGAACAGGCTGATTTACTCGCTACATTGCGTGAGTCTTTGGAGGCTCATCCAGCACCGATTCCGATCCTCTGTACAACGCTCATCAAGACCGTCACCGGAACGACTGACTCCCTCCTCAAGAGATGGGTGCTTGACCTTCTTCACTTTGCTATCGCCCGCTCTACTCTCTCCCAAGACGTCCGCACCCAGCGTTAGTTTTCGTCGCATTGCCACTTATTAGCACCCTCTTAAAAATCCTTCCTAGTCGCCTCTCAGTCAGTCGACACTTTGGCGAGCCTCTTGCATGACCCAAATACCCGCACAGTCAAGGTCGCCATCCAATCTTTCACCGCCGTCTATCCCCTTTTGTTTCGTTCGTTGTAAGTCGCCTCGTCGTGTACCCCGCACACCACACCTCAGTTTCCTATAGATGTACCAACCGCACGCCTCGCCAGCAGTGGGACATTCTCTCCCAGTCCAAGTCCCGCATCCTTGACTTGGTCACCTCGTCCTCTGTCAATGGCGGCGTCAGGCTTTCCGCAGTCAAGTTCATGCAGCGAGTCATCCTCCTACAGACGCGAGGGGTCTCGGATCCAAGGGTACCTATCCCTTTGAGTCGTCGAGCCAACCAACTCCTGAATTGTTTGACAGCTTCAAAACAGGAACGACCCAAGCATCGCAAACGTTCCTGCCGACCACCCTTTCATCTCCGCGTCGGCTCTCGAAGCAGAGGGCATGAAACTCTTGGAAAATGTCATCACCATTCTGTACACCAACCAGTAAGCCTGCCACCGACCCGCGCTTGGTCTGCAGCCTCTTGACGACATTCACAGAAACGTCGACATGCTGACGGCAGTTCTGAACAGTTGGAGTAACCTTGTCAAACAGCGTCTGACGTTGGTGCAATTGGTCGTATCTTCATTAGCATCATGGACGCCCGTCGCACTCGCTGGATTGTCAGCCTCTGCTATCAAAAGCGTCGAGAAGAGCATCCGGATATTGTTGATACATATTTCCAGGTTAGCTTTCGGTGCATGTCCTGTTTCGTTTGTTGACGCAACGCGTTCCTCAGAGGGCCACATGGTTCTGCGTTCGGCGCCCAAATTAATGAAGCGCTCTCCCAACAGGCTGCGCGCATGGAGAGGGCCTCTGCAGAAGAGAGGGCACGCAAAGCCGCCGTTGCAGCCACTGCCGCGGAGGCTATGAAAAAACGGCCCCTGCCTACTGGCCCAGCTGCCGACCAGCCCACAGACGCCAAGCGTCTCAAGGTCGAGGTTGACAACGCCGCAGCCAATTCGACCGCGTTCCTCGCTTCGTTCGACTTCACAACGTTACCTATTGCGCTTGTGACGGATCTCATCGTTGCCAACTTACAAGCGTTCACGGAGCCTGCTCTAGCGAGTTTGGTTCAGGCGTATAGGCAAAGTAGGGAGGAAGCACCAGGGGCGGCTCCACAACCACCAGATAGTACCGCGATGGCATCCTTGTCGGTCTCGGAAACACCACCTCCCAAGGATGAGCCGGTTGATCCCCTTAAAATGGATATCGACGAAGAGGAAGTGGAATATGAGCCTGATCGTTTGAATGAAGCTGTGAGTAATACCCTGTTCGATGTTCGCTCTATTCAGACAGTGTTCCGACAGCTTTCCGGAGGTACCGAGGTTGCGGACGAGGAGGAGGCCGTCGCAGAACTTCCCGAAGTCGCACTCAGCCTTGATTTGGCTGATTTCAGGCTACCATCGCCCAAAGAGCAGACGGAAGTTGACCGAGTCGCGCTCATGCAGGCAGCTGTCGATCGCATATGTGACGGCGGGGAAGAACTACAAGAGACATCCCATGTATTGTCTGCCGGCACTCTTTCTGATGACATGTGGATGTTGGTCATCATTCGTATGATAACTCGCGTCGCCGAACCAGCCGCGGCCATATCGCAGAATGGGGATAAGTCAACTGAAGAGGAAGAACAATTAGCGGACTTCCCTTCGCGGCAAGACAAACTACGGCAGGCACTTTGTGACTACATTATGATGGACTTCCCATCAAGGTAAGTGGTTCTACCGCTCAGGTGGCGATTTATTGCTGACATGTTCATTTAGATTACGCCTCGCTACAGCATGGATGAATGAAGAGTGGTATAATGATCGGATAAGAGCTGCCAATGGTTCCAATCCGGTATGGTTCGTTGCACGGTAACCTCCATCCTGCTCACCTGGAATGATTAGCGACCCAACTATGATTCGTGGCTAAACCAATTAGTCTCCTTGTATCAGACGATCCTCGAAAGCAAAGCAGAAGGGAAACCGGATAACAAAGATAAGGCATTTGCCAAGTTCCTCCTGGACCTACCTTCCATACCCGCGGATGTTTTGGATCTTTTACGTGACCTCTCCGTCGACCCTGAAAAGTAAAGCTTTCTAGCGATGTGAAACACCTCATAACCGCATTAATTCATGCCAACAGGATGCATGTGGGGTTTACGAGTCTACGCGAATTCGTTCTTGAACGCCCCTCGTTACGAGCGGAAGCACTCCGTGTCTTATTAGATCTAACGACACACCCAGGTATGGCGCTCTCATGAAAGTTTATGTCTCTGACGTTCATTTTGGGCATCCCGCGCAGAATCCGTCACACGTCGCGCCGCAATCAATACCGTAAGGCGATGGGTACCAGGCGTTGAACCCATAGATAGCATGATACGCGACTTTGCGCTCCAGATACTTCGCCGTTTGCAACAGCGCCCACCAAGAGACCTGAAAACCACTCCCAACGGGAGCGAAGATGACGAGAATATGGAAGATGGTCAGCTGCCAACTGACGAGCTCATACAAACGCCATACCTGTCCGAAGAGATCGATTTGCCAGCCGACAAATCTCTTGTGCTTCAACATGTTGAGTTACTCTTCGCTTTGTCTGTTAAAGTGCCGGAATTCCTGGATGAGTATGTCCCTTTGTACTTCTCGCGGCATACTTTGCGTTGAAAAAATTTTCTCCCAGAATATTTTCCGCTTACGCTCAAATGGACGTTTCCGTTCAGGAAGCAGTTCAAGATTTGATCACCGCTCTCATCAAATCCTTGGGGTCGAGTAATGGCAAATTGCTCACCCTCATGCGGACCTGCCCTTCAGGCTCTGAGTCACTCGCCCTCAGAGTGCTCACTATCTTCACGGAGCATGGCAGACCCAGTGCCCAACTCGTGGCCTTGGTCAAAGGTCTTATCGGCGAGCGCGATCTTGACGCACGCTTCCTCGTCCCGATCATTGCGGAGATGGACAAGGTAAGGTTCACCTGTACCATTTTTTTTTCAGTATCTTAAGAATGTTACAGGCGGACATCATGCGCTACCTTCCTCGAATAGTCTCGATACTTAATGGTCAACAAGAGCCCAAGAACTTAGTCCGTTCTGTATTTAGCTCCGTCGTGACCACCCCGCCACAAACGTTTGGGAGCGTGACCTCGAATCTACCTCGGGTCCGGCAAAGCGAGTTGCTGACTCCGGCAGAGTTGATGGTCCTGCTTCACGAGTTTGAGAAGGAGATTGGACTCAAGAGCGCCATCGAAGGTTTGTGTTCCACCTCATGTCTGCCTTCGTGTCTTTGTAATCTTTGTGTTTCCTCAGCAATCGGTATCTGCTTCTCAATGACGGATGTTTTCCGATCCGAAATTCTCGCTGTGGTGATGCAACAAATAGTCGACGAACCCGTGTTGCCTGTGTTGTTCCTTCGGACGGTACGTTATTCCGCAAGCTACCGACGCTAGTGATTCAATACCAACCTGCGCTAGGTGATCCAAGCGGTGACAACGTACAAATCATTGGTGGCTTTTGTCTCGACCACCTTGCTCTCCCGTCTGATCACGAAGAAAATATGGCAAAATCCTCACTTGTGGGAAGGGTTCATCCGGTGTGCAAAGGTGATCGCTCCCGCAAGCTTTGGGGCACTCCTCCAATTACCCAAGGAGCAGCTTCGGGAACTTGTGGACAAGCAACCTAGCTTGAAGTCAGGCTTACGGGAGTATGTGACCAAGAAGGCGGGAAACAAGGCTCGGGTGGCAGGTTTCTTGGACATATTTGGGGAAGACGACCACACGCCGTCGACAGCGTCGACACCACCGACACCGGTTGACCCTGTTCTGACCGTAGCATGAGCATACGAATGAGTACCCAGAGCGCTATTTTATTTCCGTGGCTTCAAAAGCTGTAGCATTATCGTAGTTTACCCGCAAACTATAAATGACATTGACAACTTGCCTAATCTCGGAGCACGCGACGCTTGGTGTCACTGCTCGTGTCCACAATCTAACGTGCAAGTTGTACAGACAACGCCTTGACCTTCAACCCTATATCGAGGCTTGACATTCCATCGTACGTCTTGCACCGGCAGGGTGCCTTATGATACCCGGCAACGTGTCAGTGGCAATTCATAAACGAGGAAGCAACCTGCCGCAATCTTCCTCTGGTTCCGAAACATGACGAACCCGTCCAACGACACCAGCGACGACCAGTCCTCATCGCCCATCGCCTCTGCAGCCTCAGAGAACATGGATCGCGGTCGATCCCGCGTTCGGCGACGCTCAAATCAACACCAGGAGCATCACAACATGAAAAAAAGGTACTTTCGTTCGCCAACCAGGTGTCGATCGGGTTGATTGCAGCGTGGCGTAGAGGGTACCATACGTTCATGTCTTCCTTTGGAAAGATATTTCACGTCGAGAAACGGTGGAAGCTGGTAAGGGAGATGGGTTCGGGGGCGTACGGGGTGGTCGTGTGCGTGCATGTAGCTTCACGAGGCGATGTCTCACTCACGTCGTTCGTGGCAGGTCTGCAGCTGACGAGATATCGGGCGAGACGGTGGCTATCAAATTGGTCACTCGGGTGTTCGAAAAAGTGCAGCTCGCAAAGCGTGCTCTCAGGGAGATCACGCTGCTCAGACACTTTGCGAACCACGAGAACATTACCGGGTTGATCGACGTGGATGCCATATCTCCGGATTTTCAAGAGATGTGCGTCGTTTCCGTCTACTGATCGATTGCGCTGAACGCTCTCGCGGACAGCTACATTTTCATGGAGGTGAGTCGCGTCCACCCGTCGCTGTCGGGTAGGACGACGTTGACATGTGATTTCTGCAGCCCATGGAAGGTCCGTCGTGTCTGGAAATCAATCAGGGGAGCTCTATCACTGAGCGTTCGCAGCCGATCTACACCAAATCATCAAGTCCGGACAGGCCCTTACTAACGAACACGTTCAGTACTTTCTTTACCAGGTCCTTCGAGGTAAATCTCTGGTACCGATCGTCCCTTTCTGTTCTGCGTGTCGATGTTTGCTGTACAGGGATGAAATACATTCATTCCGCCTCGGTGATCCACCGAGACCTGAAACCAGGAAACTTGTTGGTCAACTCGGATTGCGAGCTCAAGATTTGCGACTTTGGTTTAAGCCGAGGTTTTGATGCCGTGCCCGACGAACACACCAACGGGCACCTGACGGAGTATGTCGCGACGCGGTGGTACAGGGCACCGGAGATCATGCTTGCATTCAGGTAGATGACATGGCGCTGTTTCTTTCTGCTTACGTTCCGACTGACGTCACCTAGGGGATATACTACAGCTAGTCAGTGAACCCGTTTACGCTCGTTCAAACGATCGGCGTGATGCTAAGACGAGGCGACAGTCGATGTTTGGTCGATAGGATGCATCTTTGCTGAATTGCTGCTCGGGAGACCACTGTTTAAAGGGAAAGAGTGAGTTTAACTTGTGTTGACCGGCATGACGCTCTCATGATGATACTCCCAGTTATGGTTAGCCTCTATGTCGATCTCTAACGAGTCTTCAGTCTAAGGATATGATCTCCTCCAGTGGATCAACTCAACAAAATTCTCGATGTCCTAGGTACTCCCGACGAGGACGTCGCCCGTCGAATAGGCAGTGAGAAGGTATTCAAATATTCGGAGGCCCACTGACAGCTTCTGACGATGGACGACAGGCGCAGGCTTACGTCCGATCCTTGCCCGTTAGACAGGCCGTTTCTCTCAAAAAACTGCTGCCTGCCGCAGACGACTTAGGCGAGTGCCGAAATTCTATTTCCTTGCTCTTCTAATCGTTCTACCAAAGCTCTTGACCTCTTAGAGAAAATGATCACATTCGACCCCTTGTCTCGTATCGCCGTTCCAGATGCTCTCTCACACCCGTGGCTTGCGGCGTACCACGAAGAGTCTGACGAACCAGAATCCCGTGCCAAATTTGAAAAATGGCGAGACATCGAGAAGCTTGAGACGCTCGATGAATTTAGAGATGCGTTGTGGAAGGAAATAGAGGACTATAGAATGGAGGTGCGAGGATTGAAACACGAAGCGACGCCCTTTCCCAGCGTACTCGGAGGGGACCGAGTCCAATCCTCGCCTGGCGTGTCACCGGTACAATCAATGAAGTCGCCTACGACAGACAAGTTCCTGGACGCATCGTTACCCCGTGTGAGCAACACCGGACAAGAACGGGATACTGCAGACACCCTTGCGCCTCCAACTGTCACAGCGACGGAGGCGTTTCACGCGACAGAACCTACTGACCCCGTTGTGACTTACGCTCGCCGATCCAGTATTTTACCGCCCGCTCGGCAATCTACCTCACCACACCCGGCGACGGTACAACATTCTGCCCCCGTGGTCGACGGTATTCCTGCGACCAGTAACGGAATAGAGTTTCCAAGCGAGACATATGTCGTTCCTGCACGGTCGAGAGCTGCGTCGACGACAGGAGGTGATATCACTGTCCGGAAACTGCTGCGAACCCTGTCTACTGTTTCCATACACGAGAGTGTGGAAGGGTTACCAGGGGGTTTGGCAGCAGTTGCACCCATAGGGAGGTATATTACGGACCGAGAGTCGGAGTCAGAGGCGGATGCACCCCCGAGCGAGATGCCCCTCGATTTTGTGGGAAAAAGAGGTCAAGATGATGGTGGATTGGCAGACACTAAGAAGTCGGAGTTGGAGTTGGGGGCATAGCTATCACGATACACGTATGTCATACAGACAGTGATACAGGGTAGAGCAAGAAATGTCGATAGTGTCACTCTTTCTAGCTGTCGCCGAGTATACATTTTATTCCTGTTACAAAGGTGAGTGTGAGGTGCCACAAAGGATGACGGAAGATTTACGATCGATGATGTTCAGATATGCCGTCGAAGCCGGGCTGTCAGGGTATTCATCCAAAAAGCTTACACCGTAATCTGCACTTTTCCCGATCCGAGGGTCTAATGGCACCTTTCCCAACAACTCGATGCCAGTTTCTTTGGCGAGCCTCTCCGCACCTCCCGTTGTTGGCTTGAATATCTGACTCTCGGTCTTGCAGTTAGGGCATACGAAACCGGACATGTTTTCGACCAATCCGAGGATCGGCACACCAACTTTGCGGCAGAAATCGATCTCCTTGCGCACGTCTTGTAGGGCCACCTCTTGCGGGGTTGTGATGAGCACGGCACCGTCGATAGCACTCTCTTTGAGGTATTGCACGATGCTGAGGTGCTCATCCGAGGTGCCGGGCGGGGTATCGACGAGGAGATAATCCAGATCGCCCCAATCGACGTCTTTGAGAAACTGCGCGATGAGACCGTTCTTCTTCGGGCCCCTCCACATGACCGCGTCACGGGACGACGGCAACATGAATCCGACGGACATGACGCCGAGATTGTCTTGGACGTAGACGGGAGACCAGCCGGTGGAGGAGGCGTGCACCTGTTCGGATGCGATGCCGAGGATGGTGGGTATGGAGGGGCCGCAGATGTCGACGTCCATGATGCCGGTTTGGAGGTGGTCGTCCGCGGCGAATGCCCATGCGAGCTGGGCGGTGAAGGTGGACTTGCCGACGCCGCCTTTTCCGGAGAGGACGAGGATCTTGTGCTTTACGGAACGGATGCGGTCGCGAATCAATGGGAGAGCTGGATCGGGACCCTTGGGGGTGTTGGTAGCGCAGATCTGCTGGTTTGGACAGCCATTGCAGGCGTCAGCTTTGCCTGCGAGCTCGGACTCAGTGCCCTGAGGGGATGGGTAATTAGAATGGAGAATTTCAGGGGTATCTGTGACATTACTGGACAGTGTTCTGGTGCGTTTGAAGGCACGGAGAGCGGGTCTGTCGGTTGGTCAGCGATCATGATCAGAGTGGCAAGTCGAAAGACAAAGCGTTACCCTTTTTGGGCCAAGCATCAACGTGTTTCGGACCCTCGTGTGGTCGTGTGGTGAAAAACTTTAATCTGATGAAACAAGATTGGTATTAATGAAACAGAAATAGTGCTTCAGTGAGCAGTGTCGGTAAGTTTGCGAGATTGACTTGTACAAGAAATTGCGACTGAAACATCGAGTGCCAGGAGGACGGTGGTATGTACGGTAGTAACCTCGGAGACTGTTGCGCACCGTTTACTCCATTTGTGATCGCGAACTTGAAAGTGATCCTCTTCCCGTCGGTTACCGGCATTTCTTCGGAAAGTACGGCATTTTGGACAAACAAACGACCGCTCACATACTAGAATCTTCCCGCCCAGCGAATTATTAACTGGTCAACTTGGGACTCATTCATTCGAGAGAACGCTCATAATGATTAGTGAGCCCATTCTATTCGGCTGGAACCCAGATGGCCGTCTGCCGCTGCACTTGGCGACTTCTATTGATCCATCAAGCTTGACCCGCCGGCTTGGTTAGCCGACCCTATCATACTATGGGCATGTATACCATGTGGACGCATTTGTTTCATTGAGTCTACGTGCCACAATATAGAGGGTACCCCTCATTCTCGCGCGCAAGTTCAGACCGGGGGCACCGTGCGCTCATGTGCGGCATCTCGGCAGAAGGACGGTAACGTGTCATTATTTTTACCATTTTTTTCGTGCACGAACGTGGTGGTGCCTTGCTGTAAAATAGGGATGCTGACAGAGAGAGGTACCATGTGGGATGGGGTCAGCGGTTATATTTTCGAGGGTTTCCAAGAAAATTGACGTCCAGACTAGATCCAGACGCTAATGTCGCCGGTAAGATACCATAACGAGCGAAAACTTGATTTGAACGGTTCGGACACGCATCACACTATCGAAGCTCGCCGTGCGAAGACTCGCTAGGATCAAAAAATTATCGTCACCCCCTCATGTGTCGCAACTTAGCCGTCCAAAGACCGCCTTCTAAACAGGTCCCACCGACTCTCCCTTCTCCCGTCCTCCCCCTCCCTCCTTTCTTCCTTTTTCTTCCTCTCATTCATGCCTCCTCCCTCAGCAAGCTTTACCTCCATGTCCACCGCTGTAAAACAGGTCCTTTTCCCGATTGACTTTATCATCGTCGGCGCAGGTTCGTCATTCGCCCACCCGCCATCCGTCTCAGCTCTTCACTTCGGTCCGAAGGTGTCACCGGTCTTGCCACAGCCCTCAGGTTGCGCCAATCCGGCCATAGAGTCACGGTCGTCGATAAGGGCACTGGTCCTAGTGAGGTCTGCTCGTTCCATCACCCCTCGATCGTAGTTCTCCTCTTACAGTTCCCGATCTTGTCAACGTTCCAGAGAAAGGGTGGCGCTCATCTTCCGCCAAATGCTACCAAACTCCTAATGGAATGGGGCTTTGAAAAGCAGCTGAGGAAATGTGCCCTGTCTATACGCGCTAGTACGTTCATATCCAGTGAGTCCTTTTACTCCACACTCCCGCATACAGCTATCGATTCCCAACCTAGTGGACCATGGTCACGTGATCGGTTGCCTCGAATGGCGAGAAGACGTCCTCCAAGAATCGGGTGCCGATTATCTCGTGATACAGGTTAGCTAACGGCTCCAACGCTCCCGACTTCCATCTTAAATCAGTCCGCAGTATCGCGATCTGTGTCAGATTCTCTTCGATGGGGCAAGAACCGCAGGTGTCCATTTTGAATTCCAGCGCACTGTCACGTCTGTCCGGCCTGACCCCAGACGGCCACGTATCATTCTGTCCGACGGCCGGACAATCGCAGCACACGTGATCATTGGTGCGGACGGTCCACGGAGCGTTGTGAGGGAAACAATAAATGGTCCCATGGAGGAAAGTTCAGAAGGGCATTGTGTTTACGTGTACGTGTGAGCTGCAGATTTTTTCCCAGCTGATAAGCGCCACTGACCATACAACAGCGGTGCTATTCCACGAGCCCTTTTGAAAGATGACCCGGAACTATACGAACTCACGGCGTATAACCCAGACGATCCTGATGTGCGTGTGCACTCCTCTTTTAGGTAACTTGCTGGGTTACTCACCTCGAATAGTATAAAATATGGACGGGCGACAACCGGCATGCACTTGCGCTTACGACAGTACGGTGACCCATCGATATTCGTGCGATTCCATTTTTTTTGATCAGCGTTACACATCAGGATCAAGGGAAGACATGTTCCGTCCTTGTATTCGTACCGGAGGTTGATCCAGATGGCCGTGTGGATGACAACATCGCTTATGATAATGTGTCGGTCGCAGGGAGCAAGCTAAGAGTCCCATGCGAACCCAAGTAAGCAGACGTCCCAACATTACCATGGGTATTTATGATCATTTCTTGCCAGGTTACGACGGTTACTGAGTCGCATTCCCACATTTCTACGTAAACGACTCTACCACCGGGAGTTTGCTGAGGACTGGGTAGATGAGTATGGGAGATTGATTGTGATGAGCGAGTCAGCATTTCCGATATGGGTAACGCTTTTCATCGGGTGTATTCCACGTCCATTCGCGCTGATCGCGTTTCAAGCCCATGTGTATACAGAGCTGCAGCATGCCTATCGAAGATGCTAGCGTGCTCACCACCTTATTCACATATCTCAAATCTGAGAAACAAATCATGCATCTCGCTCAAGCTTTTCAGGAAGTCCGCGAACCTCGGGCGCACTCCATATTCTCCAAGGAGACAAAGGCATTTGGGTTCGTCTGGGTACCTGAGGGTCCAGCAAGGGATGCACGTGACGAAGCTCTCAAGAAGATGATGGTAGAAGGTCACAAGGGATGGGACGAAACCAGATTACGTTGGCAGTGGGACGAAATATGCGAGGTGTTTGCATACCATGGGAGAGAGGCGGCTGAGGACTGGTGGGTGATGTGGGGAGCGCTGAGGGAGAGAAGTCAACAGATGACAAATGGCTTTCATTAGCCGGATACCCAAAGAATACCCTCGGAAGCAACGGACAACGCATTTGTATAGATATTTCTGTTTGACTATCATCCCTCTGGTTTACACTCGGTACGATCACTACTCGCATTGCAACTCCAAATATTAAGACGTCCTATATCAATTGGTTCGGCATTGGAGGGGATTATCGATGCAGACAGTCCCAAGTGTTTGTCTACGCTGGGATGCTTGGGATAGGGGGAGAATATGCTATGCGGATGTTTGTATCATGAGGAACATAGCATATGTGCGGACAAATGGTCATTTTTGCTCATTAGACCCAGAACGCTCGTCAACTCTATAAACGTCCATCACTCGCGTATGGCGACCTCTGCACACGACGTCAGAAATCAAACTAGTTGATCGGGATGGAGAAACTCACTGAAAAACTCGTACGAAAGCCAACATAGGGCGTTGCTGGGCATGTGCGTCAACACACGTGGAGAAATCCCCCGCCCGAACCCTTTCAAGCCATCCCGTTTCCAAATGACTCTAAGCGCGTCCGCCATGCCACCCAGCCTCCGAATCTCAGGGTCTTGGGACGTACCACGCGTCTGTAGGAGCGTCTTGGCTACGTCCAATGGTGTCGTCACACCAGCCGCGACACCGCCTGCCATACCGCCTGCGATCATGTGTGTCACGGGCGAGTACTCCCCCTTGGGATTCAGCACCCTTTTTATTTGTTCGTAGACCGTGAACTGCACGGCCGTAAAAGGAACCGACATGGTCAACGTCGTCGGGTAAGACACATAGAACGCGCCGAAGCCCTCGGTACGATGAACCACGCGCATCGCAGTGAAGACGGATCGAAACTCAGATTGATGTACCTGCATCCGTTGCTTGATAACTGCAAGCAAGATGAGTTGGGTGAGCGATAATTAACGCGAAACGGGAGAAAGGGAGCTCACCGTCGAATGGGTTCATCAACGCGTCACTGGCGACCGTGGCAGCCGCGCCGGCCAGAGCTGTGTATCACGAAAGACGCGAGTGAGCACGTAGATGCAGATCAAGAAGCACGTACACGTCGCTATCCATTGATTTCCAGCACTGTTGCCACCTACGAGTTCCTTGACTGCTTCGTACGTTCCAAAGTGGACTGCGTGTGCAGGTCCCGCGCCAAGAATCACCGACGACACGCCCCGCCACAACGCTCGCATTCCCTCCGTCGACGATATTCGAGTAAAAGCGTTTCCAATGCCCGTGTACACTGCTGCCGGTGAGGCAGCGAAAACCTGCATCCGCGTCTGATGATACACGAGTGAGTCACAAATGGGACGTTTCACTGGCGCACAACTCGCCTTGATGCTATCTATGGGAAACATGACGGCGTGTTCTGTGATACCAGCCTAAGAAAACGTTGAGCATCACCGCACAACAATTGGATCCCAGATGCGAGGAGCGTGCGCGATGCTGGGATGACTGGTCGTGGGCATGACTCACCAGCGCACCGGCCAACATGTTCACCTGGTTGTGCGCCACAGATGAGCAAAGATGCACCTCACGCACGAAAAAAAAAAGAGGGCGGCGCACCGTGAGTCCCGCATTCGATGGTAATCCTTCATACTCGATCTCCTCTGCCATGGGTGCAAGCTTGTGTAGACCGGTGGGGATAGTTCGAGTGCCAACGTGTTGTCACGCGCTTGAATGCGGACAAGAGTCACGATGAATGATGGAAGCGAGCGGCGACTGTGCAACGCAGGGGTGAGAGACTCGAGTCTTTCTCCGCACAACACTCCTCGCTGTGGATACTCAGTACGCACACCTGACTGACTCACGCAAAACTGCGGATTACGGTCCCGGATGAAGGAAAGGAGCGACAACCGCGCGTAACGAGAAAAAAATCCCAGAGCTAGTGTCGAAGCGGAACCATTCCGCATGCAATTTCTTCGAGACTCCCGCCGATCAACTTTTGATCAACTTGGTACTTGTATCCATCCACATGTCATCCGGAATGTCGCTAATGACGTTGCACTGAAACATACACCAGAACTCTCTTCACTTTACACATCGTACAACAACACCACGTATACTTGTCAAATAAAATTACACTATTTCAGATCCACCATTCATTGTGATCTTTTCCTCGGCAGCTAGTCTATCGTGCTCCTCGATGTCTCTATCAACAGGGAAAACGTGCTCAGTGATGTGACAGACACGATGAATCCTAGGGTGATACTCACGCCGCTTCCCATGGATAGTCCAGCCTGGAAAGCAAATGCGACAAATGGAGAAAGGGCCATCAGAATTCCACCGTCAAATCCGTCGACTGAGTTCTTACCACACGTCACCAGACTCCTTGCCAGCAAAATACCTGATGGGAAAATCTCTCGCCATGTAAGGTTGAACCTTAAGAACAAGACTCACGGAATATCGGGTGGCAGTGCCCCGAGCTTCGGCTTCAGCTTGTTATACACGACAAAGATGGCGAATTCTGCGCGGTTAGCTTCCCGCTCAGACTCCGGGAGTGCTTGCAGCTCTTTCTCGACGTCCTTTTGGAGTTCGTTTAGAGCATAACTGCGAGTGGGCATTGTTTGAGAACATTTGTCGGGCAATCCGTTTATCCGATGTGCCTACTGGAGAGTTTTCCGCGTATCATCGACTTCATCCTGCGACCGTAAAGTAGAGTTCTAATCAGATAACACGCCTCAAGGTCTGATCGCTCACAACAATGACCACCCTTTTTCCTAGTAAAAGCTTGCCCGGATTAGGTCCTCTGTGGACCCGGGATATGCAACACATCGAGATCGAGGAAGGTGAACACTCACAACCACTGCGTGCGGGTGACTTCCGCACCTATCTGATGAGCAGTGGTTCCTGGGAGAGGCTCGTAGAGCGAAAGGCCAATAGCTTGGATGGGTACGGTCTTCCTCGTGGAAGAATCTTTAAGGAAGGTGCGCTGTATATGAGATTACGAAGTTCAATATAGGCGTAAATACCGCAGAGCGGAACTGAAGCTTACCAATACCCGGGCAGGGAAAAAGCCCCTGCAAAACAGGAATCGATCAAGATGATGTGCACATCGCAAAACGAGCGTGGAACCAACCCTCCTCCTGAATTAGAGTCAACCAGCGGTCTCCGTCGTAGATGACAAATACAAACCGATTGCGACCAACAAAGTCGGCTTGAACACCGCGATCCTATCAGCGGTGGCCCTGATTATTTTATGGATATCATTGTAGGTAAGGTGGAGGTGTTCGATTTCGTGCATTGCGAGGGTGAGGAAGAGAAAGAGGAGGAGGAGGAGGAGACCGTTCTATTATACCGTCATGCAAGGGGTCAATAAATGGGTCGACCTATCATTGAAAAGGTCGCAAAAAGATCACACATATTGTTTGATTAAAAACACGTGATCGATGAGTTTGATCACTGACATCAATCATGCAACATGACCGACAATCTTGAACAATCCGCTGGCCCAAAAGCCATAGCAAGTCTCGCAAAGAAACAGACAGACGTAACTAGGCAAGGCACTCAGAAGCTCAAGTTTACTCCGACCCTACCGACGCGCAGAAAGAAAGAGTACGCGACACGAATCATTGACCATTGTTCTACTTGTTCTTATGCAGTGAGTCTACAGAGAAGTCAAACAGGTATGCGGTATCCTGTCTGTCTTGGCATGTGTATGAATCGCCGCCCTAGGAAGCCGCTCAGGCTTCTGCACCGCCTCCAGACAAGAGCGATGGTAAAGGTCGTGGCAGAGGCAGAAGTCGGGGAGGCGAGGGAAGAGGGGCGCCTCGTCCACCCCCAGTCGAAATGACCGCAAGTGGTCCTTTCGCAATGGGCCCCACACTTGCTGGTACCTCTGCCCGGCGTGGCACCCCAAGAGCCAATTTTACGCCCGTCGTTCCACAAGGGTCTACAAAGACCTCAGCGTTGGGTGTCAACTTATCAAGCTCGGTGCCAACGTTGAGGAAAGAAAAACAGCGTGAAAATCCACTTGTAGGCACGACTCAGGCACCAAAAGCTGAGGGTGATGAGGAGGTTTACTCGGAGCCAGACGAGGGCGTCGAGATCATCGACATGGAGAATGTGCGGCAGATGGATTGGATGGCCCCAGAGACATTGAAAAGGGATCGACGGGATCGAAGAAGAGGAAAAGGTGTTAAAAGGGAGATCGAAGAGGATCCGTTGCCATCCACTTCAAGCCAGCAAGGTGACTTTCGCTTTCGATACGCCATATTAATCTAATCTATCCTTAGGACCCTCTGCTAAAAGGGCGGACCAATCAAATGCACTTGATCCGGATCAAAGTGAGGAAGTAGAAGAAGATCTCGAAGATCTCATAGAGGATTTCGCCCTTCAAACAACCACAGTCGAGGTCCGTACACTCACTTGAATCACGAACGAGAGAAACCATGTCTGTAGGAGGGTATTCGACAGGAACGGTTATACTTTTTCCAGTTTCCAGAACCTTTCCCAACCTTCGTTTCTGCATCGGTGCCAACTCCGGATTCATCAGAGGATATGGTTATGGACATTCCCGATCCAGGGCCTTCCACTCTGAAACGCAAGGTATCGTTTGCGGCGGATGTCAAGTCCCCGGTCCCATCTGCATCGGGATCCACGATCCCGGCGATCCAAGCTGATACTGAAGTACCGAAACAATTACCCAAGGTCGATGGCATCATTGGCCATATGGAAGTTTACCGCAGCGGGATTGTCAAGATGCGACTGGGTAACGGAATCGTCCTCAACGTATGTAGTCGTTCTTGTCATGCTTTTCGTGCCATAGTTTACGTGTCCCCTTAAGGTCTCAGAGGCCACACAAGCATCTTTCTTGCAGCAAGCGGTTCACTTGGACATGGAGAACAAAAGGCTTCATGTCCTAGGTGAGATCAGCAAGAGATTCGTAGTCTCACCAGACCTTGACGTTTTGTTGGCCTCGATGGAACTAGTAGACATTGCAGACAAAAGTACCGCATCGTTAGACGACGCCAACCTCATCAAGATGGACACTACATAGCCACTCCTAATGTAAACAAACCAACGAAACGCAGAGACATCCATTATACGATGATAGGATTGGTAAGAAACTACAGAAACGGCATCGAAGTAGCACAAGCAGATATGGTCCAAGCTGTGATTAAATGCAGTCAGCATGCTGGAGTGTGAGGACGCAAAGCTAAGAAAGATCAGAAAAAGCGGTGGGTTCTTGGCCCACCGAAGGTAGCTGAGATGGGTTTTCTGCAGTGCAGGACGACGCCTGCATAAAGCCAAATGCCTCAAACATCATGTTGAATGCAGTTGTAGATTCAAGGTGGACCGGAAAGTTCAAAGACTCACCGTCATCAAAGTCGTAAGTGGAGCACAAAAGCGAAAAAGGAGTGTATTGTTGAGTTGGGCGGAAGTCTTTTATAGTCTGCGCTGAAACTCCGACTGTACTTTACTGGTTCAGTCATGTCTGCATCGACCACATACTCAGACTCACCCACTCCACAACCTCAGCCATCCCAGTATCAATATCAATCCTTCTCAGATCATACACAGACGTCCCAGGCAACGACAACCGCAGTCGCTAGTTCTTCTACCACAACTGTCGTACCCCAGACCCGTCAAGCAGCAGAGGATGCACGAAAGGACCGCACCTTGGCTGAATTCCTGCTCATGCTTGACGACTACGAACCCCTGGTATGCTCAATCTTCATCCCCTTTCTGTCCGTCTTTCAACTCACCACCTCGCAGATCCCTAATGAGGTCACGGACTATTATCTCCAAAGAGTTGGGTTTGAATGCGAAGACGTCCGCTTGTAAGTAGGTTTCTCATGGCCCATCGTACATCTACTCACGTTCTCTTTCTTGTTCAAGGAAACGCCTTCTCTCTCTTGCCGCTCAAAAATTCGTCTCTGACATCGCCTCAGATGCATACCAACATGCTCGTATACGTACCAGTGCAGCGGGTGGGCGGGCTCGCGCGACCGTTTCAGGTCCTGGAGCTGCCAAGGTACGTCCTTATCAGCTTTACTCCCATTGAGTTCTGCATGTTTCCAAAGGACAAAACGAGGACGACTTTGACCATGGATGACCTCAGTTCAGCGCTTGCCGAGTATGGCATCAATGCCAGAAAACCCGAGTTTTACATGTAAATTGCACTTGTTAGATGACCCTCGGACAGCATACATCCCCCCGTGTAGCATTGAATTATCGCAGTAGATGTCCACTTTCCAAGGTGGTGCATTGCATGCACCGTTTGTCGTTCCCCAGTTGTAGGTGGGAAGGCTCAGAAACTGATGGACTCTGTTCTCGTAGCACATTGCGCCAATCCGTGGTGGCATCCATGGGCAACACCGCTTATCTCTTCTTATTCCTTTCTCATCCTGTCTTCGTCTCAACTTTGCAACCATAACATCTCGTGCACGATGCGGCAGCGTTATTATTGAAATTTCTGGAACACTTCCACGAGGTGAGGTAATTGGTCCCCTAGTTGTGTAGTCGAGATAAGAGCCCTCCGCGGACGCCGCAAGGTTTACGACGACATGTTACACACCGGCTTGAACTAGACCCAAGAACGAGAAAGTGCGACCCGGTGACAATGATACGGGCATTATGTCCCGCCTTCGGTAAGCTTGAACGAAAGTTTCAGCCTAATCAGGCAAACGTGAGACAATTCTATTGGATCGCTGAGCCTAAAGGGTGGGCCCGTAACTGATGTGCAGCCTGGGTGGGGCACACGGGAGTCGACAACCCTTGAATGGAATTGTCGTGGCTGCAAAGGGGTAAAATGATATGTACCAGTGCGAAATCAGTACCCTGAAGCTTACTTTGAACGGGAAGGTGTGGGACCCTCATTTGGTCATTCGAGGAGTTAATTAGAGAAAATACTCGAACGTCCAGGGTGCACCAACACAATGGCCACCCGAGTGCCGGCTGCATATCGGTGCCACTCGGCAGTCCAAACAACGTGGTCCGAGCAAGTCGGTGAGGCCATCGCCAATCAGCCCCCATCAGTTCTCTAAGTTCAGTAAAGCCGGTCTAGTACACACAACCCACGCAACCCAAACCAAAGACGGAACAAAACGTTCTTGTTTAGCCGACTCCGATGTCAGCGGTACAATGACCACTCGGAGGGACCGTAACCTTATCTGGTGAACAGGCCAAACAATTGATCGGTCACCATGCCCATCCACTCATAAACGCATCAACTATGATTGATGGGCACTTGACCTTGGAAGTGATCGGAGATCTTTGGATGACCGAGGTCGTGATCGGGTTTGGCGGTTACGAAACCGGACCGCCTGAAACAACGATTCATTGAGGCGCGTTGGACTCTAGGCACGAGTCTTGTATAGCCCATGCAATACGTTATCGACGTCCGACAAGGTGGCTTCTTTACGGGATACCTCCAGATATGCTTCCCCCTCCGCGTCCTCGACGGGATCGGTGATCCGAGAGGCGACGTGCCAGTGCTGAGGATGGAGGCCCCTGGAAAAAACCTCGATCACCCCGGGTTCTCTTGGACATGTCGTTAATCACTGCTCAGCATACCATCGATATACGGTGCTCTACCTGTCCAATAGTCCTTTGGCTTCAAACAGACGATCCGAGCTGAGGGTCGCATCTCCGCTTGCGTTCACGTAGTCTCCAGTTCTGAGGATGCGACGGTCTTTGGGCTGAAGAATCTTTGTCGCGGATGGCAGCGACGTCGTCATGTTGCTACATGCCACGTCAGTCGGTGTATGAGCGTCGAGTTCTCACACCCACCGTTGACTGTCCTCGTTTGCGATCTGCTCCACGTCTTCGAGCAAGCGCGAAGTTGGTTCTACCAAAGTTTCTACGTCCTCCAAGTCGTAGCCAAGCAGGGCAACAGCGTACTGGTCACGCTGGAAAGCAGACTGAATGCCGGCTACGATAACAATATTTACTCGTGCTGACCTTGAGTAGATATACCCTCTTCCGAGAAGTTGCCGACGGGTCGTATCTAGGGGCTAGAAACACGTCCGTCCAAGTGAACCGCGGTTTCTCGTAGTGGACGGCCGTCGGGGCGTCAACCCCAGGTGGCGAACAATTAGGCAGGGTCTTGGGGGAATCCAAAGTGGGTGAAGGAGCTCTTGACGGACGTGGTGTGTCCGCTTCCGCTTCTTGGACATCGTCCTCCGATTTAACCAAGTCTTTCTCGCCCTCGTCGAGCGCAGAAGGCTTCTCCATGGGTAAACCAAACGAATTATCAGACGCGATTGCATCCTCCAACGCGCTTTGATCGACCTGCGCCTCAGCATTCCGAGGTGCGGAACGGGGAACGGCGTCTCCGCCCGCATTCGCGACCAACTCTTTGGAACCCGGCCCCTTTCTAAACGATAGCCAGGCCCATTTCCGAACGTCCATGCTTATGCTTACACCGAGAAAACCACCAGCTGCGGGTGATTCCGAATTCGATGCTGTCCGTTGGTCGTGCTCTTGGCGGCTCACGTCGTCTGGTTGGTTGGGTTGGGCTGTCGAGAGAGGGACAGTGGCAGGTCCGGGGGTTGGTGTAAGATGGTTCATTAGATGTCGTGCCAGTGCGACGGGGTATCGTGAATCTCTAAATCTGGTAGAAGGTGCGACATGGCTTTGCGTCAATACAAGCACAGCGACTCCCTCGGGTATCTGTGACGAGAAGTCCTCGATGGCGGAGTGTATTGAGTGGTATGATGGATGGAGAGGTAGGCCTGGAAGAGCAGTCAAATCAACTGCTTGACACCATTGAAATATCCGCGCACCAAGGTCCATGCCGAGACTCAGATCTTTGTCCAAGTCCCACGACCATGCCCACACGGTGAAGAATCGTTCAAGCTGCAATTCCAGAGCCTGCTGTCCCAAGGAAGACAATATCGAGGAGAAGGATCCGTGACAGAGCTGACAATCACGTCACATTGGGCCGTCGAGAAACGAGGCCGACATTGAGACGGACCTTGAACTGCTCGTAGCCTCGCAGGAGATGCGCCCGTATCGCAGAATCGTGCAGGGTGCCATCGCAGTAGTCCGACGGTGGTAATTGACTGAGTTGCTCCTCCTTGGCTTTCCCCTTGTCTTTCTCTCGGGTCCCGGTCTTCACAGTTGGCGTACGCAGCGTCCTCGCCAGTTCAACAGCCTAAATATTTGAGAGGTGAAGGCGATGCAGAGCAAATCGTACTCACCACGTGCATCCAAAAGTTGGGCTCTGGGCTCACCATGGTCATTCTTCTGCACTGTGAATGAACATTCTGACATGGGTCTGCTGAATGGAAGATCCTAGTGAACGTTTAGTTCTGCGCACACCCGCGCTGTTTTCATTGTTTCCCTCACTCTGCAAAATTCACGAGGGCTTTCGCGAGCCCGACTTGCCTCAGCATCTTGTCTCGCGACACAGCCCGGTCGCCTGAAGTGTAAAATAGGATTTGCGCCTGTTCCTCGGCGTCCTCGTCATTATCGTATGTAGCTGAGATGTCAGGTCGAAGAGTAGGGTTGTAGATCGTTAGGTATAGTAGAGATGGAGGAATTCCGCTCATGTGGAAACAAGTCAAGTCGCTACAAGTAAACGTTGTAAACAGCTGTAAAGCCGTCTCGGACTCCACTGAGTACTACTAGTGATTATGCAGGTAGATTACATTTGCTGCGCTCTAAAGTCTTGGTATCTCATCATTGTCCACGGCATCGTTTTTCTGTGAGTTGGCATCGGAAAACGGGTTGGAATCAGAGTCGACCGGTGAGGGTGACGAAGAGGACAGCTGGTGCCATTCACCATCCAAGAGCCGGATGGGGCTGGCTTCAAACTCCCGTAGGTTTGCAGGATCGTCATCATCGGCCTCAACCTCGTTGGACGATGTAGGCGACGTTGGCTTAAAGGAAGATGGGAAACTGAACGCCTCCTCACCTTCCATCAGGAGGGAATGGTTAACAGTGAGGGGGACTAATGTGTCGCCTTGAGATTCTTCAAAACTTGGTAGCCCATCAAGGGGTGGGGGGGAAGACGACGGCGTCGACCTGTTATGAGAAGGCGGTGTCCGCCAGCCAATGTTTTGTGGTTTCTGCGGTGATACGAAAGTAGGCGCGACGATTTCGTTGGGTGGTGTGGGAAGCTGGGTATCTACAACAGACGGTGTAGGTTCAATAGCAGTATCAGTCAATAACCGTGCTTCTTCTATCTTGAGGTGCGTTTTTCCACCGAGGGGTTGATTGCTCCTTCGCTTGTAGAATAATAGGTACGCGTTTGCGTTCTGGAAGGCGAATGAACGAATCATCTTCACAGAAATGGAATATGCTCACCACTGCTTGGCTTGGTTCGCTTTTTGTAACATAAGAGTCGTCGAAGTGGTACCATTGTTCCGTGACGTGGTTGAGAGCGTAAGCCCGGTAATGTCCACCACCCAGGCCACCGAGATGTTCGTCGACCGCGTATAGGTCATAAATAAGCGGCTCTTCGACGTTCCCAATTCCTAGCTCTTTGATATCAATTCCGGTCTCCGTCAACCCCTGTCCGACCTTGCGTTCTCCAACGAGATTGGTAAGGTCGAGACCTTGAATGGGAAAGTCGACAAATGTATCAATCTTGTCTCTGAGCGCACGGCTGTTGCTAAAACGCTTCAGGTGCACCGCCAGGATATCCGGCACTCTCCAAAGGTCGAACTTCTTCGTGGCCTGCTGATGCTTCTTGCATCGGGGACAGTACCAAAGATCGTCCTCACCCAATTGCTCTTCCTTTGTAAATTCAGTTAGACAATCGTCGATGGTCAGTCCCTTGCTTCTCTTCTCCGCAGCTGCCTTCTTCGCCTCGATATAATCGGGATGTATGAACACCTTCCAAGCGTCATTCGTCCATAACGCGTGTTCCCAATTCAACGTTTCTTCGCCAAAGTAATACCTTTTCAGGTTTTCGTCAAACTCGCAGTAGAGCGCATCCATCTCTTTGAGCAATGGGGCCCCGTTTTCCATCTCCTCGAGACGTAATTCCCAAGAATCGAAGCGTTGTCCCGTGGAGCTGTATGAACCGAATCCTGTCCCATAGTCCTTCTGGCCTGCTTGAACACGTAGGTTGAAAATATCTCTTTTGACACCGACGATCTGAGGAATGCCAGGAGCTACGCTTTCCATCGTTACGTCCTCCTGAAGCGCCACAGCCTTCTCATCCGTTATATCACCTTCATCGATATTCATGTCTTCGACACGAACTACCTCCCCATTCTCTTTGATCTCCGTGAGAGAATCCATCGGCGGAACCGGGATAGGTACTGAGTCTACAGGCACAGACGGGATTTCCTCCCACGTGAAAAGGTCGCGGGCGTGGGCAGTCCAGCGCTGGAGACGATCCACCACGGTCTCATATATCGCCTGCGGGCTTCTAGCATATTCGGGTTCAATAACCACGATGAACGGATGACCAAAGTTGGTCTGGCTACGGTAGGTATATGCTGGCCGCGAGGCTTGAATGTCGGTTGTGAATACCGGGAGAATGAACGGGTCTGTTTCTTTCTTCTTATATGATCGGCTCTGGCGTCCGTTGCATGGCAGCTCGAAGCATGCGATAGTGTCACTATCTGACATGTCACTGCAGAGAACAGTGTCATCAAGGTTCTTGTAGAATCGGTTGTTGAATATCTCCAAAGTCAAGAGCTAGGGCAAGAAATCAGCAGAAGAGTGGGATGGAAGTTGGAATACGAACGTTCTCCGGCGGTACACTCATCCAACGGCCAAGGAGTGCACGGAGCTCTTTGAAACTGGAATCACGACCAATTTCAACGTGAACCTGCATGGTAACCGTCAGCTTCCTAATTCAAATCAGCAGTAACGATTCCACCTTGAGATGTGGTTGAGACGTATCCCACGGGATGTATTCAACGATGTGTTTCCACTTTTTCGTTACAGGAATGGGTAGAGTAAGGTACATGAATGGGTCGAATGTGATCGAGACCTGAAAGAAAGGGTAGTTCAAGTAATCTGTGATCGTCATGGTTGGCAACATACCTTCTGGCATTCAGGACACACTAGAGTGCTCTGGTACTGTCCCTGGAACAAATCCACGATAACACTGTCGTTCCGCTGCATGTATCCATGCCACGACTTTTGCGCCAACCGTGCAAGTTCAAGATCCCCACCGCCCTCCCAATCCGGCTTCTCTACATATGGTTTCTTGAGCACACGATTGAGGTCTTCGTGTAGACCATCGAGTAAAAACGCGACGAGTTCTTGTGAGTCGTGTTGTTGGTACCCACTGAATTGAGGCGCAAAGCGTTGCAATTGCATTTTGAACTCGCGCGGAGAGTGGGAAGTCGCGGTAGAATCTTTGGCCCAAATACGATGTAAGAGCACGCCGAATGCCTCGGCGATAGCACCACCCATCCCAAGCGGATTATCAGGGTTGAGCTCGTTCTGGTAGACGCCAACTACGAGCACTGCATAAGCGAGAGCAGACATGACGACAAATGACACTCACGAAGGAAATAATCTGCAAGTTCTTTGGTGTGTGCAAGGCACTGAAGTGCAGAGTTCATAAAGCAGGTGTTACCCCTTTGCACTGACGTGAGATCATGTAGCGAGACAAAGGGAAACTCGTACATATTTCCGAGACCAAGGATCCCTGGTTCTTGTAGCACTCTGTTCTTGGAAAATCCAAAGGACCTGAAAGGAACGACCTGTGAGTCATTTGCTCTGGTGGACGACCCCGCCGACGGTGCGGGTGAGGGGACCTGTCTAGGTTGGAACTGAGTAACGCTCGTTGTTGCAGAGGTCTTCCCCAGACGACTGAAGAAGTCTTCCCCGGCGCTAAACAGGGGGGGAGGAACAGACGGGACAGAAGCAGCCGGAGGTGGAGCCGTCGACGTTTGGTCGCTCAACCATTTTCCGTCCTGTAAAAACTCGACAACAAAGGGATCATCAAATTCGATCAACGCATCCTCGAGTGTTTTTTCATTTATCTCTAAGAGCTCCGCTCCATGTGCGGTGAGCTTCGAGGCGGGAAACAGTGATCCTGCATATTCTCCGGGTTGGATTTTCCATATCCTGTATGTAACGTCGGCCCGCGCAGATACAGTGGCTAGAAGTTCCTGGGAGAGTTTCTTCACTGTGTCTTTTGTAGAGAGGGTCACGTATTTATGGGGAGGACCATCTAGGCCATCCGATTTGGAGTCGACAAGGGTAAGAACTTTGAGGCGGGGAGGACGAAGTTCCAGACTAGGTTCGCCAAGGTGGCCTCTGGCAATCACGGAACGGGGGAGTGGGTGAGTGGCTGGACCATACCTAGATAGATCTGGATCAACTGCGAGGGGAACTCGACAAGGAGGGGGATGACGTACCAAGTGGTAAAGGCTTTCCAGACGTCCCAGGGCACGAACTCGACATCGATACCCTCTGTCAGGTTCGAGACAAGGTTGCCATCGCGGTCGACGAGTGGCGTGTTGTCGACGGGACCGACATCTCTTTCGTCGAGGGGGCCGGACTTGTCGACGATGCCCTGAGAAGCATTCTCCCAACGTCTATACCATGCACGAGATACGATGAACCAGGTATCGCCGACTTGCATCTGCCCGGGACGACGTTGGGCGACATAATGGTGCTTTTGGGTTGGTGCGAGATCGGGGGGTGGCTCGTGCGGTGGAGTAGGAGGAGGCATGAGAGTGACTGCATCGAGGGAACGCTCGCCCTGTTCCGCCATATAAGCATCGATGTCTTCCGTCGTTGGTGGTTCGTGATTGACTGAGCGTGGATCCTCAGAAGCTGCTCTCTTGAGCGACGATGAGTCTGATTGCATCGATTCTGAGCGTTGTCTCTTCCGACGTGCTGAACCCACATCCAAGTCGACGACTTTAGTCGACGGCGACGCCGCTGGCGATGGCAGACTCATCGCTGTGAAAGTGAACGTTGTTTTCAGAACTTGAATGATTGGCGCGTCACAAGTCACAGCCTGAGACAGACCCTCTCCCGAACATTCCTCAACGTTCCCGACTGAGTATCATGTCCACCAAACACTTCCTCAACAACCCCGCAGACCTCGCTCTCGACGCTCTCGCCGGCCTCTGCGCACTCAACCCCAACCTCGCTATCGACACTGCACACAGAGGTCCTTTCTTCTCCACCTTCTCCAGCACTTTGTTCACCATCTCTTCGTAACAGTCGTCTATCTTGCCAATCCGGACCGTTCAAGGGTCGCGCTGGTCTGTGGTGGCGGCTCCGGCCACGAACCTTCCCACTCTGCGTTCGTCGGTGGGTACACTGGCATTCCGCTGTCCCGGATCTCCCCTATCCGTTCGTCACAGGTCATGGCATTTTGTCAGGTAAGATCACCGAAGCATCGTCCTTATAACCGACTCAGATTTCGTGTACCAGCTGCGGTCTGCGGAAATATTTTTGCCTCGCCAAGTGCGAGCCAGGTCCGTCGCGCGATCGACTTGGTGAACGGCGATGTGGGGTGCGTCATCCTGCCGTTGTTGGCCGTCCCTGCGTTAATCACCCTTTTTCAGAATGGTCATCATCGTAAAGTAAATCTCAGCTGTCTTCCACGGCCCTGACTGATGGTTTGTATCCAAGGAACTATACTGGTGATGTTCTCAACTTTGGTCTCGCGAAAGAGCAATATGCTGCCACTCATCCGGACAAGTCGGACCGCGTCAAATTCTTGATAGTTGGTGACGATGTTGCAGTAGGCCGAGAACAAGGAAAGATCGTCGGAAGGAGGTAAGATCTCCTCATTCCAGGTACTTCCATCATAGTTCACTGACAGCTTCCTAGAGGTCTCGCTGGCGTCTGCCTCGTGTACAAGATCGCAGGCGCACTCGCCGCCCGCGGAGGCTCTCTTGACGACGTTTATACCACTGCTGAATACATTTCTTCTCGCCTCGGCACCGTTGGAGTAGGACTGGAGCACTGTCACGTACGCATAAAGGTTCTCGTATACATACGTCATCTGATCATTTATGCGTAGGTCCCTGGAACCGCCGTGCCCGACACTCATCTGGCTAGCAACGAGCTCGAGATTGGGCTTGGAATCCACAACGAAAGCGGCCATCGTCGTGTCTCGCCAGTGCCACCACTGGGTGAACTCATCCCAAACCTCATCCAGATGATTACCTCTACGACTGATCCTGACCGATCATTTATGCCTTTTAGGAACGACGGCACAGACCGCGTAGTGCTACTCATAAACAACCTCGGTGGCCTCAGCGAGCTTGAGCTCGGTGCCATTGTAGGCGAGGCAAAGAAGGCACTGGACAAGCAGGGTATCAAAACGATGCGCGTCCTCGCCGGATCATTCATGGTTTGTCCGTCTCTCCTCCACACGAAATAGGTTTCTGACGTCGGAATAGACGAGTCTCAACATGCCAGGATTCTCCATCACTCTCTTGCTTCTCCCGGAAATGGGACCTGAACATGCGGTTTCTACGGATCTCATACTCTCCCTCCTTGACGACCCCAACAATGCCCCGGGGTGGAAGTGGTCCTCCAAGACGGAACCACAATCCATCGCTGAGAGAACTTCCGTGACATCCGCTAGTGCTCGTCCCAGTGGCCAATCTTCTCTCAAAGCACCAGATACCCGTTCCTTCGAGACCGCCATTGAACGTGCCTGTAGAGCGCTCTTGGCCGCTGAAGGCGAGATTACAGATATGGACAAGATTGCTGGCGACGGAGACTGTGGGCTGACCCTCAGCGCAGGTGCCTCAGGTCAGTTATCCAAACCGTCTAGATCTATTCCGCGTCACAACTTCTGACGGTCGTCGACTCAAAGGCGTGCTTCAATCCTTGGACCGCGGTGTCATCACAGGAGAAGATGTCATCAATGGCATGATCGCCATTTCGAGCGTGGCTGAGGAGAAGATGGGCGGGACGAGCGGCGCGTTATACTCGTGTGTGCCAAACATCCCCTCAGACTCTGACTGAGTCTTTCCCTCGTCAGGATCTTCTTCTCCTCGCTTGCCCAAGCTCTGGCCCGTTCCTCTGCTACAGTGGCGACGGTCGAGATTTGGGGCAATGCTCTCAAATCTGCTCTTGCTCGATTGTATACCTACACGTGTGCTCGCCCACCCTCGCGCACGCTCATCGATCCGCTTACTGCTTTCGTGGATGCGTTTCCCACCGGATTCGAAGGTGCTGTCAGGGCTGTGCAAGATGCTGCAGAAAAGACAAGGGACATCGAAGCAAAGGCAGGGAGGAGTGCATATGTCGGTGGCGACTGGTTGAAGGAGCAGAAGGTCCCAGACCCAGGCGCGTGGGGGGTCAAAGTCATCGTCGAAGCACTCGCGAAATAAACGATGGATTCACTGACGACAAGAAGCAATGAAGCACATGTATAGCTATGTATTCATCCGGAGACACGATTAAGAATTGCAGTTGTACGCATCTTGATGCGACTGCAACAGATGGATCGTACACATGATCTTAAGAGACATACAGTGTCATCCTCCAAATCGCCGGGAAGCACCTGTCAAGGTAATGAAGATTCATCGAGATTCAGGATCAAGTTGGTGTGAAACCTGATCCCTTCGATCAAAGCTTCCGCCCGGAGCGCTAAATGATAATATGATATTCCCAACAAATATACATTCCATAGATCAGGATGGCGCACCTTCGTTGACCGTATGGAAACCGTTGTAGTAGTCTGCAGAAGTAAAGGGCGAAAACCGGAATATGTGTCTTGTCAGGTTCCAGTAAAACTGTGTGTCTAGGAGACAGGATGTCAAACACCCATACGATAAACCGGAATGGCCCGCAACGTCGCACCAGTATTGCCTAGAATAAGTCAGCCTGGGATGCAGCGACAAGTATGCAAGACACGAACCCAAGGATAATGACGGGGCGACGACCACCTTGGTCACATTGTAGAATGTGGAGGACTCCATGGTTGCTTTGATGGTCCCAGCGAGGATTGAATAAGGGCCAGGGCCAGTTGGGGTTACAGGCGATGGTTCGAGGGCAGAATTGTATTCCTCGGAGATGGATACGTTCCCTGCCTGGCCGGTACACACCAGGTGCCCGAAAGCACTCAACGTTAGGTCGTACTTGCGTGCAACGGGATGGAGAACTTGGATGAGGTGTTGTTGGAGCTTGGCCACAGAGCTGGATTCACATAAGCAAGTGTTTTCTCACGTCACGTCAGACCATACCTGTGTTCTGCAATACGATGGTTGACGATAACCGCGGCTCTCTCAGGAAGCGCGTTGACCTTGACACCCCCTTCGAGAATATCGGCAGCTTGAGTGGTTCCTAGCATGGCGCTGGTAACAGGCGACAGTTTGAGAAGGCTCCGCTTGAGATCCTCTAGAGCCGCATCGTCCGATACTGCTCTACGGGCAATGGTACGGAGCTGGTCTGGGAAAGATGGAGAGTGCTCTGCAAGGCACATGGTAGAGAGGAAAGGTGTGCCATTACGATACAGCTGAGGGATGTGAGGGTTTTCCTCAAGTGCAATGATGAACTGAGCAAGATACCCGACGCTCTGACGATGCAAATCTGTTAGTTTTAAGTGCAGCTCGGGCGAAGTGGCGTACTGTGTGCTTTGGCGGTGTGCTGGAATGACCGCCTGGGGTGGCGACTTGAATTCGGACGTCAAGGTAACCCTTCTCAGAAAGTGAGGGGACAGCAAAGTACACGCCGTCGCCATCATCCACCATGTCACCTGCATAAGATTAAGAATATTAAAGATGAAGAGACGAAAAACGGCGGACCCCCTTCATCAAGAATCATAGCAAACGCATCACGACCGTATTTCTCTTCGAGGTAAGCAGCAATACGACCCGCACCCTGACAGAGGATTAAACGCAGAAAAACAAACGGATGATGGACGTACCTCTCGACCAGTTGTCTCCTCATCAAAACCGAAAGCGAGGACAATCGTTCGAGCGGGAGAAAAGCCACGTTTTAGAAGGGTGTCTATGACGATCAGTTTCTGGATGAGGTCGCCCTTGTCGTCGCCTGAGCCACGACCCCAAATCCAAGTGCCTTGACGAATCTAAGAACAGAATTGGTGGAGAGACGGAGGGGCTTACCATCGAAATCGCCCGAGTATGGTGGGTGTTCCCACTGAGGAACAGTGGCAGGATCGACAGGGACGACATCTAAGACGTGGTTGTCGGTGACAACAGAGACAGGGAGAGACTGACGAACCTTGGTGGGCAGTTGATAAGAGAGGTTTTGCATCAGTAGAACCTTGCCAATGGAACACGAGACCGTAGGTGTTCACTCTCGTGACATTCAACTTGTCATGTCTGACAGCAAGATAAAGCGGGGAGGTGATACGCAACAGAGAACTCACACGGTGGGAAACGTCTCTTGCAGATAGTCATGCAGATCTCCAAATGGGCACCATACAGGATCCTTGTTAACAGGACCGCTGTCATCCCTGGATTCTGTTCTAAAAGAAAGGGTAAGAACAAGGAGGAAAATGAAAGAGAGTAAGTACATACGGGATGCGAATTGCACCCGAGAGTGCGTTGTAAGCGCTTTGCTTAAAGTGGGGAGATGCGTAGACGAGGTTGAGGTCCGCAGCGAGTGTGGCATGGACTTCCGGGTAGAGCGGGTCCCATTGTGGACAGATATCTGGGCTTGTTGGGGTGTTGTAGTTGTTGTTGAACCCGAGGTATGCGAGTGCAGCCAATATGATCTTCTGGTAGTACATAGCTACGTTCGCACGTGACGAAGAGAGTACCCGTCCAGTTATGATGGTATGTGGCTGTTCTCAGCAGGGCATCTCACTCTGACCCAAACCCCCAAATGGACCTCTCCCGGGAACAGTGTGATCAGTGTCCACCATCATCCACGTCCTGCTCGCAGCCTTCTTGTTTCATTCCAGAACTCACCGCTGAATGCACCGAGGAATGCCTCATCCTTACTTGCGATGACCCAGATCATGGCCCGCAAACTTGCCAAGTCACAAACGGCGGGATATCCTGCGATGGCACTTGTATCACTGCTTCCGCCTGTAATGACTGCTCCGAGTTGGACAAAATCGTACGTATCTAGCTCCTAGATGCCCGTTCCGCCTCACACCTTCTCCACAGCTCCAGTGTTGCACAGACTATCACTCCTACCTCGACGCCCCATCGTCCACTCAGTGGGATTCTTCCCTTTCCAAACTGTCCTGTGATTGCACCCAGGACTTGCAGTCTATTTATTCTCCCGGCCCCCTCTCTCAGTCAATCCGAGCCCTCATCTCTGACTCTTCTATTTCTTCCAGCGCCTCCTCCTCTCCGTCCCTTCCTCCATTTTCACCGCAGCTCCATGCTCTTACCCCACTCGCTCTTCATCCCTCTTCCGCCCCCCCTTTCATCTGCATGTGGGCGGGTTGTGATTCTAAATTTAACAACCTATCGGATCTCGTAGGACATGTCAACCTTCAGCACCTTTGTGCCATGGATGCTCAAAATCACTCGTCCACCTTATCTGTTCAGTCAAAAGATGCCGCGCATGTCTTCCCTGAGCCCCCTCTGCTCTGCCACTGGGGTGATTGCGGAATGTTTCCATCCCCATCTTCCATTCCGAGCTCTTCATCCGCTACCTTGGACGACATAGCTCTAAATATCCTTGCATCACATCTCATGCAAGATCACCTTGGCGTCAATTACCCCATTTCTCCTCAAAGTACACCCCAGCCTCTTTTACCCGACGTCACTGACACTGTTCATCCATCGCCGGTCCCTTCCAACCTACCCGCACACGACTGCTCAGGTATACACGCCTGCAAGTGGAACGGGTGCACCGAATCATTCTCCTCTTGCGATGACCTCACGGCACATATCGCCTTCGTTCACATCGGGGGCGGAAAGGCTCACTATGATTGTTTCTGGGAGGGCTGTAATAGGCACGGTACCAACGGTTTTTCCAGCAAGCAAAAGATATCCAGGCACCTCCAAGTTAGTGCTTACCCCGTTTCAGTATACATCTCGCTGATCATATACCTCTAGTCTCACACTGGCCACCGTCCTTTTCAATGTCAGATATGCAGCCAGAATTTCTCTGAGGCTGCAACTCTCCAACAACATATGCGCCGTCATACACAGGAGAGTGAGTGATTTTCCAGGCAGAATTTCTGGGTCTCGTTCTAACTGTAGCATCTGCAGGGCCATACGTCTGTGATTTTCCTGGATGTGGAAAAGCATTTGCTATTGCGGGTGCATTGACGATTCACAAACGCATTCACAACGGGTTACGTCCGTTCAAGTGTAAATTCTGCGACAAGTAAGCATACGATCAAGCGCGACATTCTCTGCAATTTATCCTGACGATCCATCCAGAGCATTTTCGGAATCTTCCAATCTATCGAAACACGTGAGTCGACATTCGTACCCAGGTGTTCCATCCCACTTATTCATTCTCAAGCTTCGGACACACACTGGTGCTCGTCCATATGCATGTACTGAAGAAGGGTGTAAGAAGGCATTCGCTAGGCCAGATCAACTAGCTAGGCATATGAACGTCCACAGAAAGAAGGGTCCAAAAGATAGCTCATAGATTTCCTCGGAGCCGTTTCGTATGGAGTATATTGATCAGTATATGAGTCACATCTCTAGCCCAGCGTATGAGCGTTAAAGTGTCTATGTATGCAGCAACACGGATGCCAATCAAATAAAGGTTAATGGTGACTCTAAGCAGGGTACAAGAAAGCAGGAAACGTAAATGATGAATAGAGATATATAAGTTTCAGGACTGTTCGTCCATTGCTTTTTTACCAGGGCCATTACTGACATCGATTTGGCCATCGCCTTCGAAGACCTCTGTCTGGGACTCAGGTGCCTTGTTTAATGGTGTCGATTCCGCAAGCGGTCGTGGTGGGAATAAGGACGGCGCGAGCCCGAGAGTTCTTTTGGTGGGTATGACACGGCCTATAAAGCACCAAGAATGAGCACGACGATGGTTACCATGATAAAAGGGACTTACCTAATTTCTTGAAGTGGTCGTACCCTTTTAACCTCGTCCTGTCGAATTCGGGGTTGACGGAGGAACCTTCCTCGAGTGCGACATAATCGATACGTTTCGCTAGGGCGAAAGCGTCGGTGAGCGTCCAGACTGCGTCCGGGACGATCTCGTCAACCCAACGGCAGTGGCGCAACAGTTCACAGCGCTCCACGTGCGGAAACTTGGGTTGCGTTTCGTGTTGTTGACAAGACTCGTCTGGAAAGACCCCCACCATGAGGTACACGGAAGGGAAAGCGAGTTTAGCTTGACGAAGCTGGAGCATGTGTCTGTCCGAAGGGGAACATGACCAAGTCAGAAGGTGTACCACGTCCCTTGGAGCAGACTCACCCTGCTGTCAAGACGTCAAAGACACCGTCAAGGTAGACACGGACGGTTCGGTGATCGTGTGGGTAACTACTCCCGTTCCGCACATTGGCAGAGTCTAGTACACCGCGGACCCAGTTCTGGATGTCAATGGGGGAAAGCGAGACGGTATTAAGGGTTGCGCGGGCAGCCTCTGTTGGGGAAATTTCGCGTACGCCCTGCGTGGCGATATGGCCAAAGTCTGCGATGCTGGACTCGAGGGAGCGTTGGCCAGGATTTGAAATGACATCGTAGTCTTCGTCGCTGAGGACGGACGAGGAATCCATCGTGCACTTGGTGGTCGATTCGGAGTCAAGGACCAGTGGTTGCCATTCGGCGCTGTGATGGGCTTCAAGGTCAATGCGTGGGTTTACACTTTGCAGCGAACCGACAATATTTGCTGACTACGCTTTGCTACACTACACTAATAACTTGGGTGGTATTACCCCAGGCAAGAAAGCAGGTCCTCTCATGTTGGCTTCGTACCACGGCACGTCGTGCGCGATCAACACCTGCACCTTTGGAACTTCCAGCAGTGCTCTGACCCGTTTCAGGTTCTCCTCGGCAGCGTCCTTGTCCGCATGCATTATACACCGCGTATGTCCAGTCGTCGCATCTACCACACACGCAAACGCTTTTTCTCCTGTCACAATCCGCCAGTCATGCGCACTATCGCCAGCCAGCAAGATCCAAGACCCATTTGCGGACGTACGTGCGAGGACGTTGATGTGGCCGGTGATATGACCTGCATCCGGTTGTGTTTCAACGCACTCCGCCCCGTTTTACTTTTTCCCCACCCACCTGGTGCATCTATAATGTATAGGCTCCCATCTCCGAAGAAGTCGAGCGCGTGTGAATACGGCCCAATCGACGTGTTCAAGTCAGACTTGGATATGAACCGTGCACGCTCCACAGGGATCGCTGTCGATGAGACGACTGCTTCCGGATTCTCGGGGTATCCATTGGCTAGCCGTTCTCGACACCCTTCCCCTACGATAAACGACGCCTTCGTGAACGGGGCGTGATCGCCGATGCTAAGTCATTACACACATGTTAGTTGGTGATGTGGATTCAGACTGCGTCACGCACTGGTCCCAATGAAGGTGGCTAACGATGACAGCATCCACTTCGTCGGGCGCAACACCACCTTTTTCAAGCGACTCTGCGACGTTTTGTTTCACCGTCGGTGAGAAACCGAGATTTTGGATGCGCCTCTGGAGGGCGGGCGGGTACCCCTCAAAATCACGACGCGTGCCAAGGTCGAACACCATCTGAAAACCTGTCTTGGAGTGCCGTAGCGAGAAGGCAAGCGATGGACATGTCACGATTTCTGGTTCGGCGTCTGCGATGAGCCTGTCGATGGGAAGGGTGATGTTTCCGGCCTCGAGTGCGGAGACATCAATGTATGCTTGATCCGGAGCCGGGGGAGGCAGCGTCAGTGTCGCCATCTCGCTAGATGTAATGCTGTAAATCCTACAATGTTCAGATTTTGAATAAGCGACGAAAAGCCTTTTGTGTGAGAGCGATCGACGGTCGATAGGTCTGGTCTTTTGTTTCTCCAATGCTGCTATATGTGTACGACGAGTCTAAGTTACCGAAAGTGCCGAGTCACCGTGACCGGCGACTCTATCGCGATGACTCGTACACATATACTTAGACTAGTCAGTGGCACGGGGAGCTTTGATCTACGTTCCCCAAAAACTCCCATCCTAGTGTATTCTGCTGAGAACTATCAATGATTCACTCAGTTGGCCAAAGGCTTATGTAAGTGGACTCGCATCCGACCCACTGATACTAATAGTCGCTTGATCTGGCCCTTCTTTCTCCTACTTGTATCATTGACAATATTCAGGGACCCGACGCAGAACTGGCCGCCCTTGTCGATTGCATCCTTACCCTCAAGCATAACCTACCAAAGCAGACCTGGAGATGTACAAAGAATTCGCAGTTTAGCTCGAATCCGAGTTTCTCGGAAAACGAAAACATCTCCTTTTTCACTGTCCTAAGATTCAAGTGATATCTCTGGACGGCGACCGTGATTACACCCCGGATATGTAGACAATGACCCCTGCACCAGAGGTGCACTCTGCAAATACGGTCATAGTGATGTGTTTGTTCCCTCGTTATTCGCAATGGGAGTGCCATGCCTTTGGGTATGGCTGTTTCTCGTAGTCAGGAAAACTCCCTGTGATTCAGGATCTGACCCCACAAGCTCCCGAGGACACCACCACCGCGACCTCGCAACCGCCGCCGCCACAGGACGGGACAAGTCGGACCCAGACCGGTCATTGGCCTCGACACGCCTTGTTAAAGCTCATCCGCACCGGATCTGCAGGGGTTCGTGGTGAGTACAGAAGAGGAGGAAGGGGATCGTTCTCTGGCGATATACAATCACTCTGTCTGGAACGTCGGAACAATAAAGTGGCCGTCTTGAGGATACCGGGTGACGGGGTTCTCTTGATGCTGTGGACAGTTGGTTCAAGTGCTTCGGCAGGGATATGAATGTTGCAATCGATGCTCATACTGCAAATGCGCTGGTTAGCCCTTCGGATCATGGCGAACTTGGAATTCGGAGGATGATAGGTACATATTGATAACCCACACTTGTCAAGGTGTTCTGGTGGAAGGACATGGTCAAAAGGGTGTGCGCACGTATGGATGCTCGTTAGTTTCATGCCCCCGTCACCAGGCTCTTCAGCCTTATGGTCCGTTAGAGTCCCTTGCATCATCTGGAGTAGTCGTGCGACTTGCTCATGTACAACTTCTATTGCCGTTGCCATATGCAACCCTTGGTTGTCCGACAGGCCATGGTTTCACACGTTTCACTAACTTCGAGCGATGTATGGCGGTTACAACTTGGGGTCAGAATGATGACTCCAGGGCACCAAGCACTTTCAGGTTCCCCGTCTGTGGGCGGCTATAAATTACATAAAATGGTACTCAGACTACTAGGAGCTGTCCGGTTGATTGATTCATGATTGATGTACCTGACATTTGTTAGCATGTGCGGCAAGTCTTCAATAGCTGCAGATATATGGGCTCATCAAGCTCAATGCTCGAACAAAACAGAGTTCTGTAGACCATTGATGCCACCGCATCATGATATACCCCGCATGATCAACCTCCCGGAGGGCTACAATACGGGTCGGTTGCCATCCCCTCCTTTATGTTCGACATGTGAATATTGATTCACCTCTCAAGGCCTACCAGTCAGGAACGATTCAGGGAATGATTTAGGACGTTCATCCAAACGACTCGCATCCGATAAGCACACTTTTTTCAAGAGCTTGACGGTCTTACCTGGGTAGCAATACCGTGACGGATCCCGTAACTTCAAGCAGGTGCGATGCCTAGTTTTGCTTATTCCATAGCTATTGGTGACCCTGCGCCGCGCATACGACATACTTAAGTATTGTCGAATGTCATTACGATACAGTCTTGTTCGTACTTGTTCTCAAACTGGCGCCATGATCGGAGTTCACTGCTTAGTCCGACGCTGCCCGACAATCCGCACAGAGGTGTGTCGTCATCCAGGATCCCATATGCGGCCTGATGAGTCCAATCCGATACTAGTAAGTGGACCTGAAGAGGGACGGGGTCGGACTGACGGCGCATGCTTTTTCAAACGGCGACGGGTGAAGGTATGGTTCGCTGCTTTAGGATCCATTGTACCAGGGTCTGGGCACCGGCTTCCGATTCCACGGTGATGTCGAAAGCGTCAATTCTGTCACCACTAGCAAGAAATCAAACCGAATCGCCCGCAGGCCAGCTCAAGGTAGCTCACGGCACCCAGGGTCAGGCGCAAGAGGTACGAGATATTGCATTGGCCACTGGCAGCTTGCTGCGTGCTGTTTAGTTGCCGATGGGCCGGCCCATCGGCCCTATCCCGTGAGTCGTCTGTTCTCTTCATCCAGGGGCCTCAGTGATTGGGTGAATGCCTCCGTGTTGTGATCTTTCCGCAGTACTTACTTACCGCCGAGTCCACGCCCCATGACGCTACAGAAAGGATCCATTCATTCATACTGGCACATATCGGATCTCCCGGAGAGATATCACATCAAACTTATTGGTAATACGATTCGCCGGGCCCAACTTTATTGCATTTAGCTAAACCTTGAAGCAGTTACTCCGTCGGGGTCGCGAACAGTATTAATTCAGGGATCTTGTGCTTCTGTGACCACAATTAACCAAGATTGATAAGGGCAATTATTAACTGCTGCACCCACCAGTATTCCCCCCGTTGTACACACCGTCCTAGAGGTGCAGAAGTAGCACCTTTCCCCAGTTTCAACACACGGAGAAATTTCGTCACGTTTTGCGTCTGCAACACAACAGGCCTCGAACACCGTGGATCGTCCCAGCCGGCTCGGTAAGCAGCAAGAGAGGTTGGACAAGGAGCTGGACCTTCGTGCGACCCGGATCAGTTATGTCTACATCTTATAGTCTTCTAGCATGGTCTCCGGTACTGATAGGTAAGAAGAGTGCTGCAAAACTCTAAGTTATATGCGAGCTTACAAGTTTGATAGGGTTCATGTTCTCCATTTTGTACGTTTACTCAATGTGCTGTACATGCCATTCCCAACCACGGAAATAGCATGTATGGTACCACTTTGGGCCAGTCGATCTACTATTCTCATTGGTTCCCGGACGATTTCACATTCATGAAGACATTGGTATGCGTGTTTGTTCTCCGCAGCAATGACTCACGTATTTCCTTTAGGTATTCACCATGCTGTCAGTCATGTAATTGTGAACTTTTCAAGACTCTTGTAGACTCGTGACCCTTTTTTTCAGCTTGGCCGACACCATTCATCTAATTGGGACTGTCCAGCTTTTTTGGGCTTTCTTCATAGTATGTCATCGAAGTGACTCATGGAGTTGCAACCATAACTTACCGTGGTACGTCCTATGCTGTCTGAGCTGACTTTGCATTATGAGTCATGAGTTCTAGGGGCGGGCTTGTAAGTGATTCATTGGTGACCAGTCATTTGTATCCATGGTGCTCATAATTTGGAGTGCAGACTATGACATGCCTCAATGTAAGTTATTATGCAAGCCCTCTAGTTCTGTACTCACTACACCAGACTACGATATGCTTTACTGTGCAGTGGTCTGTAGCAGTTTTCCTCGTGATCTCAAGTAAATATACTGAAACTTCGTGGTCAGTTTCTACTGCCGCCGCATATGGACAAGTGAGCTATTGCTGTTAAGAGACACCTATCATACAATGACGTCACTACAGTCAGCGGGAAGAACCCATTCCTAACTTTTGCTGTTGTCAGTTCCATATACTACGAAAAAAACTAGCTGACATACCTTGGTGTAGTTTGCCTCGGGGTTGGCAGAATTCAGTAAGTCAACTCATCACTCAAGTACTGAGGCTTGACTCATTAACCCTACTAGTTTCTGGAGTATGTACGTACACTCACAGACTAATTTAGGGATGACTGAAGATGTCATTCTAGTGTACAACGTCGACGTGTTTGTGCCTTCAGCATTGCTCGTATCAACCCGAGGTTGAAGTATTCCTTTTATAGCGCTCGGGTTGGAACCATCCAATACTTGTTCCAGTGTCCGGTAAGGTTGGCATACTGTATGAAGGTGTTGGCTGATTGTCACACCATCGTCAGCTGATATTACCTATTACTATTGCGGGTACCGTTTGCAACATTCTTATCACAGGTATAGCCTTCAAATATCTGTGGAGATCTGGCTTTCGGAGGCAGCGCACCATTGTTCGGGACTTGGCTGTAATCTGCATCAATATGGGCGCTTTTACCTGGTAAGCCTACATTTTCCTTTTCTATGAACATCACCAAATCGTTTTACCAGCTTAATATCGATAGCTACGGGAATCATGGTATGTGTGATGTCTTGTTAAGCGCCACGGTTGCCGACCACCCAGTGGGAAGTTCCTTATTCAAGGTACCGGCTACTGGGTAGCCTCGATTGGCATGATCCTTGCTCAAAGTAAGTGTCGTATTCCCAATGCCGAATGTAGTGCCGACTCCTGAGGCCCGATGGTGTAGGTTATGTAAACTCCATGTTGGCTGTGTGAGTCCTGTCGTGCTTACTCTTCCCCAAAAGAACACTTCTGGACTGTTGGGCAGGCTCAACGCGAGAAGAGTAATTCGGGACCGGGACGTGAACGTTTACGAGCTGTCCACCATTTAAATGGTAGTCTAGTCTGTCCAGTTGCTCATGCTCGTTTCGACGATCCCAGGAAGCTTCGTGCATTACGCACCACCTAGTTGGTACCAATACACCAGTGGGATAGTTTTCCACCACGATAGTGGTGACATTCTTAGTACCATTTTCGTATATAAATACTAGATATAATGGCTATTCTCAGTTCGGCGAGTGAGAGCGGGCACATTACACTTTTCGGGCGGCCGCAGCCCCAGTGAGAACCTGATGTGTTCGTTTAGCCCCCCGGGTAAACCTGGATCCTGTTCCCTCATCCTTTTTCACCACCAAGTGCACTCCTGTTTGCCTTAGTCTAGATCATGAACGAATGAAATCCTTCCGGATATTCAGAAGAAGCCATGGATTCAATACTGTGATCATGATCCGAGGGCACCTCCCCGTTATTCTTCTTCATCGAAGACGATACACGCCCATTTATCATGACTCAATCATTGTTTCTCCTATTCCTACCACTGTCAATCCATGCAGAGCCGGCCGCCTTCAGGAACAACCTGCCTGAAGCTGAGATGTTATGCAAGGAACTTGCAGTCCGGCTCGAAGAATTGTTCCCTTCCGCAACCAAATACCCTTTGACTCCCTGCCTCCATCATATTCTTCGTCAGACTGATGCTGGCATCTTAATGTCTTTCGGTGGCCTGTTATCCAATAACACCTTTCTGGAACACGATCAAAGACGTCTACATGTGGACGACGAACGTCATCCAAGGCTCCATACCCTGCTAAAGATCCTCGGTTAACTGCGGACGCGACGCTCGTTCCACCGGCCAGTGACCGAGGTATGACCAGGTCCGTGGACTGGCGTCGGCCCATCCGTGACCGGAGGCATTCAGACCTATCAGCCACCAGATCAACGGAGAGGTAAGCGTCGGGACTGCCGTGGTATGTTTCTTTTGCCGAACTGCGTTCCACTCAACATGGATGTATAGAGAATGGCTACTGCGCCAGAAGTGCACTCTCCAAATACAGTCATGGTGCGTTTGCTCCCTCGCAGTTGTCCGTAATGAGGGTGCTATGTCTTTGAGTATGGTTGGACTCGGCGCTGCTTATGACCCTTACACGGCGTGTGTGGATGTGACCAAGCGGGAACATGATGAGCATGAACGTTTGAACGGGCGAACTGTCACACAACACTTTTAGTCAAGAAGACGTTTCGCAGCCTTCCTAAGAATCCCCCGTGATTTAGGATCTGACCCCCCGAGTCCCCGAGGACGCCGTCACTGCTATATCGCAACCTCCGCCGCCACCGGATGGGACAAGTTAGACCCGGACTGGGATCTTCTTTATTCCAACTGTGCAAGAAAATACTACCGTAAGTAATCCGACTACATGCAAGCTAAAAATACACGACAAATCACCGCTATTCTGCCCCAAATCAGTCCGTGTTACTACTCTCTTCCCCTGCACCAACCTTGCCATCTACACCTTGAGTTTCCTGACTACCACCCCAACTGAGCCCGCGACCGTTTGAAGAAGTGGAATTAGCTGATGGACAAGTAATTCTCGGGGTCGAGCTGGTTCGAGAGTGCCGTGATGCTCGGCCCTCGGTGGCGGTAGACCGTCCAGCTGCACCCCTGGTGCTGCTCCAGACAACACGGCCACGGCCATCTGTCATGAAAGGTGGGTCTACGTCGTGTTCGCATTGAGGACGGCCAGGTGATGGATCCGTGCGCTGGAGAGTGGTTGGTTGTTGCACTGGTGACGGACGACGGACAGGGATACTGGCTAAAATGGGTGAAGTAGACGATTCGGTAGAGCCAGTATCGAGTGCGTGTTGAGCAGTTTCTTCCTCATCCTCCTCATCCGAAATGTCAATAATGAACGGCTCCCGACTATGGTTACCCATCACCGGACTGAATCGCGACAAGGGACGTGTAGGTTCTGGCTGACTGGATGACATAGTAGCTAGTTGAGAAACGTCACTGGTTTCTGGTAAAGGTGGTTCCTCGGTCGACGGTGGTGCAGGATTCGGGTGCGACTCCACTAGTGTTGATTGCAGGTTAACCGCTGCTTCGTCAAGCATGACTAGGTTATCTTCCTACGTTTGGCATGCGTCGAAATGTGCAACATGGCAATAAGTGGGAGAAGTTAGAGTTACATCTACGAGGCATTCCGTAACAAAGTGGAGGAGGGAGGGATATCTTACGTACCAGTAACTCCAGAGAATCTATGGAATCATCCATCTCGTCCTCTTCATCGTCCACGTCGTGACCTCCAAGTTCGTTATTCGGCGCAAACCTCTCCATGAGCGCCGGAAGGCTGGCGCGTATGACGTCAAGCGTGGCATGAAGATTTGTAATGGGATTCTCGAAGATGCGTTGCAAGAATTCGATGGGATCATCATAGTCAAAACGAGCAGGAGGGAGATTCGCACCCCTGAAACGATGTCTTCGATAGACCTATTAGGATACATCGGTTCTTCTTTGCGACCGACAAGCATAATGTAAGAACTGACATTCATGGAGTGCTTTGCGCCGTGGCGGAATACATGCGGAGTGCCATCCGGGTTGATGTGTTGGTAGAAACAGTCTACCCCAAAAGGACAACATGGCTTCCCAGTGCGCGACGTTTCATCGAAGTACCTGGAGAGTCGAGATCAGAAGACATGGCAAGAGGAGGGCAATTGGCTTACTTGCAAGGCACTTTCGCCATGCTGGCTTTATACGCGTTAATTGTTTCATTCTTTCCGGTGCTACCATTCGGAAAGAAATGTGAAGATGGTGTGACGAAACGAGAGGGTGTGCGACAAAGGGGACAGCACTTGATCGTGCCGGAAGAGACCACATCGGGCGACTTTCCTGAGGGCGTCCGCCACTGGCGAATACACTATGCAGGCGATGAGTATCCGTAAGGGGCACCAAACGCCAAATTGACCTCCAGACAAAATACGTGACTGCAGTCCGCTGTACGCAATTCAGTACACGCTCGACCAGGAACTACGATTGAGGGGAACTTACTTAGTAAACCATATGTAGTAGGCTTCTCCAGGCATATACAACATGTTTCCGCACTGAATTGGATTCTCTCGTCGTTCGGAGATACCTTGAGAACATGTCGGAACCAACATTGATCTCCCCGATTACAGTGTCCTGGTATCACGTTAGGAGAGAGGATGGATAGTATGCACTGAGATACCTTTTGCGTAGTACTTGCACAACTTCCCCTTGTCATACGGGGTTACCTTCTCGTCCGCGCCATGCAGAAACTTGCAGTTGTCTCCAGCAAAGCAGCCTCTTGAAGTAGTATAGTAGCGACAGATTCCCCGCGACTTGGATGTCACAGGACGATCCATACAAGCATCGATGATGTAGTAGACGACGTCGCGGATAAAGAACAGGACCACTCGTAGTTTCCCACGGCATTCAACACCTATTCATGTCGCTCTCGTCGACGTCCACGATCAAAGGCCAGCTCAACGTCGCGCTTGGTCCAAAGGCACCAGCCTACTTCGATGCTCTCAGCCAGTTTGTGTCTGCCCGGATATCCAGGCAGGAATTTGAGGACTCTGTTCGCTATGCACTCGATGCACCAAACCTAGGTCAATCTACCCCTTGCATCGTTGTCACGTAGTGCTGAGGCCTGCCGCAGTCCAACTGCACAATTCGTTGATCATCTCTTTGTTTGACTTTACGGTTCACCGAAGACCCCCCACCCCACCCCCAGATGCCCCGAAGCAGCCCCCTCGCAAGCGGCGGAGGATCCTCCCATATCAAGGGCCTGACGACTTGGATGGCACATTGCGGTCGAGCAGACTAAAACGGTGGACTGTTTCCTTGGGAAGACGCGAGCGAGAGAGGATACGCAATATTTCCTCGCAGGCCAGTGCACTAGAACGCCCGCGGCCACGCAAAGACACGGATGAGATCGCACGAGACAGAGCTGTGGTTCTTCTTCCAGAACGCGGTGGTGAGTTCAGCACCGCCTGTAATTTCTCCTTCCCAATCAACGCCCTACGTTATAGATCCACCGGGCAGCCGTCTCCCACTTCACCTCGCCTCCATATCCAGGGCTCCGACTTTGCAACACATATCAGACAGGATCAATCTTATATCTGCTCAGCATAATCTAGGCGCCCCGTCTCGCACTGTGGCATCATTAATGATGCTTGCCTTTGAGGTAGGTGCTCCCTTTCGTGATTCCCATGTCAACTGACAGTACGGCAGGCAAAGCTGAAACAGCTCATTACTCACGCCCTCTCACTTACTTCTACTTCACATGCAATAGCATCCATCAATCCTTCCGTCCCTCGCTCCAACAATCGCGTTCTCACTGCGTCTTCCTTCGATTCGCTCTTCACGCTCTCCCCTGCTGTGCTTCCAAACCAATCCGCAGCTGCCATGAGGCTAGCGATAGGCGAGAACGAAACGATGGATGATGAGGACGTCGTTCTTCTCAAGGATAGAGAAGTGCGAGACCAACGGTGGCAAATTCTCGCCCTTTTAGGCGAACGAAGTACGGTGAAGGAAGCTCTCCGGCAGTTACGATGAAACACCCATGCCGGTCGAATGGTATACATGCTTCCGAATGACCAGGATCATGAGCACGAGTCCAAGAACAACTATGTTATTGCAAGGGGATGCATGTACTTGGAGACTCATGCGTAGAGTTGCATGGTCGCCGTAGAATTCACTACCGGGGAGATTCTGGCCATTGCATGGATGAAGCCCTACATGACGTAGGTGGGCGAACATAGTCTGCCTCGTGATGTACTTTATGGACTCGCATAATCTACTTCCACAATCCAAAACCCAGACGTTACTTATACTACTGATTCAGATTCGAGCGAGCTGAAGGTCATACAGTTCGTTGTACAAGACTCAAGGAGACATTTCCACGTCTTCAGGCTTCCTCTTTCTTTTGTTTACCCTTTGCATGTCAAGGTTCTCGAACTTCGACTCCCACTCTTCCCTCAAGCTTGCATGTTTCTTCAACCGTCGCTCTTCATTTTCATCTCGCTCCTGATCCATGGTTGTTCCGTTTCCCCACAATCGATTCACCCAGTCATTGAGATCCTTGTACCTGTCGGCATCCTGAATCTCGCGACCCAAAGACTCACATGCGACTCGCTGCAATTCCCGGAGGGTGAGACCTTCCATAAAGGAACGCTCCGATGGTCGAAAGATCTTTGTGATTCGGGGGAAGCGCAATTCATAGTACTACTTAAATCAGCCAACGATCTACGTTATTTTTAAGGCGTGCACCGACCTTGCTGCTGGGACCTTTCGTAAAGCCGGCACCACATAGTTCAACTAGAATCGGAGCTCGGAGCAAGACCACTGGCTCGGGAAGTGTCTGAAGCATCGAGTACGAATATGATAGCTCATCAGAGGACGCCTATTGGTTGTGTAGCTAAGTATCTCGAGTATTTGAAGCTCAAAAGACTAGCGGGCTCACCGATGGCTCGACTCCGTCTGCTCGTACCCAGAAATTGAATTCTTCTAGTTGCTCCCGAGACAAGCCATATGAAGCAGTGAAATACACGACAAAATGGGGCTTAACTGTGGGCTTCGAAGGGAATTTAGTCCGTGGATGGACATGCCATCAACAAAAATCACTCACGTCAACTCCACATCGAGAAGAATTGCCAAGTACACCGATGTAGAACGTTATCAGGGTCGAGGGAGATACTAGGTCACTTCTGAGATTCATTATCATTGCCAATCAAACCAGAAGTACCTACCTCGGAGTTCTCTTGCGCGTTCCTTCTCCCATGAACCGGCGATTACGACAAGATCGATTGTGTCACCATATCCAGGAACGTAGTCTTTCTTCAACTATGTACGTATTTCCATCGAGTGCGTGGATCAGAAATCAGGATGTCAACATGTTGGCGTACCTTGACCCAAGGCAACTTCCAGTCTCCGTATACACTTTCTCCTACTTTCAGAACCAAGCCCTCTTGGCTCTCCGCTATATGCTGCGCCCATAGTTCTCGAAGATTCTTGGCGGCGCTTTCGATAGACTCCTCGGGGCCACCGGACACCATGCATCGCTCAGCAATCATGGCCTGCCCGGGGATCTCCTGGACAGCACTTTCAAGCATGGAACGCCGTATTGAATACGGCATGTCCAAAAGCGAAGCATTCCCAAGCAGAAGGACGTCAAAAAACACGAGGGAAAGGTGGTGAGACTCCGTAGAGGACGAACGGAGAGAAGGACACGAGTCCCTGTGTGTGTATGAACGAACCAGCCTGATCGAAAGAAACTTTAAGTACTCACAAAGAGTGCGAATCACCTGGCTCTCCTTTAGATAGGTTCATGGTGGCTCGCGCGCCTTGGGCTGTACTCGTGACGAGACTTCGTATCCGCCAGAACTCTAGTATATCCCTTTCAATCACCGACTAAACCGAGTCTAACATTCATACTGACCGTCGATAGCATTCCTTTCATCTGAAAATGCAACCATTTCGGCGTCCACGATGATGTCTTGCTTTCCTACCCCTGCTAACGCTGACTTGATGATCCTATTCCCCGCCTATGAACTCGGCAAGCCACAGTGCAAAAACCAAATACGCACGAGTGCACGGCAACGCGATCCAACGTCGAATCCCGTTTGCTTTTGCTGAATATAACGATCCTGACTCCCCCGTCCTCGCAAAACCGGACGTGAATCTGTGCACGTTCGCCGTCGTATTTCGTCTCGGCCCATATCTGGCCATCGGTATCTAACAGTTCGAGAGCATGCAGGGGACCCCGACCTTTAGCCGACTTGGGAATCTCCACCGGCACACCCCAGCGCGGGTGAGCGGCCACGAGCGTGCCGCCTGCCTCGAAACACATGGCAGCCTCGTCCGAGTTTGCGCGTACTTTGTACATTTTGACCATAGACCCCGAAGGGTCCCATTCCTTCATGAACTCTTCCCTTGTCAGTATTTGTTTGCTGCGTGTATTGTAGTCCAGCAAGTTGCGACTGGTCGTTGCTGAGGGAGGTGCATAAAGAAGAGGACGCAAGTCCTTGAGAATGATCTGAGTGAGATAGGCGGCGTCGGTAGCTGGGAGGGAATCGTATAGAGAGCGTAGTATGGAAGACTTGGAGCGTCTGTTGTTGGGCGTGGTAGCGATTCCCTCGTGAAAAGACTTGTCGGAGAAGATGGACGTAGACGCCAGTTCGTCCAACAGCGAATCGATCTCTTGAAGACTCTTGGGTCCGATAACATCCTGAACGGACCCGTCAATGTGGTCACAACACATCACTTCTTGGAAGGTACCTCTGTACCAGATACAGCATATTTCAAAAGTTCTTCGCCAAGGCAGCCAGACCCGGACTCCTTATTCCAGACTTTAAGACGCTTTGCATCGCCTGTAAAGACTGTGGACGAGTCTAAACATTGTCCGAGATGCTGTGCGAGAAGCGTTTCCTGTAAACCGAACTTTCTCCGGGTATCGTCTTCCGGGAGAAGGAGTCGCATCACCGAGGCGGTAGTGCCGCGTGGAAGAGGAGAGTAATTTCTCCTCAAAGCCGCTATCCACCTGTTGGCTACAGTACGCGGTGAGTGGTTTGAGGACACATCGGATCTCTGAGCTCGAGACGACGTCGTTCTGGCTGGGATGCTGGCTATTTCCCGCAGCAGAGAAACGAAGCTAGATCGATCCTCTAGCGACCTTGCACTGAAACGTCAAGGCCGAATCCACTTACAATGAAAACGGCACAGGTTGTTCGGTTTCGCCTTGCGGTTCCATTACTATTTCGACGAGGGTGGAGAGCCGTTCGCCGAGGAACTGACAGTCAAACGAGTTCAGGTGGCAAGGTCCGGGGTTTACATATGCTCAAGGTCTTCAACGGACGACCCCGCACAGAGCGAGACGGCAGAGCGCAAACATCACGTCGATAACAGTAAATGAGATTGCCGAGTTGACGGAAACGTCCGAGTCGAGTCAATAATCTTCAAGCTTCGATGGGTCATGGTATTCAAAACTTGAACACCATATATTTTTGGTGAGACCGTCAAGAAAAATCGAGTGCTTTTAGTACACCAAAGTTCACGCGTGTAGAATGAGTCCGAGGTTATCGCAGAGGGGTATACATGCATGTATCAGAAATGATGAGTGAAACGAAGGGTATAGATAGAAGGAAACATTCGCCGATACAAATATTGGACACAATTGGACACATGCCGAGGGCGCAAAAATATAAGAATGAATGCGATTTCTGTCAACTCTGTTTTGCAGTCTGTAGAGGCGAGGAAGGTGAAAGAACTGCATCCATTACCGGCCGCGGCGATACCGGAAGCCCCACCATTCGACTTTGTCGGTTGCCCCTCTTGGTGACGGCAATGTTTAGACCACGGCTGGCAGCCACATGAGCCGCATGTGACCTCGGGTCTGTAGTGGGGAACTCGGTTCGGGGGGTGAGGAGTTCTGGATACTGTGATGAATCGCTTAAACGTGTATGACTGGATTCCACTGTCGCATCGTTTTCCGTCGTCTCGTTGCCACTCTCATACTGAATCGAAATGCCGTCACTTTCTTCGGAAGGTGTCTCCTCCGTTGCTGCTAGAAAGTGTGAACGATACGAAATGTCGGAAAGGCGATGACAAACCATGTAATGTTCTCCCCCCCAACCCGAGAAGTTTATCTGCTGCTGCGTCCGAATACTGTCGACTATTTCGTCGACTAAGCTCGCCATCCTGGTCTACATCACTCTCCGTTACATCGATTGCGGCATCCACGTTGAACACTCGATTAAACTCTCCGAGCATCAAGCTAAAGACACCAGCAGGTATACCGAGCGTCGGGCTGAAGACGATACCAACGTTACGCATGGTCATTTTGTTGACGGTTGAATTTTGTACAATGAGGATCAAATGGGCCGTCAGCGCCCGAAGTAAGCTGTAGTTGGCGATCGGCAGAGACGCAATGAGGTGTGATAGTTCGTGGATACGCTCTTGCGGCTCTACAAAGTCTGCAGGAAGTATTAGCTGTGTTCATAGTGGGGAGCACGTAGAAACACGAACCCATTACAGAAAGGAATCTCATGTGCAAGTTACGCGTTAAAATACTAGCAGGTAGTTCTCGAAGGAAACTTTTCAATAAGCCAGCGATGGCATGCGGGTCCCAGTATTCATCGGACGCCAACAAGTCCACGTCGCCCTCTCAACCCGTCGTTAGCGCAACGTACGTCCAAGATGGAGTGGAGCGTACCAGCGTTAAATCTGTCCTTCAGACCCTTAATCACAGCCGAGCTCCCGCTTAGGCGATAGATACCTTCCTCCTGATCCGCTTTTTTGGCTTCGAGGTACTGTATACAGCGGAAGACGACCGCAGGTAGACGAGCGATCTCGGCGATATCGAGAGACTCATCCAGAGGCACTCCAAACACAGCTCGAGGAGCAGACGTTGGAAGTTTGTCGGCGGGTCTTCCGAAGTTCCAAAATGACCTTGACTTAGCCTTTTCTCGTCTGTCGCTCGACGAAGTCCCCTCCGTTGGCGCATCCTTGCCGCCGAACTTGTAGCCCGCAGGAATTGGTGCCCCGTTTAGAGGACCTGAAATCTTTACTTTCCCGCTCTGTTCGCCGCTTCGTGAAGGTAGTAAGCCGAGATCAGGTGAACAAGCGCGGTCAGAAAACGTGGTTGTTGTGGGTGAACCAGACACTGCAGCCAACCCACGGTGGTAGGACTTCCTGTCCCGTCTGACCTCTCTGGAACGACCAGATTCAGGTGCACCCTGCTCTTGCTTTGGATTCATTCCTCTTCGATCGGTATCTGTGTAATGACCCAACTCCGAGCTTGATCTGACCGCCACCAAGTTCTGGCTAGCGGCTTCAAGTGGTGAACTCGAAGGCAACGAACTTGATAACGGGGGTTCCGTGCGTTCAACAAGTCTTTTTGCGTGCTCCTCGTGAATGGACTGATCCCGATCTGTATAGACAGCATGCAGGGATTTTGTTGGACTTGAGGAGTGTGACTCATCGAATGAGGTACAACCTGGTAACGAGGGCGACTGGAAGAGTCTGGAATTATTTGGGTCTTGTGCAAGTTGGGACATAGGTGTAACGGTGGCCTTCATTCCGCGTTTCCCATTCGGTGTGGTGACGGTATCTTGATTTGAACTCACACTGGAACGAGGCTGATCCGATACAAGGCTTTGAGTGTGTGGAACATTGATCGCAATGGGACTCGGACAAATCGAGACCGGAGTGAACGAATCCTCATTGAAGGTTCCCGTCACGTAGCGAACGAGGATGTCCACCCAACTATCCCGCTCGGTGTCACTTTCGGCACAAAGAACATGCCGTGGGTTAGAGCCGCCAGGCCCTTTCTTTGCTTCGATGATAAGAAATGCGTGCCGATAATTTTTCTCGTCATCGTTGTCTGCTGTCCGCTGTTGACGACCGATTTGCGCATTCGTTATGGTGATGGAACCAAGGTGAGTTCCACCCCGCTGCTCCCGGTATTAGATCTGATAGCAGCGGTCATACTGCAAATACCTACACTTTCGTAGTATTCGAGGACAGGACCTTGCAAGACGAAGTAACGCGTCTTCCATCCACCAAAGTTTTTACCTCGCTTGGTAAGGTAGCCTTCTTTGTGCCCAGCTTGCATCACTGGCTTTTTCGCATCACGGACGACATCCGAAGTCAGAAACGCTATTACCTCATCCTTGTTCTTGACAGGAAGATTAATCAATGACTGCAGGTAAACCTCGAGAGTAACCTAAAGGAGCAATGCTCAACCTCTAAGAAGGAATAGATCTGTGAGCATTGCTTACTTTACGCTGATCGGACTTGGCAGGTGCGTGATCCCTCCATAATTTACCTTCAGGAAGGGCTGCAATCTTCTTTGAAACACCCTTCCCCACAACAGTCCTTAGTCGATGGTCCAGTCCCAGCACGTCAGAATATAACTTCTCTACCTTCCAGGGTTCCTTGCCTTTCCCAGGATCGACCTCGATCTCAAACGACAGAACCTCCTTTCCTCGGTCGTTTGGCCTAATAGAGGAATGCGAAACTACGACGCTAGTGCTCTTGAGGTCCTCTGCTAGAAGAGGGAGAGCACGGAAAGTGGGATTGGCACTATCGCCAGACATACTGTGCATAGATTTTGATGATGAAAGGTAAGATTGGGGGAGGGGAGAGTCCGGCTGTGGCGTCGACGGTGCAGATTCCGAAGATGAGTGTGACTGTGATAACGTGGAAATATCGGATTGGGATTGCCAACGAGTCTGAGATCCCACGACCGATTCTGCAGCCGGAAGTATGTGAAGTTCCTGGATCAGCCTAGATTGGGTTGAGGCGGTCTGGATGTGGCTCGGTCGGTGACTGGACGAAGGTGGTATAGGGAAGTCATCCGTGTCAGCAGGCCGGTGTTGCTCCTCGATTTCCTCCGCTTGCTCTTCTTCGTCCATGTCAAGAAATTCGCTCTCATCCCCATCCTGTGGCGTAGTGTAGCCTGATTTTCTGAGAGCATGCTTGCTAGAACTAGTATCCTGACCCGCTTGCGCATGGGTTGATTCAGACGAGACGGTTGCAGCCAATCCAGAACCTTGTTGCGAGCCTTCATTCATGGCGATGTACCGCTTGGCCTCGTCCGGAAGGGGAACGTTGGAGTCCCTTTTCACGGACCTCGAATTTTCAGGAATCGGACTGAGCGAGCTCGAGTTGAGGGCGGAAGGGGAATGCGTGAGGGATGGCGGGTGGATGGAAGTCGAAGACAAATGGGGTGTAGGTCCATGTGTCTGTAGTTGAACAACAGTGCCAGGGGTATGCTGAATTACAGAGGGTTGCGAGTAAGAAGGAAGTACGGAGGAAGAGACTGGAGGATTTGACGGAAGAGAGACCGATCTAGGAGGTACGATGGCAGGCAATGTATTGGAGGAACCAGTGGAATGAGGGGTCTGAGCGTCGTGGTTATTTGAATCTTGCAGATGAGAGGAGGTGGCAGGACGATCGTCGTCACGAGAACCTAAGGTGTGTTTTAGCAACGGTAGATCATAAGTGAACCGACGGCGGGGAGGGAGGGTACAAACCTGATGTACCAGGGCGATTTCGGACCGTATGGCCGCGGGGCTCGATGGAACCGTTTTCTAAGGTGCCGGACATGGTAGCGTTGAATGCAGACGGCAGGAGCGGCTTGGACCGGTCCTTGTCCTTCTTGGAGAGCTCGACGCCGATCCCAGCAGCCTGCAGACGGGCTTTATAAGCATCTCGTTCAGCCCGCATGCGTTCAAGTTCCTTGAGGACCTGATTATAGCCGCTGCGCTGCTTCTCGATCAGCTTCCAGAGCTGAGTATTCTGAGTGGAGAATATGTTTCGCTCAGAGAGTGCCTGGTCGAGGGCAGCGAGAGAAGGATTTGGAGCACTTGAATGTTGGGAGAGGATGGCATCAAGGGAAATTGGATGGGTAGTTGGATTAGAGACAGAAGGCAGGGAGGATGAGGGAGGCAAGGTAGAGGAGGACGAGGCCGGTAGACGTGAAGAAGTCGAGGTAGACGAAGAATGGCGCTCACGAATGTGAGCTGCGTCGAAAGACGAGCTCGGGGAGGAGCTCATGGTCGCTATAGGGAACGATGGGCCTGGACAAAGTTGCGATATCTACGCCAACTAGGCGATATTTGTTAGGTTGACACGACGAACGATGATCGCGACGAACAATACCTATTATGTTAGTGATTTGGATTGTCGTACCAGATCGTAGGAAGTGGTGGCGGTGGTGGTGGTGGTAATGGAAAAGGACGAGGAGGACGAGCCTCTGTTGCTGCCAGACGTCGGCTCAACTGTGACGCTCGCTCTTCGATTTGATTGGGGTAATGGAGTAAGGCAAGCGTGGTAACCAGAAAAGAAAAAAAAAAAAAAAAAAAAAAAAAAAAAAAGTAGCCACCAAGCCAAGCTAAAATTCCGACCTGGTCTCCAAGCTAGCAATTTTCTTTCCACAGTAGCAACCAATATCACATTCGAACGTTGCGCCAATTAATTTGGACGTGGCAGACACTCACTCGACGAGTAGTTATGTCCGTCACTACTTTATCCATTGAAGCAACCAGAAACACAGCACCTTCCAAATAGGGACGAGCAATATTACTCGAGTCCCGTCCGACCGCACCCTGCGTCATATCTCTTTCTCCGGCTTCTCCGTGTGTCTTCTAGTTCATAGAGTACCTCCCAGTAGACACCTTGCATTTCGTTTGAACTACTGCCATGCTCTCTTCCACACTCTTCGCAAGACTCTGCACGTCTGCTACTCTGCCAGTGACAGCTAACACTGCCAGAGCCCGGGCCTGCCGACCCAACCACATTCGTTGTATTTCTCGCTCTCCGGTAGTCCATCCTCCTACCAGCAATCTTACTCTCAATAAGGCCAAGGAATCGGGTCTGCCGGTCGAGACTGACTCCGTCAAACCAGGTCATGCTGTCATCTCCACGTTTGACCTGTTTAGCATTGGTGGTGAGTACGTTCAGCACAGGATCAATGTCTATGCGCCATGAACTTGGTCTTCAAGTCGGACCAAGCAGTTCACACACAGTCGGTCCAATGCGTGCTGGCAAAATATTTATCACGGATCTCAGAGAACTAGGTCTGCTTGATCAGGCATGTGAAATCTTCATTCGTCCAACTCACTCCTTAACACTTCCTTCAAGGTCAAGTCTATCAAAATAGTTCTGTGAGTGCCAAAGATGCGTACTTGTCTGTTTGGCCTGACTCCAGCCTCAGTTATGGTTCACTTGCGGCAACTGGTTAGTTCTACAAACACTCGTGTTACATCAGCTCCTCTTTATACCCGTCTATGTACTGTCCCCTAGGCAAAGGGTATGCTGTCAACCATCAATCTTGTGCAGTTAAACTCAATTCCATCCTAGTCACCACACGCCCCAGGCAATCCTCCTCGGTCTCGAAGGATCCGATCCCGAGACCATTGATTGTGGCACCATTCCTTCACGCTACGAGGCTATCCTATCCGGTAAAAGCTTACATCTTGGTGGAAAGCGTCGTATCCACTTCGACATGGACCGGGATATGTTGTGGCGTTGGGATCAGGTTCTGAAAACGCACCCCAATGGTATGCGTTTTTCTTGTTTCGACGAACACGGAGACCTCTTGGCCACAAACGAGTATTTCAGGTAAAGACACCCATTATCTCTCCGTGGTGATTCCATGTCGACCGCTCCCAGTGTCGGTGGTGGTTTCGTCGTGAACGAGAAGACCAAGGGTTCGGATTATGCATTATACACTTTTATTAGCCACTAACTCTATGGCAGCCGATGAGAACTTGTTTTACAAGGGTGTTGACAAGAGTGCTGTGCATGGTGCTCGTTTACATCAGACCCATAGTGTGGAGGAAGGTGATGTTATTCCTGCGCCAGAAGCCAATGATCCTGGACATCCACCGTACCCTTTTGAATCGGGAAATAGTCTTCTTGCGCTGACGAAAAGGCACAACGTGGGTTCCACCAACTTAGCCCTCCGAACATCATCAGCCTGATCCCTACACTAGCTGACCATTGCCCAAATTGTTCACGACAACGAACGCTACTTCGGCCTTTCCGACCGGGAGATACATGATAAGGTATACTGGACGTCGGTATCAATCAGAGTTCAATCGAATATGAATGTCCTTTCGATAGCTAGTGCGCATTTGGGCTGTTATGGACAATTGCATTCGAGCCGGAGTGACGGCCACCGAAAAGGCATTACCTGGAAGGTTGCGGCTGCAAAGACGCGCCCCGATGCTTTACAGGCGTCTCATGCGAGGGTGAGTTCTATCTTCTCATATTCAGATTCGCTCATGCGGAACCCTTATGGCCTAAAGATTCTACCCGGGCATAGGGATACCAACAGTACAGCTCATTGGCCCTGACTCATCTCCATCTTTTCTCACTGCCGTCGATGCACCCGAAGGGATGGAGCCCTCTACATCTTCCAAACGGGAACACCGAGCACCCGTCTCATCCCAAAATGCGCACACTCGCGCACCACGTGTAATGGGATCCTTCGACCATCCAGTTCTCCCCATGCCTCCTGTCGGTCACCATTCACTTTTGATGGTGATACACCCCTCTGATGTCTGTTTGAAGCGCAAGACAATGATCCCAGCTGTCGATTTTCTTTCCTGTTATGCTATTGCAGTCAATGAGGTAAACGCTTCCGGCGGGCGCATCGTCACCTCCCCCACTAACGGCGCAGCCGGTGTCATTCCCGCCGTGTTGAAATATATCGTCGAATTTGTTAGTGATGACCCCGAGAAGTCCGTCAAGACATTCCTATTAACTGCTGCAGTCCGTTCACGGTTGTTTTTGTGCTGAGAGACTGATAAAATAATATGTATTTTCAGGCCGTTGGGATGCTATTCAAACGTGGAAGTACCATCTCTGCCGCTGAGGGTGGCTGTCAGGCTGAAGTTGGGGGTATATTGCCCTTTGGAGTTGCTCGGCATGGTCCTAACATCCATCACCGTAGTGGCATGCTCTATGGCTAGTGCGGGGTTCGCAGCATGCATGGGCGCTTCTCCCGAGACAGTATTGCAGGTAGGTTATGCACCCTGTGCACGCAAGATAAATTGCTCATGCTCGAGCAGGCTGCGGAGATTGGTATTGGTACGGTATACTTGTAATAGGCATGTGATAGGTGTATTCTGACATTTCGACAGAGCACAATCTCGGCCTAACATGTGATCCCATAGATGGGCTTGTGCAGGTTCCTTGTATTGTACGTATTCGATTTTGAACTTGTTGAATTTTGACGCATCGTGGTCCAGGAACGTAACAGTCTGGGAGGTTTGGATCGTTGATTGCTTGCTTTTCGGCGAGCTGACTTTATTGTACTCCACGCAGCTGTGAAAGCAGTTACTGCCGCACAACTTTCCATGGCCAGCCATGGTATATATCGAGTTACACTCGATGAAGCAATAGAGGCGATGCGTCTTACGGCCGCGGACATGAGCATCAAGTATAAAGAAACGAGTCTTTCTGTGCGTTTTCTTGCGTACATTTCGCTGCGATTGTTAATTTTGGGGTATTTGACATAGGGTCTCGCTGTGAGTACACGTGTTTCGTCCGCAGGTGATCGGACCCTGATGATTTGCTTAGACGACAGTCAAGATCCCACTTACTGTTCCCGCGTGTTAATGCACAAGTTTTCTGCCCTCTGATTATTTATCGTTCATCGGTTCGTCGTGATTTCTCTTTCTCTGGTCCCTCTAGACGGACTAGTACTTGGAAGTTGGACCAGGTAGCATTATAGTTGGCTGGAACTACGATAGCATTCCTGGGACGGGAGCCCAGTTAACTTGGTAGATACATATCAAGGCGGACAGTAACATGAGCTATTGTTTCCTTGATGACCACGTGACAATGAAATCATGAGTTCGGATTCGGAAATTCGGAAGTCCCAAGTATCAAGGTACACCAACACAGTCATCTACTTTCTGTCCATGGAGCAGCAAGTACCACCGTCCCAGTTACCGGCGTCGTCTTCCAAGTATCACCACCCTTATTTTACTGTGCCCGAGGTTGAATATCTTTCTGAGAAACAACGTGGTAAGCTTTCAGCCACTCAGGAAGAGAAAGTAAGGCAGCAAGCGTGCGGCTTCTTGGAGGCCGTAGGTGCCAAGATTGGTTTGTGAGTAGTTCTAACTCTTGCCCTGCATGTCTCACGATCGCGATTACAGCCCTAGGAGAACGATTGCAACTGCGCAAAATCTATATCACCGCTTCCATTTGTTCTTTCCTCGGAAAGATTTCAGTTACTATGTGGGTTATACTCTGCGGGTTTATGACGTTTCTATACTAATCCCGGGACAGGACGCGACCCTCGCTGCACTGTATGTGTCAACAAAGATGCATGACACTCTGAAAAAGCCTCGGGAGATCCTCATGTTTTCCTACGCTGTTCGATTCCCGGAGTTGGCAGCAAAATCGAAGACGCTAGGCGGCGAAGTTGACATGGATCCTATGGTGAGTCTTGGCTTACTCCGTCAGGAAGTTGCATTTAGGTCATCCAGACAGTCGAGCATGATCGTCAGCGGCTCCTTGCTGTGGAACGTTTGATATTGGAAACAATTTGCTTCAACTTCACTTCGAGGATGCCCTTTCCCTATGTTTTTAAATTGGGTCGAAAATTAGGAGGTAATCGCTTATCTTTGTTTGCTCATTTAATGACGCCAATCTTCACCGCTAGCATCCAAGACATTGATCAAATTTGCGTGGCGTCTCACGATCGACAGGTATATGGCAACTTTCTGTTTCAGTTGACTTGCTGATCTCAACGTCTCTCATGCAGCCACCGTACTCGGGTTCCCATCATGTACCCACCCCATACGGTGGCCTTGGGCTGCTTGTACACTGTTGCCCTCTTATTGACGTTAGAAACTCCTCCGCCATCTAATCCAATTGACGATTCTGCTCGACAAATAGTCGGCCTTCTGAAGGAGAAAGGAGATTGGGAACAAACATATATGGTGGAGGCGGAAGATTTGCAGGGTCAGTGGCCGACCTCCTGGTATCAGTGACATGTGACTCACGATAAAAAAAATGCGACAGAAATTGCACACCTCATCATCGACCTTCTCATCCAAGCCGCGCAAAATACGTCTGCTAATACGTCACCTAGAACTCCGTCCTCGCCGTCCCCACACCCATCTCCACGAAATCAGCATTGCTCGTCCACTCCGCAGCCGCTATCAGTTCCTTATAAGGCTGATCAACTGATTCACCTCAAAATTGCAATGCGGCAGAATGAGCATCCACCTCGACCGTATAAACCGCTCGCAGGCTCCGATCCGAGCGCACTGTACAGCGGGGGAGATGTCGCTCTACTTGGAAAGAATGAGGGTACCGTGCGATTTTTATTCGGGCCCCCAAGCATCGTGGGTCAAGAAGTATGATTTGATTTTCATGTAGTCGTTTCAATGCGCGGGAAAGCTGCATTTTCTGAAGACCGGTATCTGATCCTTAGCCAAATGCAAATTCCATGAGTGCTTTATTTAATTCTCGCCGTGTTGTGGTGAGATCCGCCGGTACCTTTGGGCAACGTGTGTTTGCCTCGTTCAAACCATCATGTCGACGTCCCAGGATGATGGAGTGGGGCCGTCCACTTCAGTCCCTTCCGATCCTTTTCAGGAAGAACAAACCGTGTTGATACTTGTCGGGCTGGTTGCGTCAGGGAAGGTAGAACGCCAACCGTAAACCACATGATCAAGTCACTGATAATGAAGCGCTGTGTTCTACCAGACTACTTTCGCACAGGCTCTTGAGAACCACTTCCCCAGGTTCCGCCGTTGTAACCAGGATGATTTGGGCAATAGACAGCGAGTCGAGGAACTTGCCTACCAGACACTTCAGGAAGGCCGTTCGCCTTGCATCGACCGGACGAATTTCAATGCGGTGTACGTCGGCCAACTTGGCACACGCACACATTCATGCAGACTACTGATCGCGTCCAAAAGGCAACGATCCTACTGGACCGCGATCGCCCGCGCATTTCCTGGAACTTCTATCAGCATTATTGTATTTGATACCCCCTATCATGTGAGAACGGCATTCTCTGGCGACGGTCGTGCCATATGCTGACTCTCGTTGCCCTTTTGGCAGGTGTGCGCTTCTCGCCTCGAAGGCCGTAAGTCCCTAAATAATTTTTTTTATTGCACCCGACTTTCGGATCGCTAATCCTTTTTACCCTCTATCGCGCGGGCGTTATCACGTCCTCCTAGGAGCTTGGCACCCCACCATCAGGGATGTTCAGCATGGCGTGGCTGTTCTGCAGAGGTTCGCCTCGGACTTTTCGATGCCATCACCAGACGAAGTGTATGACCATATCATCTATCTGCGACCGGAAGACCATCCGTGTCCGGAGTATACGCGGGAGGATGTGTTATCGATATTGCAACGTTTGAAGGCATCCACTCGGGATGCCGCGAGTGGTGTCATTCAGCGAAGCACTCAGCCCTACTTTGGACGCGGCAGGGGCTACAGTCGGACCGGTCAAACACGTGGCTCTCGTGGTCGTGGCCGTGGCCGTGGCAATCGGGGCTTTTCGCCCGTACGAGGGACGTTGTATGGTCCTCCTTTGTTCACAAATAGGGTCAGAGCCACCATCAGTCCCAACTGGAGGCGTTCAGGCCCCGGTGCGGTCACCGATTGGGAGGGAGTTGAGGGACCAGATCGGCGGCAAGCAGCAACGGCAAGTGTGCCCCCAATGGAAAGCTCAAAGGCAAGGGACTCGGCAGAGGAACGCCATAATAGTTCCTAAATCGGATCGCTCTAATCATTGATGTGATGTACCGTCACGTACAACTCGTTCGTCGGAAAAATACTTATTGTCCGTCCAATATTAGTGTGTAAGAGAATAACGCCTCGGTAAACGGGTTAGGAGATTGAAGGGATCAGATTTTCTAGATTATCGCACTACACCTCGGCGCAGCATCACATGCGCACGTTCTTTACTGCACAGATCAAATTTATTTATCATCCTAGTCCACATACTACAAGCGTGCATGACAATATGACAAACCGTGCGCTCATCCTCTGGTAATAACAGGGTTGAGGCTCCCGAGGTACCATAATTGGCGTGCGCTGTCAGGAGTCGGACTTTTTAGACTCGCCTTCCGCTTCAGCAGCTTGCATTTGTTTTCCTAGAATCTTCGCGCTGACCTGAAGAATTGGCAATCACCACCACCATCAAAACGAATCCAGATAGATGGTACAAACATTCCGAATATGCATTGCGGCGCGGTCGACGCCGTTTTCCTTGGAACGTTTGTAATATTCCAGGGCCTCCTCGAGTTGGCCAGCTGTCCATGTCGGGTGAGATAATTTTGAACACAATAAGGGTCATCTCTATCACGCACTGGCTTCTAGAACTGCGGCGAGATTGAAAGCAATTTCAGGGTCTTCCGGTGAGAGTTTGGCCGCTATACTGGAAAACAATAGTCAGTGATCGTATATGGTAGTCGCGGTGGGTTACGTGCTGTAAATGATGGAGCGCCAGGTCAGGTCGTGAGACAGGCGATGTTATGTATGCGCTGGCGAGGTCTTTCGGTATATTCATGTCACGAGCGGAACCAGCCGGAGAAGAGACACGTACTTGTGTGTGCGTCTGCGCTCGTGGGCTGTAGCGCGATTGATTCCTTCCAAGCCGCAATTGCGTCATCAAATTCCTCTAGATGAAATAACTTGACGTGTATTTTGGGAATATGAAAATAAACATTTCGGCGTACTCAGATGATAATGGGTGACGCCGAGGTTGAAGAGAGAACTGGCGTTACGTTTAATCTCGACGCTGCGCTTGTAGAGCTCCTTGGCAGCCTGAACGTCGCCTTCCTCAAGCTTCTGGGTGCCCTGCTCAAGACATTGCATGGCTTCGACCTCCGCGGGGTCGGTGGGGGTGGAATGCGGCGTTGTGGAGGTAGCCCATCCTTGGATGACGACAATTGTGTATCCTGGCCAAGCAAAGATGATGACAGGCAAAACTCACGTCTCGGGATAGAACTGCCACTGGCACGCGACGAGACGGGGAGAGGTGGTCTGTCAGATGGATACGAAAAGACCGTTCTGCTGTACAGAACCTGACGTGCGATTATCCGCAGGTGCGATGTTGAGGGTGTTGCGAACACACGCGCAGCCCGAACCGATGTAGAGTGTAGCATCCTCATCCTCATCCTCATAATAGTATCCGTGCCAATTGTCTTTCGCTGCTCGACTTGACATGATTTCTCCATATGGCAATTATTTTCCACGCATTTCGGGTTTCTCGCCAAAATTTCAGTATGTCACTAAGCACTCATCTGTGACCAAGACTCTTTCTTTCTTTACTTCCATCGTCTCAATGGACCCCCAAACGTCGCCGTCGCGATCTCAAGATTCCTCGGCTCCTCAGTTTTCCCATGACGGTGCCACCTCGGTCGATAGTCCAGTCACCGCAAATGACCTCCTTTTGGGTGCCTATGACCCCACTCGATTGCACCCTCTTGCCCAGCTTGGAGACCAATTAGACTATCTCGTATTAGATGATGACAAAGTCAGCGATTTACCAGGTGCCGGGACAGCCGTTCCTTCTCGGGGTTGGAGTGATGATTTGTGCTATGGAACAGGCACTATGTACCTCGGCGGTAAGCATCCCTCTCTATCGGCTCATTGACACGCGTCTTGCACGCGTTTTGTACGTTTGGCTCGTGTGCTTTCTCCACGACTCCCTCTTCTCACCTTATCTTAATGTTCGCCACATCGCCAACTTGGGCCATTCTTATTGTTTTCGACCTGTCACATGCTCATACATGTTTCCGCAAGGCCTCGCCGTAGGTGGTATCTGGGGTGTGAATGAAGGCGCACGACGGCCTCTAGCCGTGTCTAATGCACGCCTTCGGATCAATAGCGTCCTTAACTCTGTCACGAGAAGGGGTACGTTCATAGGTAACTCGGCTGGCGTACTTGGTGCGTGATGACTTTCCCGTCGGCAACGTAAAGCAGCCGGTGCTGACTGATCCTGATCCGAAGCGCTTGTCTACAACGGGATCAACTCTTCGATAGACTCGTATCGCGGAAAACACGATACGGCAGGCAGCATGGCAGCAGGCGCGCTGACGGGTGCGTTGTACAAGTCCACAGGTACGGACGGATCCCCGTGGCGCGTTACGTCTTGCTTACGAGTGTTTCCTTAATTCGCTAGCTGGTGTTAAACCCGCCTTCGTCGCTGCGACTCTGATTTCGGGTCTGGCGGGCATATGGAGCTACGTTAAGAGGAGCGTATGATTGACTCCCTGTAATATGATATATCACTATAATATTCTCGTAGGCTTCTCGACACCCTTCCCTAAGCCCCTGGTGGAATGGTAAGCGCCCCAATAGGATCGCGAGTCATCATTTCAGATGCTATGACAATATTCAAACAAGTTCTCGTATATTGCCCGAATTGACCTGCCCATATCGGTCTTGGTAGATCTGTCAAACTGTTTGGCTACTACAGAGGTTCTGACACCCCTTGTGTCTTCCTTTGACCCCGAGCTCCGCTCCCTGGAAATGAGTGGGTATATGATCATGATCTGTACACACGAATGCATAAATGCCAAGTTCTTACCCAATGCCACTATAACTTCCTCCCGCAGGCAACGCATAACGCCATTTCTTTGTCTCCTTTGAGGCCGTTCGCTTTTCGTCGCCTATGCCAGGTTCTTCCACCGACTGTGTCATTCCGTCAAGGTATTCCACATGGGACAAGGCATTCTCACAGAATGGTTTAGTATCTTCTCATGACTACGCAATGTTTCCTACTCATAGCCATCACCGGCGCAACGAATCCTCGCCTCATAGCAGCGAGGGAGAACATTCGGTATGCACCTTCGACCACGATTGGAGTGGCACTAACATCCTAATTGCACGCTACCACCAGCACACACGACAAATACGTCCGATCACGCCCATCACACCCATTGAGTATATACCATCGTAAGATCGCTGTTTTTGTAATGACTATCTGGCTGAAGAACCATGTGCGGTGTGCAGGAACCAGAAAAAGTACCTTCACGATACCTCATGCGAGAGTTCCTGTGCGTCACCACAGTCGGTCACCAGTAGCGAGAACTCCCGAACACAATCGCCGCCATCCGCGTGGAGTTTGCCAACGCAATCAGAGTCATCTGCCTCTGGTCAGAGTGGTGTCTGGACACAGGCGTCCACTACCGACAGATCCAGCCCCCTCCAGAATCAATTCCAACTGAGCCAACCTCGAGTTGGCTATTCCTCGTTTCTCCACGACAGTCAGACCAGGTATCTTAACCTCCACTGTAATGGAACGTCCCGATGACTCACGACTCGACACAAGAACCTACCATCTTGATGTCGTGCAACACCCACAAAGAACGGCGGAATTTGGGTCCGCTACCTTGTCCCGGCTACCACTTGCGCCTCCAATCATCGTGCAACTCATTGTACGGGATCGGTTTGGGAACGTTATTATCCCGTAAGTGTTGGTCATCTGCCAGGGTAACAGAGATCCTGGAGATATATGAATGTTTTCTTCTGGCAGTGAAATGGAACTACCCTTCCTAGTCGCGCATCTGTCGTTATTTTCTGACGATGGAACGCGACCACTTGATATGGGGGCTGCACCCAATGGCGAGACGCCTCCGCGACGGCTGCTTTACGGAAACCTCGTGTCTTCTCCCCAGAAGCTACGTGACCTGCATGGCCGCCTAGGGCTCTATTTTCTGTTTTCTGATGTGAGTATCCGGTGGCGCGGCCGTTTTCAGCTGGGGATTTCGTTGCTGCGGATATCACAGTGAGTACATGCAGGAACGTGGGACAGGCTCGCAAACTGAACGGCGGCTGCCGGTTGCAGGACGGACGCATCTGGGGTTATGAGCATTGCATCCCAAGGAACAGTGCTAGCGCTAGCACGAACACGACCATTTGATGTTCTTACCCATGAAAATTACGTTGCACCGGGTAAGGATCATCAAACCGATTCGGGACTAGCTCATTACTGACCGAGCCCGCCACCGACGGCCTGGTGTTCAAACAGCAACGACACGTTTGACGCAGAACTTTTTGCGACAAGGCGCACGCATTTATGCCTTTACACCCAACAGTCCCTAGACGACCCTCAGAATCTGTCTTGTTCTTCTCTCTTTTTTCAGGCACTGAAAACCATTTGATGCAATGTCGTACATCACTGTTACACCTTTCGATCTTCTACAGTAGCTATTTACCGTTGACTCTGGAAACAGCGGGATGCCGTTTGGCTGACTCAACATGGAACACTTGGACGTATTGATCGCAGATATTGGGGTCGTCGTGGGATGCATGGATGAGACTGGTTGCGAGGATATGAGACGTGGCACGGTCACCGGGTGACCTGACATGCCTGGGAATCGGACGGGATGCCAAGTGGGTGAATACGGGAGCAGGCACGGACAGAATAGCCTCGGCACAGGTCACACAGCACGCGGAAGCCTGGCCTAATACGCAGAAGGGCCGACGAATGAGTAGCAGCAACACGTTGTCGCCTTGAGGCGGTGGTACGATCACCTTTTCCGCAGTGAGCTCAGTTGGTACTGCGCGGTCGTGCATCCGATCGTGGGAAGTGCGGCTCTCGTGACATTTTAGGGCCGATTTGCAGCGCGACGACGGGCACGCACCTCCCATCCTTTCTCTTCACCACCAGCACTACCAACATCATGGCCAACAAAGAATACTACGGCGGACAACAACAATATTACCCTCCTCCCGGTTTGTCTTCTCTTTCTCACCGTTCTCGACATATGACATATCCCTCACTACTCCCAGGCCAACCTCAGGGGGGATACTACCCACAGCAGCCACCCCAGTCCTACCCAGGACAAGGCTATGGCCAACCCCAGTACGGAGGACCAGGATACCAACCCCAGCCAGCCCCACAAACTGTATATGTGTGCGTAGGAACACTATCGGAGGATTTCATCCGACTGATACCTTCGTAGACAACAACCTTCGCAGAACCGTCGTGGAGGTGGCGGTGAAGGCTGCCTTGCCTGTCTAGCAGGAGCATGTCTTTGCTGCTGCATGGAGGGTTCGTGTGCCTCTTTGATTCTTATTCGCGCTGGCTGGCTGACGATGCACCGCAGAGGCGCTCTGCGACTGCCTATTCTGAGGACCTTTTTCCTCTTTTTTCAGTCGTTAGTTTTTCGTACGTACTGAGACGCGAGTGCACGACTATCATGTAGGAGATGGGCACTAGTTAAGATGGTGTTACAATCGCATGTTACTGCGGACGAATGTAAATTATCTAGTGAAATCGGATAATTCTGTTTGGTCTCCGGTTCGTTCCGTCCTCGTCTTATTCTCGCTTGTCACGCTGTCACTTGCTCCTTCATCCATTTCCTCAAAAATGTTGTCGAGGCTGCCCCAGGCCGTCCTCAAGGGCCAGAACGTTTTCCGTACATCCCGCTCGGCGTTCAGCTCGTTCAAGCCCAATGGCGCGTCGGTGCGTTCGCCTTTCACCGTATTCTCCATCCGCACAAACTTTGCTTTGCAGCAGGTCCGCTTTGCATCATCCTCCGCGAGCGCACAGGTCGGCACAATTACCTGTATTCGTTCACCTACTGACTTTTTGAATTCGGCTTCAGTCCTTGCTGAGCTCGCGCGCGTCGCTCCTTTCCGTCTCGCTATTCTCCATTGGCTCAATAGCGTGGTATACCCATTTGTACGGTACCCTCCCTTTCATCGGCGAGGTTCACGCAAACTCGCTCGCCGACGACGGTCTCCACTCTACTGCGTACCCCTGGCCACACAAGGGCTGGTTCGACACGTTTGACCACGCCAGGTATGTCATGTCCGCACCGTTGTTCGCAGGGCCTGTTTCCGACATGCCAATCTAGCATCCGTCGTGGCTTCCAGGTCTACCGCGAAGTATGTGCTGCTTGCCACTCTCTTGACCGCATTGCATGGCGCAACCTGGTCGGTGTCTCCCATACCGTCGACGAGACAAGAGCTCTGGCAGAGGAAATTGAATACACCGATGGTCCCGACGACAACGGAGAGATGTTCCAACGCCCCGGAAAGCTTTCTGACTACTTGCCCGCCCCATACCCCAATGAGGAGGCCGCTCGTGCCGGTAACGGTGGTGCCTTTCCCCCTGACCTCAGTCTGATCATCAAGGCGCGACACGGTGGTGCGGTACGTAGTCGCGTTGTGACCCGTTTTTAGCGCGTGCTTAACCTCCTTTGTAGGACTATGTCTTCTCTCTCTTGACCGGCTATGTAGATCCTCCTGCTGGTGTTGAGATTCGTGAGGGCATGAACTATAACCCTTACTTCCCCGGTGGTGCCATCTCCATGGCTCGAGTATTGTTTGACGGCCTTGTGGAGTATGACGATGGTTAGCGGTCATGTGATGGTCCAAGTTTGCTGGGCTAATATCGGTGTTCGCAGGCACTCCTGCCACCACGTCGCAGATGGCCAAGGACGTTGTCACGTTCCTCAACTGGGCTGCAGAACCCGAGCACGACGAACGCAAGCGTCTTGGTCTGAAAGCCGTCATCTTGTTCTCGACCTTGTTCGCTATCAGCATTTACGTCAAACGATTCAAGTGGACCGTTATCAAGAACCGGAAGATTTGTAAGTGTCTGGTATTCCTATAGACTGTGATGTTGACGCTGGATCGTATTGCAGTGTACAACCCACCGGTAGACAAGGCGCATTAGAGAGATGGAGCATGAAAAACAGAGTGCCCCCTTAGATTGTTACGGACTTAATGTCGCAGCTGCTAATGAGACTCACTCAAGTTGCCCTTAATGTGGTGGGGCACGGTGTATAGCGTAGCCGTGGGAATTTGTCAAAGCCACTAGTCGTCTATTTACATACATCTCTCTCACTCCTCTCAGCCAATTCGTTTCGTCCGACCGTGTGCTCATCCCGCTGATTTGTCCATCGCCATGTCCTCCGATTCATGGCCACCCCAGTTAAAGTGAGCCTCGTCCATCTCACATGCGACCCACTACGCATCTGTCTTCCTCCAGGGAATGGGTCGCGAAGTGTCTGGGGCAAATGAACGATTCCAACAAAGCTGAGGCCCAGGCAGAACTAAGACAGGTAATTGCTGACGCTTTCACCGCCAAGACGCTCTGGACGACAGACTGGGCAGGTGTGCAACTGCAAAGGTATCAATTTTCTTTCGTTGTGGACATGTATTTGGCCCCCAATGACTCTCTACTTCGTGAATCCAGTCTAACACCAAAGCCACCGCCGACACTTAAGCGTAAGATGTGGGTGCTCGTGCTCTAGAGGGAAGGGACATCTCTGACGTTGTATTTCGCGGCCAGCAATGAGCTGCAGCCTACCGGCAAGAAAGCGAAGAAAGCAGCCATAAAGAGTGCCACAACCGTCCTCGACCTGGGCGACCAGGAGGCACTCAATCGTCGTGCTGAACGTTTCCAGCGTGAACACGAAATAGAGCGACAGAAGAATCTACGTGTCAACGGCGGTCAAAATACTCTCAAAGCGAATTCTCAGGGTGCTCATCTTCTTAATCGAATATGGAGAGCTGATTCCCCGTCTACGTTTGGATCGAACCTGGATGATCCGGAAGTGGATCCGGTCCGTTTGATTTCTTCGTGTTCTCTCACGGACTGACGAATTCATCCAGAATGTGCCCAATTGGGACCGTCATACCATCGTTGGAACGAACCAAGAGTTGTTCAAAGATTATCTTCGGCTGACATCGGTAAAGATCCGTGTCTTATACCGCTGCGGACTCTAAGAGTGCGCTCTAGGAACCTAAACCAGAAATGATCCGCCCGTATCATGTTCTTCAGCAGACATTTATCGAGTTGAAGAGGCGCTGGAAACAAAATCCTTCGTACGATTGGATTTGTAATCAGTTCAAGAGCCTGCGCCAAGATCTGACGGTGTGTTGTACCTTGTACCCCAGGTCTCGTCTTGACTTCCTTTTTTTTATATTAGGTGCAACGGATAAAAAACGAGTTCACCGTCGAAGTTTATGAGATGCATGCACGTTTTGCACTCGAGAGTGTAAGCGATCCTGCGTCTGACATTCGATCAGGTTGTTGTATCGTTTCACAGGCTGATATGGTAGAATATAATCAATGCCAAGCGATGCTGAAGTCACTTTACGAGCTTGGTATACCAGGAAGGGTTGAAGAGTTCACGGCATACCGCATACTCATGCTCCTGCATGGCAGAAATAAGAGCGGTATGTCGTTCCATTTCCTCGTTTGAACTCTATGTTGATTGTCTCTCCTTCCCGTAACGACATTGTCTAGAATTGAACTTATACGTAGGTCAACTGACGCCTCAACAGAAAACCCACAAAGCCGTCAGGCATGCCTTGAGTGTGCAAAGAGCGGTATCAATGAGCAACTATCACAAACTATTCAAGGAGTATGTGGACGCACCGAACATGGGCGCATACATCATGGATCATTTCATAGACCGAGAGAGGGCAAAGGCATTGATGATCATGACCAAAGCGTAGGTCTCCAATTCTTTTTGTCCCCTGTCCGTCGTTTAGCTCACCCTCGGTATTCGTTGACAGATACAGATCTCTAACGTTGGCATTCATTCGAACTGAGCTTGCATTCAATACATTGACGGAAACCCTAACGTACCTGCATACCCACGGAGCCGCGGCCTTCACGAATCCAAACAGCCCTGATCGCGACAAGGTTCTGGATTGCAAAGCTGCCGTGCCGTTAATCGTACAAGCTTTCGAGGAGAAATACCGGAAAGTCGCGATCAGGGGTGCTGTATGAGATTGATCGGTTTGGATTACCTGGTCATAGTCCTTGATCTCGCGCTCTCGACTTTGCAGCTCCGTGGAATGAAGAACCACAGACTGTATGCATTTTCCTTATCACACTCTTGGCCTCTCTTCCTTTGTCTTGTCCATTCCCTCTCCGATCACACTGTCTCTGCTCTGCCTCTCCCTTATCCCCTAATACCTAATATCTCTGGCACCTCACCCAAACCTGCATCCTTACTCGAAACCTGGCATAGGTCAAAACATTCGCACGTGCACTCGACAACCATCGCAATATCTCTTATGATTGTTATACAGTATTCTCGACTGAACTAGGCCACCGCTCGAACAGGATTCCTTTTGCAACATCCATGAGACAGGACAACACCCATGGAGACCTGCATGCTCTCCAAGACTTTCCGAAACTTGACATCCAGAGCATGTGAATGCCACCAAGTTTCAAGCTCCCAAGAACGGCGACATCAACCACACGACACATTGTCCTTTGACTCGGGTGCGTGCAGGTCAAGTACAGATAGGTTGTTGGAAGCGGGAATTTGCGGTAGAAGAGACGAGTAGGTTGGGGAAGGATATCATGTAATGACCTATCAGCTAACAATATTTATGCTCATGCTCGAAGCGAGTTCTTCGTACGTTTCCCGGCCACGTTTGAGGATTTACGCCTAATCACCACTGCACGAGAGTTGTGTTGGACCTAGGGGTTCTGTGGGTCACAGAATCATCGCGTGTATCAGGGAATGTGGAGCAGCATTTAATCTCGCATTCGCGCCGGTACAAACCGGCGCACTACGACTTCGCGTACAGTATAATGTACGAAACAAGCTGGAGACAACAAAGCATTATTCGACACTCTGGATCGTGCAGGAATGGTCACATATGACAAGACAAGGGTCTATACACAACGACCATGAGAAGAAATGCCTTCCGACGATGAAACAGGGGAGACCGAACCTTCTGCACCTGGGAATTGACCCGGTTGATAGTGCTGAGCCACGACCACGAGAACGGGGCAGCGTTGTTTAGCTTGAATGGCGAGTCGTCTTGGTCGGCGGGATCCTCATACACCGGACATACCACAATGGCAAATCTATTGCGCCCCGCGTTCAGAGTTCTTGTCGACTGCGTCCACGTGAGGTTGCCCACTTACTCTGCGTGAGAAAAGACGGGACCGCGCTTATAGAGAAGGTAGTCGACGCAGAATTTGATACCGCTTTTGACGACCCAGCCCAGGGAGCGGTAATGATGATAGACGACGTAGTTGACCAAGAACGGGTTGTCGAATCGGCGATTTGGGGGCGGGTCGAGAGATGGTGCGAATGTTGGGCGAGGCACGTAGACGTTCTGGAATGCATTCCATATCTGCGCCAGCGTCAGGACGTCACCCTGATCAAGCAATGTATGTGAAGACTATTTGTGGGACACATGGAGGACGGGGACGCACGTTGTCTGGGCTAGAGATGGAGAGGCAGTCGAGGTTCCAGAGGAGGAAGAAGGCCTCCGAGAGAGTGAGTTGGAGGTGTTCTACGCCCTCTACCGGTTCGTCTTCGTCTTCGTCGGCCTCGTCAACTCCTATGCGATCCTCGTCCGACTGTACACCGTCCCCGCCTGTACCCTCTGTCGGCTTCCACGTCGCAGCGGACGGAATCATGCGCGTGCCATCCTCGGCGTAGATGGTTGACACAATCCGTCCTTGCTGGAACGCCACCTCCGCTTCAGCAGCGGCGACAGCCATCGCCTTGGCGCGATCCAGCTTGAACTGTTTTCGTTCCGCTCTGCGTTTCGCAGTGACCTCTTCGGATGTCATCACACCTGTAATTGACCGTCCAGGTGGTTATCCTCGAGTCCAACACGCCCGACTTGGCACGCGCGTGGTATGATAAGACAGCGCTCACCTTTTTTCGCCAGCTTTCGGGCGTTGAGTTGTCGCGCGAGCCAGCTGGGTTCACTCCGGGATAGGTCCCCCTTGCCAAAGAAGCTGCGCTGCCAGAGCAGCATGGCGTCTTTCGTGTCGAGCACCCATACTGAACGTGTAGCGACGTCGAGGACGCCGTGGCAATGTGGATTGAGGACGTCCGATATAGGCACGCCAAACAGGCTGAGCGTGCGTTGCAGGAACGAAGGATGGGAGGGTTCGCTGAGGACGATAGGGAATGGGTGCGCATGGATGCGGTTGTTTTCGGTGCGCCGTGCGGATGATTTTTGGGAGGATTTAGATCGGCTGGATGGTTGGATTAATGACATGGTTCGGTGGTAAGGATAGGTCGGCAGCGGCGGTCTTGTCAAAAGTTCATTCGCGTCAGAGATCACACGCAGTAATGGGTCTTCTCTCTCCTATCAACTTCCCCGCTCAGTGAGAATGCACACCTCCTCAAACCTCCCGTGAACAACTTTTGTCTGTACCGAGAAAAGAACTTTGTTGTGATGGCCGTTGGGGGTCCCAACGAACGGAACGACTATCACGTCAATGAGACCGAGGTATCTATTCCCAGAAGTGCCCCCTTTCTGATCTGGTCGCTCATGTGGTGGGTACGGCGCATAGGAATGGTTCTATCAATACAAGGGCGGGATGTTACTGAAAGTAGTCGACGGGGAGACATTCAGGGATATACGGATTGAAGAAGGGGAGATGTTTTTATTGCCTGGTGAAGTGTATTCATACCCCGCATCACCTAGCCGTTCATGGAGCTTGATCGGATAGCGAACACCCCGCACAACCCCGTGCGGTTTGCAGACACAGTCGGGATCGTCATCGAAGTTACCCGCCCGGCAGGGTCAAACGGTGAGCTGACATGGTGACCATTGACTTCGTCGCTGAGGGCTATTCAGACTCCCTTCAGTGGTATTGCCGGGAACCTGTTCATACAAAGCCGACGATCATTTACAAGGAGAGTTTTCATGTCACCGATCTTGGAACACAGTTGAAGCCAGTGATCCAGCGCTGGCAGAATGACGAGGAGCTGAGAACTTGCAAGCAATGTGGCAAAGTCGCACCCCCAAAGTAAAATCCAGCATTTTAAGTGTCCTAGTTAGTCACAACAGAGTCAGGCAGCCAGTGTTAAGCTGTGGCCCGAATGTCGTTGGTATCTTCTTCGCACACCCACGTATCAACACCGAGGAGTCATGACACGCAACTCCTCACCGCGGCAACGGAGCACTCTTGTGATCCGCTTTCAAGAAAAAACCAGCTAGTTCGTGAAGCGGAATTTCAAACCGACCCACGGTTCTCATGAGGCCATCAGTGAGTCATGCTGCGCCGCAGGCGAAACCAACTCACCTCAGAGCTGTCCTGTCAGATCCAGTTTCGTCTCTCCCGTGACACAGTTCTCTTCAAGGGGCATCAGCCCAATTGAGTAGATGCTGCCAAGAGGAAAGAATGCTTAGGATATCCGCGCGACCGAGGACGGGGAAAACATAGGAAATCCGGATCCAACGAGTTGGGTCGGAAATGCATAGTGGGACCAAAGTGTCAAATACGGAAGACCGGCGAGAGGAACCGTACCGAAGGATCCGAACGGCAGGTACGGTAAACAACTTCGACCCACTGGAGGCTAGCGCAGAAAAAGTTTGGGAGCGTTTCGTAGAAAACGGACCCCAACAAGAATTGCCGACGAGTCGGAGGGAAAATGTAGAATACCACATGGACAGCTGCGGACAAGAGAACAATGGACACCGGTAACTGGGGTTGCTCTCCGCGTCACCACGAAGATTGGATCAAATGCCGGAGACAAAAGGGATCACAGATCATCATGATAACAGTTCCGCGCAGAAAATTCGTTACCAGTTGCCCGTTCTCAATATGTGCCGATCGAACTCGAATTCTTCCTTTATTTGGGTTCCTTACGCAAAAGTGTCGGATTCAAGCGTTTTTCATCATTCAAATATACTCACCTCCGTTCGGGGCATGTGACCCAAACATCGAACCAAAGTGTGTAAGCCATCCCATCTTCTCCGTGAAACGGATGTTAGGCAAATCTTCCATGATTCCTATTCCTCATGTAAGATCGTGACTATTAAAATAAACCAGAAGTGTTTCCAAGGTCTAAACTGACCGACCGGCCACTGTGTCCATCGATAGCGTGGACCTGTCAGAAACTCGCAGCTCCACAGCGACTTGGGTTACAACCCAAGATAGACGTACGATATCAGAAACCAAAGATCTCGTCAATCTCGTCCCGTTTTTTCTTTGCCTTCTTGACCCGACCTTTTTGGGCCGTCTTCACCGTGGCCGCCCTTTTCAATGCCTGGATGGCGGAATGATCGTCGGCTGCACCATACGCCTATCAGCACAAAAAACTCAACATGTCATTGCCATTACCGGTCGTAGAATAGCTTGACGGTGGCGTAACTCGCATCTCCAGCGCAACCTCCACCTCCGTGCTCAAGTCTTCGACGATGCACATTGCGGTCTTGATCGGCTCATGACAGGAGACCATTTGGCCCGTATCTTCCGACAGTACGTCATGGTCAATATGTGAGGGATGCATCGTCTCCAGTTCCGGGCAAAGTTGCTGCGAAGTCGTCACGCGCGTGCCTGCTGGCTGTATGGCTCTGAGAGATCATCTTCACTTGTAGACCCGTGACATGCTCACATGAATGATGCGCAAAAGGCAGTTGCACGTGGCTATGCTTTGTTGAAGAGTTTCCTCCAACTCTGATGACAACACGGACATCCTCGACGAAATGGCAACGAACAGGATGATAAGCTGGACAAAAGCACCCGTTTGCATGGCCAGCGAAAAATGACTAAAGCGTGGTTCAGGGTTTGAGAACCTCGAAAATGTCTGGTTGGGCCTACTGGCACGATATCTCGAGGCGCTCTCGCATCTGTGGAATTTGAGTCTGGATAGAAAAGAAGAGGCGGTGAACCCTACCTTGCAAACCAGGGAAGAGCAAGCAGTCAGTCTCTCCGATAAAGAGTGAACATATGGTGATTCGGGTACATGGCTCCAAGAACCACGCAACGCCCTTTGGCTGAAGTGGGCATCTCAGCATGCGCGAGGCTGGGAAAGAACAAGACGTGATGACGCACTCGGTCGTGTGGCCCAGACCAACAAACGATGCACGTAAAAGATCGACATGTTCCGTGACGTCCGCTTCACTCAACCGCCGACCGTAACGCCTAATTTCTGATACTCGTTTGAAGAAGAGGGCCATGCGGTGTTGGTTTTTGCACTTGTAATACAGTCTTTCGAGGAGTCGTAGCTCGTCATTGAAGCTGTCTAGCGCTGCCTTGAGACTCCGCGAGCAGAGCCTGAAACCTCTGAGGATAGTGTCAATATCCTTGTGATGGACGTTTGGGAAGGTATTTCTTGGGACAGTCAATATGGCCACTGGTGATCGGTGTCGTTTTGCAGACATGAGCGTTTTGAATGCACAGAAGTGTGATGCGTAGGTGGGGCCCAAAAAGAAACGTTCATTATCAACACTCCACTTGCGAAGAGTCCAAGCGAGTCCGCCGCCGATCCGGTTCGGCCCGCGTACTTGAGCCTTGACCGCTCGACAACAAACTTACACATCAAAAGGATGCGACAACGTCTCACAAGTAAATTGGGGTGCAACTCGGAAATGTCCCCCCCGAACAGGTGTTAGGAAGTAGAGTCAACCGAGTTACGGTACGCATTCATCCGGTAGAGACTCAATGGATCGCGTAGCACAAGTAAAAGTCCAACAGAGCAAAAGACGGCTCATGTAATTTATAGGCGTTCCATCAATCAACTGAGATGTTAGCTAAGGGGAATTTTAACCGCCATCACACTGAGACTTTGAGAGATGAAGGCAGCGAAACACAGGCCACAATTTGAACCGCGATAAGTAGCTCTAAGCGGACATCGGGAGGGGCGAAGAGCGGCATATGTGATTTTTTAGCCTGAGGGCGAATTTCGTCCATGACGAAGGGCCCGTGAACTTGCTGTGAACCCTAGGGTATCCGAGCCCTTTTGCTTACGTCCTGACAACATTGATGATGGGTGATGTCCACCGATGAGCGGTTTCGAGTTCTCTATTGCATGAAACGACAAAAGACGGATGACACTGTAACTTAACCCCCCTCCTCTGTATGCGTGACTCCCATGACAACTCAGCTCAATTATTTGTGTAATGATTCCAGTCAGCTAAGGAAAACATAAATAGTTGTGCATCTGTTCGGCGTGCGACACTTACAATGAAGGAAAAGACGTTTTGTGCGGACTCCTCAGTCCTACAAACATCCAGGTGCCGCGTAGGATCGAGCCGCTCGACACCCTGAGTAACCCTAATCAACAAGATCGTCAGAAATCATTCAAATGTTCCACCACACACGATGACCATGAGGGGATGGTCAGAGTTGTGCGACGCGGGGGACAGATCGACATACAGGGGAGACTTGTCGGGCAACGAGCTCGTCTGCACGCTCGGCCTCGGGTACCTAATCGAAACCGATCGAAGTCAGTCTACTGGCGACCGCTCACGGTGAGGTCCGCTTCGGCGAGACGGCTTACAGGAGCGGCGATGGCTGTTGCGACAGCAGCAAGAACGAGAAGAATGGGAGCAAATTGCATGATCGACTGTGAGATGGAGTACTTCAGGGGATTTGGTGATAATTTGTGGTATGGGACGCAGCCCTTTTATCCCTGGAATTGCCCAAGCCGTATCTGAAGGGACTTGTCCTTACGCTATCCCTATCGCTTGGTGGTCCCGGTAGATTTACTAGTTCGCCATATAGGGCCGGAGTTGCCTCGGCTCGAGTCTGGAGCACATGGACATCATGTTCCAGCGCCGCTGCGACCACGCCAAGTCATGAACGTGTTTGCTTGCCTACGGAGCGGGAATAGCGAAGAGACCTTCAAGTCCGAAGGTCGCGCCATTACTGGAGGAGAGTTGCATTCGAACCTCACAAGCCTCCCAATACCAGTTTCACAAACGCCAAGCACTGTGCAGGTGCGCTCGTTTCGCAACTGACTCGGGATTTGCTTCAGATTAGAGGGTAGAACGGACACGTTGCCGTCGCCAGCCAATCTCATCATTGTAGTCTTGTGCGAATGTGCTGCAGGGGTAGTGCCGTACATGGACAAGCCGCAACACCATCTAGAAACCAGACAAAGAGGCCTCGATCTTCGAAATTCTCGTACCTGAGAGGTTTTATGAGTTCTCTGTGCCTCGGTTCAGCTGCCCGTAGCCCGAGCTGGAGTCGCTCAAGACGTGCCTGTAACAGTGGACGCCCGAAGGGCCGAAATATAATATCAAGTGCTGGAAGCGGCGAACTCGCCTCGGAACTGCATGGCCGGACGCGGTCAGGGTTGCACAGGTGTTGTTCGGGGACCTTTCGTCGCTGACTTCGGTCCGGATGATTGATAGAATGGTGTTGGAGTAGAACAAGCCTGAGTGGAGTACTAAGTACAGTACTTGTATTTGTCGTCAAAAAGGTTTTCCACGGTCCACGATAGCGACCCGCCATGTCGGACAAGCGCAGAGCAGAGATCGAGGCAAAGCGCGCTAAACTCGCAGAGCTCAGAAAAGCCAGGGCGGACAGGCAACGTGCTGAAACAGAAAGACGTCAGTCAGAGGTAATTGCACCCCATCCTCGTCCACATCCATCCCTCATCCATATCAGTCCGCAGGTCCATCCACCGCCGCGCGTCGCGACGTCGACGACCTTGTTAACGCGCTCGTCGGGTCTGGCAGGGGTGGGTTTGACAGTACGGGTGATGTCACACCCTCCTCATCGTTGCCCGGCACGCCGCCTCGTCAATCCGCGCTGCTCCATTCAAGCTCGGCTTTGTCGCCATCTGGACGCGTTAGCCGGCAGAGCGATGTGGGATCAGACAGATTCAGTAGTATAGGCGCGACCATGGTGGTGTCTGCAAACTCGGCGACGGACCACGTCGTGGAAAGGTACGTCAGTTTCGTTGCCGTGTACGTCGACGGGATGGGTTCATCATTTGCATGGCACGTCATAGGATCTTAACGCCTCGGTCTATCGATCTCATTGACGTAGAACAAGAACTGTTCGAGCTTCCACAACGCGTGCGTCTGTCTCAATTCGACATTCGTATGCAGGATCTCATGTGAAAGGGCGTGTAGGAACGCGTGATTTACAACAAAGAAGTACAAACTACGGCTGTCGAGCCCGAAATGCCTATCGTCTCAGAGGAAGACATCCGACAACAGATACTACGCGAACGCGAGCGTGAACTGGGAGCAGACCGTGCTGCTCGCGAGAAGGAGCTCGAGGAAGAGAGTGTACAGCTCGAGAAGGAGATAGAACAAGAAATCCGAGGTTGGTTGGTTTGTTCTAAGTGATGGGACACCTATTCATGATCGCTTCTGCCTCAGATCTGACAGAAGAGGAACGGGCAAGCATCCTGACCGCACCAGAATTTCTTGATTTCGTCGAGCAGTCGTCAAAGATCGTCCAGCGGGCTCTGAACGACGGGTATGATTACATTCGCGATTACACGATTGGTGCCGAAACAAACGGGTAAGTCTTCATGATGTCCGTTCGCAAGGTGATAACCATCCGCCATAGCGATGATTCAGAGGGCAAGCGAGTAAAGCGCGTCTGCGCGTTCTATGACGAACGCTATGGGAAGAACCGATCGATCACCGACATTGACTGGTCACCCAAGGTCACAAATTTCGTCGCGTTCGGGAAGTTATCGCGTCTGACTCTATTCCAGTATCCAGAACTCAGCGTGGCTTCGTACAACAAGAATCCGGCTGCGCTGAACGAACCCGACGGCATTGTCGCGGTGTGGAATCTGCACTTGCTAGAGAGACCGGAATTCGTCTTCCATTCGCAGGTTAATAGTCCGTCCTTACAATTCGACTGTTATGCTGACAGTCTCGTGAATACGGATGACAGTCGGATGTCTTGTCCGTGACGTTTTCACCGTTTCATTCGAATCTTGTATTCGGTGGCACATACTCGGGGCAGATATTGCTCTGGGACACGCGATCGAAGCATTTGCCAGTGCTGAAGACGCCATTGTCTGCTGCTGGCCATACTCATCCTGTCTATGCCATGCAAATGGTTGGTACACAGAACGCACACAACCTTATCACGAGCAGTACGGATGGGACCGTTTGCTCGTGGCTGGTGGACATGCTTGCGCAGCCGCAGGTACTCGTATTGGGATTTAATTATGTAGGAACACCAAGTGACATCACTGTCTAGGAAACGCTGGAGTTGATCCACGCTGGTCACAACAAGACGGGAGAAGTAGCAGTCACTACGCTCGACTTCCCAGACAACGAAACGACGACATTCTGGGTGGGTACTGAAGAGGGGAATGTTTACCAAGCGAACCGATATGATCGCGCTGGTGCGAAAGCAGGACTGAATCAGTATGACATCTACAAGGGACATGCAGGGCCCGTTATGGGGCTTCATTTCCACCCGCTTGTGGGACCAGTTGACTTTTCCGACCTGTTCCTGACTGCTAGTGTGGACTGGACGGTGAAGCTGTGGCGGGCCAAGAGTCTCGCGAAACCGTCGACGGCTGCACATGGGATTTCACCGATCTATTCGTTCGACGAGGCGGATGACTATGTGTACGATGTGAAATGGCATCCGACACACCCCGCCCTGTTCGGGACGGTGGATGGATCGGGTAAGTTTGACTTGTGGAATCTAAATACGGATACGGAGGTGCGTTCTGGTTGGCATGGCGGTGCTGTCGGACGCTGAGGGTGACATGCAGGTGCCTGCGGTGTCGACCATTGTCGGATCGGGACGGGCGGTCAACAAGATGGAGTGGGATCGAAAAGATGGACGACGTGCGGCGCTTGGGGGGAGCGATGGGAAGCTGTACGTGTATGATATTGGAGACATGGCGCTTCCGAGGGAGACAGAGTGGACCGAGTTGCAAAAGACTATCGCGGGACTTGTGGGAGCGGGACTTACGAATGGGGCAGTTGACACACGGATCGTTGCAGGTCGCTGATTCCGTTGCGGAGGGCCGCGTTATCTTATTACGACTTGACATTGAACACGTTCGAAATGTCTTCTTTCCTCTTCAGATCAACTTACTACCACTTTCTCTTACGTCCTTTCCGCTTCGTTCGTCAACTTAGTAGTAGTACATCCCCAGTCATGTCTAACAAATTCGTTCAGGTAATGCTCCAACATCTTAATCCATTTTCTGAGTATCCACTTCTCATTCCGCACAGGAACCGCACAAGTACGTACTACCACCATTCGTCGTTCCAACCTCCGACTCACCGTGCTCGCTCGTCCATCAAGACTCTTGCTGTGAGTCTCTCTCTCCATCCTCCAGCCCGCGCAGCTCCCCATACACGCCCCAGCATCCCCGGCCCAATCGAGGTCGCCGATGAGGTCCTCTACGCAAATGCTCACCCTTCCATGTCCCACATGTCCCTCGACTTTGCCGCCGTCTTCGGCGACTGCATCCGCATGACCAGGTCTGCCCCACCCTCGCCGTCCGCGCTTGTTCATTTACGCGTTCCCGTAGGGACATACTGTACTCAAAGGATGCACAACCCTTCTTGATTGCAGGCTCGGGTACCTTGGGTTGGGACCAGGTCCACGCACCGCCGTCCCGTCCACCACGTCTCTGACATTACCCACAGGTATCGGCCAACCTCGTCGAGCCGGAAGAGAACGTCCTCGTCTTGAACTGCGGGTACTTTGCCGAGGGATTCGTCGACTGGTCCGTCCTATTTTCAGTGTTCGCAGACACGCCAACGACTCATTGCATTGGCAGCTTGCAGACGTACGGCGCCAAGGTCGACCAACTCAAGGCGCAGATCGGTGGGACGGTCCAGCTCCCCGACATTAAGGCCGCCCTCGAGCAAAAGAAGTACAAACTTATTACTATCACGCACGTGGACACCTCAACAGGTACGTCACCTCGTGACGTCTGTATCCCCATTTGACCGACATGCACCAGCGGTCCTTTCCAATATCAAGGCCGTTGCTGAACTGGTTCGCAGCGTGTCACCGGAGACACTGGTGCGTTGGCGTCTACCGCTTGCAGATGATGTCTCCAACTGTCACCCTCAGGTTGTGGTCGACGCTGTTTGTTCCGTTGCGAGCGAGGAGATCCAGATGGATGCCTGGGGTATCGACGTCATTCTAACGGCCAGCCAAAAAGGTCTCGGTACGCCGCCTGGTCTCAGCATAGTCGTAGTCAGCCAAAAGGCTCTCAAGGCATGTTGTTCGCTTCGCTTCTCCGACGCTTCTCACTCGCTGCTGTAGTCTTTTGAGAGCAGATCGACACCTGTGAGGGCGTACTATGCAAGCTGGAAAAAGTAGGCGCTTTTTCTCGCCTTGTTCCTGCCTCATCTCGTTCACCGCACTCCCAGGTGGCTCCCTATCATGAAAGCATACGAAAGTAACACGGCTGCCTACTTCGCCACACCGCCCGTCAACCTCATCTATGCCCTCCGTGCCTCGCTCGCTCAGATCACACAAGGTCCCGTATCCCTTCAAGATCGTTTCCAAGCACACAAGGATGCCAGCAGACGCTTCAAGAAGGCAGCAGAAGAACTCGGGTTCAGGAATGTGCCCCTAAGCGAAGACGTTGCAGCGAACGGTATGACCGCCGTACGTCGCCCTTCCCCCTTGCCGTGCAACCAGAGAAGTTCATCCATCCAACAGCTCTACTTCCCTGAGGGCATCGTTGCAAGCGATATCGTACCTCGAATGCTGAAAAAGGATGTCGTGGTCGCTGGTGGCATCCATTCTAGTATTAAAGGTGTGTCGGAAACGATGTCGGTGCTTTGACAGCTCACTGACCGAGACGTCCCTTTCATAGACAAGTATTTCCGTGTTGGGTACGTTCGCTCCATGCAGTTTTCCCATCCTCTAAACGGTCGTTTTCCTACAGGCACATGGGTATCAGCGTCGTCGACACTGAGCGAGGCGACATCGACAAGGTCTCGAAAGCGTTGGAGGAGACGCTTAAGGAGGCTAGAGCAAACAAGGCATAGTTTAGCCTGAGATCGGGGTCGAAGGCCCATTGACAACATGTAATACGTACCAATGCCAATCATACCATGCCGCTAACCCGGCTTGGATCCAAACGACAACTCCATGCTTCGACAACGCGATATTTGGACTTCATTCACGTGCATCCTCGACTCTTTGGAGGAGACGGCCAGGGATGTCCCGATTCTCTGCAAACAAACCTGCAGGAAGGAATCTTTGCAGTAGTCGTTTGTGTTTGATACTTAAGTCGCTGACCACCGCTCTCTGCTGGTACTTCTTTAATTCCGCCCATGTATCAATGCCAAATGCCGCTGGTATCCGATTCCTGGCTGCATTGCGCCACAACTTTAGATCCGACAGACACGAACTGCAAAGCGACTTGTCCCACTCTCGCTTCTATGGGGCAAAATGGTCGTTGACTCGGAGTGGCTATCGAGCCGTCCAACAAAAACCCTAGGGTATTCGACGCACAACGCACCAACGGTTCGATACGCACAACCTCTGGTATGGCTGGTCCCGAAGATGCCCGAGAGCGTCCCTCATGAAGATGTACGACTGCAAGTTGACCGAGGACAGCAAACGGGCCGAACCGTACCCGCCGACGATGGTATCCGTGGGGCAGGTAACGACGCATTGGTGCACTGTGCACAGCAAGCAAGCGAGGGGCTCCTACGTTCATTTCTCGCAAGATGATCATCGCCTGCAAGTTGTGTGGGACGCTGTGGTCGATTCCCGGAAACAATTGGAGAGTCCCTCCAGAATGGGACGGTATCTGAGCTGCAGGTGCTCAAAGTGACTTCAAATCCGTAGCGCAACTTTGGGGTTGCATCCTGGACGAGCGCTGGGATGACATGCTTTCCCCCAATGTAGTCACAGAGTCATCCGGCAGTGGATATCTATCGCGCAGATCGGCCTTCTACCATACACGGCTTTGAGCGTCGCCTGAATGTCGGCGGGTTCGTTGAAGAGGTACGATAGGACATTCTTGTTCTTCTTTGACACCCTCCGAACTTTTGGGCTGAGGGAGGTTAACATGAATAGGAGCTCAGGATACCACGATGAACGCGGAAATGTTTTCCCTGCGCCGCCGTCAGCACGATGTTCTCAACATTGTCGAACCATGGAAAATGTGTCTTTTTTTGGAAGGTGTTGTGTTTGTTTCTTGCGTTCCCTTTGTAACTTGGCTCTCCTGTATATCCTCTGACTGATCCTTTCCCCTCCGTTGAAAGGGACTTCCAAACATGTATACTTGAGCCAGGTACCGAAATATCGCCTAGGAGGCCACACGGCGAAGCAACCATCCCCGAGGACGCACGTTTTCGCAGAGATACAACGTATAAAAGCCCTCACGCATCGCAATGCCCTCATCATCGTTGGAGTTATCTGTCTGGTTCCCGACTACACCAAACCTGTCACCGATATAATCTTCCTGAGCCTCATCTATATCAACTACTCGCCTCTTCGAGCTTTATCAGTACCACTTGATTTATCATGTTTTCCAAGTCCAGCACCGTCGCTTTCTTCTTCGCTCTCTGGTTCGGGCTCAGTACGTGTGCTCAATGATGTTACCACATTATAGCCTAACGTATACCATCTAGTGGCGCTCCTAGTGTCTGCGAGCCCTGTCCCGATTGTCGTTCCCCCCAAGGGTCTTTCACTCTTAGATGGCGTTGTCGCTGTAAGTTATCATCATCACACTTCGCAACTGCACATTCATCCGTTCCCAGCGCGAGCCCGTCACTGTAGAGGATTTCGCCAAGCGTGCTGACCTCACGGACGCTGAAGAGGTCGCTAAACGTGACCCCGTTGCTGAGCCCAACCCCGAAGAGGACGTCGACGTCGAAGCACGCATTTGTCGCTCTTCCTGCCTCTGAGTCTGACACAGAGGCCGATACTACCATTACTACGTTTGACGCGTCAGCACGGATTAATTGAAGTTGATGCTATCCTACTTCAACTCTCTCATATCTCGACGGGTGTCTCAACGTACCGTCCACTCCTTAAACACGGTTACCCGACTTCGTTCTTCTTTGCAACATATTTTTTACTCGCGCTACGCGCCCCGGTATCCACTCCCGGAATTCGTTTTTTTGGATGTAGCAGATAGTTGATTTATCTCTCCGTTTCTTTCCATCACTCATTAGCTGGCGTGTCTCTCTTCTCGCTTTCGTTGGTTTCATGTCTCTGGTCTTGTGTAGCCTTGCCCTTATTACTTAGTTTCTCCGTGTATTCTACAGGTGCTGTATCAATCTTAGACGTGACAGCTTACTGCCAGTGTGATGGGTCCTGAATTCTAGTCGAGCGATCGTCGATCAAGTCTAGAATTGGTCTGGACATGCGTCCTGGTCTTTTTTTTTTTTTTCGCCCGATTGCCCGTCGCGTACGCAGAATGGGTTCACATATTCGCCGATCCGCAAGGCTAGAGCGCATATGTTGCTCAAACACGACTACATATGCCCACCGAAGCCCCCAGTGGCCGCGCAAAGTACCCGTGACCTCGCATGGCTTCGGTGCTGCTTAGTAACAACGACGTACATTCACTTCTCGAGACACGCAAACTAACGATTGCCCGTCTTTAATCGGTAACATGAATGTCCCCCAAAGGGGCGGATGAAATCGCCGTGTAAAAGCCGATCATATCTCATGCGAGGTTGGGGACTCAATCAGGATATGGGGTTGAGGATATCTCACATGTTGGGTCGCGATCAGCCAGGAGAACAATAGACGATCGCGTCCATAGGACAATGGTTGCTGTGCATAGCCATGGGGTAAGTCAGCGCGTGAGTAGATCCAGCTGGCTCTGCGTGGTCGAGCTCGCTGAGAAAAGATGGTCGAGGCGCATTCCAAGGCCACCGCCCTGTTGTGGAACAAGGACAGCATAAACTCCCAAAGTATACCTCAAAGACGACCTATATTGATGTCGACATGAATGGTTTTTGACTTTGATTGTCCCAGTGTGTAGTAAGCCTTACGCCCCCTTGGCGTGCCTTCGCGATACTTTCTGCATTCCATGTCTCCTTTCGATTCACCTCACATGGTCACCACATTCCATACCGACGATGATGCACTCACATTTCGAGACACACAAATAGGGCACCGTACAGCCTGTACATCCATCTTTTTCCTCCCCTCTTGCTCTCCCGGAATATACGCTCACTCACGTTCTGTCTTCCGTGTGAGCGCTCCCGACGAGGTTCCACTGTGTTATATATAAATGCACCGTAAACGAACCTACATGGCAATTGCCCACATGGCTGCACTGACAGCGGCACCGGGACAAACGGGATATTCGTCCGCGGGATGGGTAACGTGCCGAAGGATATCCGTATGCAGGTGTTGGATGTAGTGTAAGGCCCCTGACGCGACCGTCGTCTCCTGGTCTTAATCCCATGTGTACTTCCTCGTGTCGCGACCATCATGTGCTTGACACCGCCAGCATTCTGAACCTGTGACTCTATTCGATCCGTGTCTGTTCTCTGGGCCGCCGCGGAGCCTCCTCCATTCACGACTGGAGTCTTGGACATTGTATTCGAGTAGGTCTGGTGTGCAGCCCTTGAAGCTCCGAGGTGGTTAGTCCTCTTGACGCGTGACGTTCAGCGCACCGGAAAACACTCATTGCTGTAATATTGTGCATTTGTACCAGAAAGATAACCACAAGCTTTACGCGACACTAATTTCCCTGTGCTCGCCTTCACCTCCCATCCTATCATACCACAATTTCCCCTCGGTCGTCGGTGCGATATACCCCGCTCGAATTACGAAATCGCCAAAACGCTCGCCCTCGTGGCGTTCGAGTGCATACCGTTTGATCATGGGCCGGAGGATGGCCAGGATCTCGGGCTCCGACACCGTCTCGCGATATATCTTGTTGAGCCGTTGACCATGGTAGCCACCGCCAAGAAGCATCGCGTAGCTGCCCGGTGCTTTTCCGACGAACGCCACCTCTGCGGAAACGGTCGGTGGTCAGTTGGGGAAGCGACAAGGGCCGGACAACACACCGGCGACGTAGGGTCTAGCGCACCCGTTGGGGCAGCCGGTCATGCGCATGATGATCGAGTCGTGGCGCAGACCGTTCTCCTCGCAAATCTTCTCTACCTTGTCGATGAGTAGCGGCAGGTACTATGACGAGGGTCGGTTTGGAAACAATTGGTCGTCAGTTATAATGACTTACCCGCTCGGATTCAGCCATAGCAAGACCTGGACACCTACGTCAACGACTCAAAAACGGAAGCATCAGAGGGAGATACTTGCCACATGTAGGGAATGCCACGCAAGCCGAGGCTGAGAGCCGCAATCCCGAATAGTTGAGGTTATCAAGTTTGTACTCGGCAAGCAGCGCCTTGATCCTCGGGACCTCCTCAGTCGGGATATCGGAAATGAGGAGATGCTGATTCGCCGTCAAACGGAATGTCCCCTTGTGGACCTTGGCTATTTCACGGAGACCAGTCTTGAATTCCCGTCCCGGCTCATCTTGAACGCGTCCGTTCTCGATGAAAATCGTAACGTGGTGCCTGCCATCCTCACCGACGGTCCAGCCGAAGTGGTCTATGTTGTTCTGAAAGGTGTAAAGCCGGGCTGGACCGAGCTCAAAACCAAGGCGAGACTCTACTTCGCTCTTGAAGCGGTCAAGGCCCATTCGATCAATCGTATACTTCAAGCGAGCGTTCTAAATCCGAGGTCAGAATCCATACGAGTGCATAACAAAAGTGTTCACCTTTCGGCTATGGATGCGACTCAGTGGACAGATATATCAAACAGGGTTGGCAACTCACTCGGCGCGGTTCCCGTTGTCCCGTTGGGTTAACATGACCTTTTCTGCTACGAGTGGTCCTTGCTCGACAGTGCAGAAACCAATGACGTCGGCAATGCGGGGGTAGGTTTTTTTGTTGCCGTGCGTGACACCCATACCACCGCCGACTGTGACATTGAAACCTTCCAATTCACCGTCTTCATCGACGATCGCGATGAAGCCCATGTCATTGGCAAAGACGTCGACGTCATTGTACGGCGGAACAGCGATTGCAATTTTGAACTGGATGGAACTCAATTTCTAACCGATCACCGAATGAAATGTACGCACCTTCCGCGGGAGATAGAACTCGCCATACAATGGCTCAAAGTCCTTGATAGCTTCGCCAGCTACCAGCTTCTTGTCAAGCCAGATTTCGTGATATGCACTCGTTCTGGGCAGAAGATGGTTGCTGACAAGTTTGGAAAATTCATAAACATGGTGATGAAGCCTCGACAAGGAAGGAATAGCAGCACAGGTCACATTGCTAGGAAGACGTGAACTATAGCGCATTTATCAGGGTAGGCGTAACGTACCGATTGACATCACCGCATGCAGCCAAAGTATCCATCAGGACTCTGTTGATCTTTTGGATAGAGGGTTTCAGGTGACGCTTGATGACGCCATGGAACTGGAAGGTGGCCCTCGTGGTAATCTTCAATGTACCATTACCGTGTTCATCGGAAATTTGGTCCATTTGCAACCATTGCTCTGGCGTGCAAACACCGCCGGGTGTGCGCACACGAATCATGAAACTGTAAGCTGGCTCCACTCCCTGGGCTTGACGCTCGTCACGAATATCCCGGTCGTCCTGCTGGTAGATCCCGTGGAATTTGGTAAGCTGAGTGTCGGATGGAGCGAGCGCTCCGGTAGTCGTATCCTCCAAACCCTCTGCGATGGTACCACGAAGGTACTCGGAAGCTGCCTTGATATGCTCGTTTGTGATTGGCTCGGGTTCGGCTTCCGTAACTTGAACGTTGCCGACACCAAGCGCCTTCCAAACCTTGGGCTCCCAGATCTTGTATCCAGTCTCAGGTCCGTCGGCGTCTTGGTCATCTCCCAACCCAAGATCAACGAAACGCTCTCCCCCAAGCTGTTCGAGCCGCGCATCGAGATCCTTTCCGGGTTTGTTGTAATAGTGAGCATCTTCAGGTCGAGGCCAGTAGTGGCTATCTCCGAGGGCAAAGACACTGTAGCGCAGCCTAGAGAACGGCTTTTCATTACGAAGGGCAGCAGCGTTCAGCGCCTTGAAAAGTTGGCGTCCATTTTGGGGCGGTTCACCTTGACCGGCGGTACAAGTCACAAATGCGACGTATTCCTCTTCTGCGATGCTTTGGATGGTCATGGAGTCCATCGTACCAATTGTCGCCGACATGCCCCTCACTTTGGCGCGGTTAACGAGTTTCTTTGCGTACTTTTCCGCAGTACCTCCATCTGAAGCGAACAACACGAGAAGGGGTGGCGCATCGAGCGCGACGAGCAAGTCGTCGTAGGCCTGCTGAGCCTTCCGTCTACGAGCCTCTTTGACAGTCTCACCCAAGCTACCCACGAGCTCAGTAGCGACCTCAGGCTTGGAACGAACGAGTTGGGAAAGATGGTTTTTCCGGTCGAGGAATTGCTGAAGGTCGTTCTTGACAGCGTCAGAATCGAGCGTGAATGGTTCCTCGCCTCTAGCCTCCTTGGTGGGGTCCCAGCGATACAAAGGCCAGTACCCCGAGTCAACTGCAAGTTTTGTCTCCTTCAGCAGCTCAAGCGCCGGCGAGTTCTCGCCGTGGTAAGGGAGGTAGGCGAGGACGACTGATGGCCCTTTGTGTTTGTCGGCTTCCATCACAGCTTGTAGGACCTGTGCGTACGAAGAGTACACGGCGACACTGGCAACGTAGACATCTCCGTGGTTCATGGCATACAAGCCAACGTCTTGCTTGCGACGGTGTGGATCGGCAACATTTCGGGACGAATAGGGTAGAGTGTCTAGGATGAGGATATTGATGTCAAGACCAGAAGCTATGGCGTGGTGTAAACCCGACGAGCCGAGATCATAGGCCCATGCATCCGAGCCAAGTATCCACCTGGATTTCGAAGGGAAGTATGCTTTCAGTGCAAGAATGCGATCAACGAGCACACTTGAAAGATGTGAGGTCTCCAACGCTGCGATCACTTGAGGGCCGATAGCACGACTTTTCGAGCTGTCGTCTTTAGCTTGTAACCACTGGGAAAGAAGTCTGTGCAACTCGGTGCTAAGCTGCTCCACCTCCATCAAACTCTGAACAGAAGAGATGAGCTGAGCACGCTTCTCCAGCTGCCCTCTGACGCGACCCAGCGCGTACTCGGGACTGGTGGCGATATCGCCCTGTGTGGAAACAAGATCGGGAGAATTTGAGATCTCCAATCGCTGGCCAAATACGTGGGACAAGATCTTCGTGTACGATGACTCGTGCTTTGGAACGTGCGGGGCGGGAGCTTGCGACAAAGAAAGTGTCTCGTTTTGAAGGAGCAGTGGGGAAGTAAGTGGTTTATTGTTCGCAGTGTCAATAAGCTTGAGTAGGCCGTGTCGGCTGACTTGTTCCGTATTCGTGAACCAAACACTCTGGATAGACACTTGCGAATGTGCCTGGCGCTGCTGTAGTGCGTCGACGATGTCAAGATAAAGCGCTGTCCATTTAGTGTTCGAGCGATGGAGCTGCTCAAGCACGAGGATACGAGAAGTCGAAGGTGAGACAGCGCGTAATATAAGGGAAGAAGAAAGAGGTGCAAGCAAGCCGACAGAAACGAACGAGACGCCGTCGATCTCTGGAATGCTAGGAATGTGTCCAAGAAAGAAGATAACAGTTTCTGGGTGTTCGTCACCGCGGAGCGTCAAAGGAATGCAGGGTCGTTGAATGTGGTTCGAGGTGGACAGCGCAGCAGATTCATAAATTCGGTATAGAGTCGAGATGGGCTCTGGTGGATGAATGCCCTTATTGAGGTCATCGCCAGTCTCTTTGGTGTCGCCGGGAGCACTCGATGAGGGGGTGACCTTTTCCGAAAGTAGGAATGGCTGTACATCTTCTTGGGCAATTTCTGCGACTGAACCGTCCGCTAGCGAGTAAAAGACATGTATAACCGCCCTTTTCTCCGTGCGGGCGAGCCGAGAAGCAAGAAGGGCGTTATCATGTGCCTCTTGCGGTGTATGGGAGATCAAGAAAAACAGGAACGCAGACTGAAGCAGTAGGACGTCGGACAAGTCATCCTTGACGGCAAGGTGGAGGACGAGTGGGAGGGAGGAGAGCTCTGTAGCAAGGAGTACGAGACGGAGAGCGGTTTGGGAGGTGACAGTGGACGTAAAGGAAACTAGGGATGCGCTGGGTGCATGTCGTAGCACAGCGACACCTGGATCACCGCCCGCGGGGATAGATTGAAGGTTAGGCCGGTGAGAGGAAGCGTTCAGGAGCGCCTTGTATGACTGAGAGAACGGCGATTGCGCGGGATCGGAGGGTAAGGTATGAAGAACGACATCAGAAGCGAGAAAGGCTATCCGGGTGACTGCAGGGATCGCGGCCATGGCTAAGGAGAACGGTGAGCTCGACGTCTGGGACGACGAGGGACGAGAATACACACACCTCCTGCCAGTGAGAGGGCCGATCTTGTATGAGAAAGGGATATTTCGCAGGCATGTGAGATAGTATATGTATGTGTTATATACGATTGCTCATAAGCACACCATCGGACAATCGGAACAAAACTTTGTTGGTGAGCCACGAGGCGCAGCCAACCAACACGAAGACGGACCCGGGTTGCCGGAAATAGTGACATTGGTGTGTACATACATATGGGAACTAATTACACGTTCACTTGCCAACGAGCTGCGTTTCCAAATCCTTCAAGTAGTAATATGCCCGTCCGAGCATCCAGATAGTAAACGAAAACTTGAAATTGGGATATGAAATCATGCAGTTCTTGTTGAACACCCCCTCGATCGCCTCTTGGGGCCACGATCCATCCTATACATCAGAATCAGCACATGATGTATTTCAACAAAGGCCGTAGGTTCTCACCGGAAGCTGCCGTGACATGACCAGCTTGACTGCCTTTTCAATTGGTTCGGGATGCGGGTACCTGGCATACATGAGCGCCATGGCCGCCCAGCAAGTCTGCACGACCTGAGTATTCTCGTGGTCAACCCAGTAGCCGACTTCGCACGTCTAAGTGCACCAAAGGGAGAGCTGTCAAAATTGATCCATACGGAGCGCACGGACAACTGACCTTGTAACTTTCACCCCACCCACCGTCCGCACGTTGTTTCGAAAGCAAAAAGTCGCACGCACGTCGGACAGCGGAGCTATTCGCATAGTATTCCCCGCCGAGTGCTAAACTTTCCAGCGCAAATTGCGTCGCATAAGTGAAACAGATCCCCCATGATCCAAACCATCCCCCTTCCGGTTTCTGTACGTCGTGAAGCCATTCGATAGCCGCTTCAATCGTCCGCCTGATTGTGTTGATCAAAACCATCTATTGGGTGAAATTGGCGTCACCTACCCAATCTCTGCTGTTCGGTAGTTCGGGTAATACTTCCTGAAGATGGACAGTGACGTTATCACAGAGGTCGTACATTCTGGGTAGCAGAATTCAATCATGATATCCCCTGTAGGAAGTCAGGTTCAGCTCAACGACGTGACTACGGCCGGCATGACATACCAAAAACCTCCGCAGCATTGAGCCACTCCAACCACTTGGGTCCCCTTACAAGCTCATAGCTTGCGTAACCACCATTCTTGTTCTGCATGGTGAGTAAGGTGTCCACAGCATCAAAGAGCCGGTCATCTGAAATGACCTTCTCTGTCGCTCTTAAGTCATGCTCAGCGGAGAGGGTTCTTTTTGAGAATCAAACATACATACTCCACCTGCTTCTGCAGGTACAGGACTGATTTGAGACCCTCTCCCGTGCAGTCACTGACCGTGTATCCTTGCTCTTTTGTGCTGAACGGCCATGCCCCCTTAGTTCTGTGACGATAAGCCGACTCGTAATGCTTTGGATTCTCTTGAATTTGGCAGATATCCAACCATCCCAAAGCCCTTCTCAAGCTTTCCTTGTTCTCTGGCTCATTCGCGAGGCCGGTTTCAACGAGCGCTTGCGTGATAAACCCAATATCCCAAAGTTGGCTCCCATTCGTCCCGCACATCATCATGCCCTCCGCACCGAGCCACATGAAGTCAGCACGTTTGATGGTATGTTGACGATACGCCTCAGTATCAGGTCCCTCAGCAGCGAAACGACACAACGAGTTCATCATCTTGGAGACAGGACCGAGGGTCTGATATCCCGTGTTTTCATCCTCATATACGACGAGTTCGTAGGTGCGCTTCAACGCAGCCTTCCGAACAGCAGGAATGGCACAGCCCTCCCAAAGAGATAGTACAACATTCATCGCATCGAGGACCGTAGTATGGGGCGAGTAGAGATCGACAGCTGCGACGTTGTTACGTTGTGCCGGCCAGTTTATGCGGTGGTAGTCGGTAGTGTACAGTTCCTGAAGAAAACAACATTGAGGTAGGTGTATGGCAAGCATCATAAAGGCATACCTCGCGAAGAGAACGGATCAGGTCGTTTTCCTCCATCTTGAAGCGAATACCATAAAGATAACTCATGGGTATGTAAACATTGCGAGTATGAATCCACCATTTATGGGGATGAAACGGAACCCAGTCAGGGAAAAGCCTGAAGCAATCAACGCAAGTCACACAAGCACCCGGGATTTAAACTTACCATAGCTCAGGAGGGACGGGATTGAATCCCTCCCAATCATAAGCGTTGAGGATTGCCAACCAAAACTTTCCCCAAGAAGGGACACCTGTTGCTCCACCTAGCAATGGTACTCAACGCGGTATGGTAGACGCGTAGCACGAGAAACTTACCAAGCCGGTGAAGGGTAGCCCTTGCCTTGACAGCAACTGGGTGTTCGGCACTCATACCGAGGATGCGCAAAGCGGCATAGTTGAGGGCAGTCCCGAATACGGTGGAATGTCCTTCTATGTGCCTAGAGAGGTTATATAAATGCGTTCACCTAGTCTGTGATGGCATACTTACAAACCCCAACCTCCGTCTTCAGGATGCGCGTGATTTATGAGGTAACGAATCATCTCAAGGCGTTCTTCCTCTGTGAACCCCATTCCAGCAGCATAGGACCCAATGACAAGGCCGGGGTACAGAAACATTGGTCCACCATATTCACCAGCCCAATGCCCGTCATGCGACTGGAGGTGCTTGTAAAATGTATAACCATTCCGAGCAGCTTCAAGCGGTGTGGTCGGTTTCGGAAGGGCAGGGAGGTTCTGTTGACGGGGTTATTCACGAGTTTATTGCGTGTAGCATGCACGAATGGATACTTACTAGAGGTTGGCCCGTCCAGTATTTGTCTATGTAGTTCTGAGGCCACTTCTCGCACTCCTCGTCCGTCTTCATGTAATGCCAAGTGTGACGACCACCATCGTTCACTAGCAACCTCCACCGAGAATAGTCTGTGAAAGGTTCCCTGCCAGACTCTGGGATATCGAGAGGGGAGTACAGTTTTGCGAGCCGGCTGGTAAACATGATGGGTGCTACTTGGACCGGTAAATGGTTCGACACTTAAATATTATGACGCGTGAGCCGATCAACGCGTCCGCAAACGTAATACATGCTCCATCGTTCCAATCCGCTATGAGCAGCTTCCGAGACTCGTCAATCCTCATCATAGAAACTGGAAGGACGGTTGTTAGGGCTGGCCTCGGCATACACGAGCTCTTGAAAACGCCCGCAGTGGTTCGTCGCATATTACTTTGACATCTTGCTGATCGACACTAACAAGATAATCGCGTCCAGGAAATACCTGCGCGTGTCGGTCTGAGACAAATGGTGGGAGAGTCCTCATCAAGTTTCACTGCGGATGGTAAACAATCAAGTGGAACGGCGGAAGGAAGCGACTGCTGGCGTCCACCGGCATCGTCGACCCGCCTCTCTTCGTTGCCCTTCTACACGAATCCTATAGCCAAGGTGAACGACTATCTAGTTGGTGTCCAGCTCGAAGAAGCGCTTGAGGCGGAACATGACGTCCTCATATCGTGGCCATTTGCAGACGGTGATATCCGTGATTGGACTCAAGCTGAAGCTATCTGGTGTGCATCCCGGCATGCTTGCGTGCTCCACATGATCTTACTACTCAAGCGTGCAGGAAACATGTCATTTTCAACAGACTTCAGATAAAACGCACTCAAAACGAGTCCCCAATTATGCTTTCCATCATGCCGGGGCTCTCTCGTGCTTCTCAAGAGCGATTATGTCAGGTCTTTTTCGAACGCTTCAATGCAGCCAGCTTTGCGATCGTTGAACGACCCATGACACAAATATATGCCACTGGCCAATTAAGCGGTATTGTCGTCGATGTGGGATACGAGAAGACAGACGTATCGCCCATATATGACGGGTTTATCGTGCACTCTGCACGGTCTTCGACTTCCCTTGGTATAGCCGACTGTGAAAAGTACCTTGCTAATCTTCTGCGCTCAAACCAATCTGTCATGGCCGCTGCATCACCCCCCGATTCCCCTCAGGATCCTGAGACCGTACAAGCGTTTCTCCTTGATCTCGTGAAACATATCTGGGCTGAAGGCTACGTGCGGGTTCCATCGGACGGTCAAATCGCAGAAGCACTGGAGGATGAGGGGGTCACTGATATCGCCGCGGTCCTAGTTGCGGGAAGGGAAAAGGCTGTTATTGAGGCTGGGACAAAGAAAAAAGCGACTGCAAAGGCATCGGCTGCAGAACAAGCACGCGCAAAAGAAATTGAGGCTCTTGATCTCGTCACACTTCAGTTTCGCGACCGTTCAATAACGTTAGGGAAGGAGCGGCATCGGTTTTGCGAACCCCTTTACGATCCCTCACTTCTCTACTCGCTGCCTCGGAAAGCGAATGGAAATTCAGAGGACGAACCGCTTTCGTTGCAAGATACGGTTGGGTTTGCGGTTGGCCAGGCTGATGTTGATCAGCGACAGTACATTTGGCAAGGACTCTTTGTCACTGGAGACCTGGCAAGCCGTGTCAAGGGTAGGTGTTCTCCCTTATTTTCAGGCTTGCACTAAATACCTGATGGCACAGGTATTGGTACGGCGCTGCAATCACGCTTATCATCCTTCATTCTTGGTAATCCGGATCAGCATAACGAAGTTCAACCACGGGCAATTCGTGTTGTCAGCGTTCCCGAGTACTTTGCCGAGTATCGAGAGAAGGGAGACGGATTTGCAGCATTTTTGGGGACTAGTATTGTTGCCAAGGTGAAGTGAAACTACTGTTTTGCTGCGCTTTATTGACGGCTTGTGAACCAGATTTCATTCAATGATGCACAGGGAAAGAATTTCGTCTCAAAGTCAGATTATGATGAGAAGGGTCCACGGGCTGTAATAGAAATGTCACCTGCACTGCTGTAACCTTCACAGTTGGGGCCTTTTACAGGGGGTTATGTCCCCAATGCGGAGTTTGAATTTGTACGAAAAACTGTACAGTTACTCCTCGGCAAAGCTCGGCCTAGAACTCTATTGATAACACTTACGCCGGTTACCAAAAACTTGTCCAAAAAGTCCATCCTCAAGACACCCATCACTTCAGGATCACATATCATTTTCCATGGCACCTACTAAGAAATCCAAAGCCTCCAAGTCGACCGAGTCCATCGCGTCTCGTCTCGCTCTTGTTGTGAAATCGGGCAAATACACTTTGGGGTACAAGTCAGCGTTGAAGCAGATGCGCAGTGGCAAGGGTGAGTGTCTTCAGTTGGTAAACTCACGGGGACTGGAGCGTGAGGCTGAGAAGGTCCCTTGTGCTGACGATTGTCTCTGTTTCTGCTCTCCTCACCCGTAGCCAAGCTCGTCTTGATCGCCGGCAACTGCCCACCCCTTCGTAAGTCGGAAATCGAGTACTACGCCATGTTGTCAAAGACGACAGTGCACCATTTCGCTGGCACTAATGTTGCTCTTGGTACCGCTGCTGGTAAACTCTTCCGTGTCGGGTAGGTCGATCGCGTACCTTTACCGTCGATAACCACCTGACGAGTGAATCAGTGTTATGACTGTCACCGACCAGGGTGACTCGGATTTGCTTACATTTGCTGAAGGCAATGCTGCATAGTGCAAGACATAGGGACGCGTCGCCGTATGATACCTTATGTGGGGTTTATGTTGTAGGCTCTCCGAGTACTCTCGCATACTTCGGGTTGTGCCGATCACACTATGTATCAGCATGCACATCCATTGAGGACTGCGATCATCCTCATGAGTTTGAGTCTTCTGCTGCGACATTTCAAGGTCTGTATGAAGGAACAAGACACTGGACCTGTTGATTCAGAGCCAGTACAGTAGGTGACTTCGTTCACTCTAACACATGCCTCCATGGTAGTAATAAAGGCCAATATTAACTACGACTAACCAACAGTACAACTAAGACCCAAGTGCGTCAATGCGGGGTATGCAGCTATGATATAAACTCTACCAAAACGATTCCAAAAAAAAAACTGTGCCTGGATGCACATCACTTTTTGTCTCCTTTATGCCATGCAAGAGTCCCAGCAGCAACCAGACTATCGACCATATGTACGAAGCTAGGGTATAGGATGGTTTGCTCTGGCGGCTCTGATCCGATGCGCGGATGAATCTTGGGTTGAGGACGCGATAAAAGGGGCTGCTTGAGCAGCGGTAGCTTCCGCTGTACTTCAATGTTGACGATCGGAGGTTCGTCGGAGTCATAGTCTTTGGCGGGGGAAAGGTCGTCAAATGCGATAGGATCGTTGTCGTCGTCGTCGTCCTGCACGTTCAACCGACTCCACTTGCGTGAAAGACTCTGAGACGCGCTCGCTTGACTAAATCCTGGACGCATAGACGGGATAGAGATGGAAGTCAGCACTGATCCCGTCAACATTTGTTCGACGGGCAGCGAGGGCGGAGATCGGAGACGGAGTGGGGGACCAAGGATCGAAAGCGGTGCCAAGTCAGCCGGGGACACAGGCTTGTCAAGCAAATCGCGGTGCACTTGTTCGAAGTGGCTTTTGAGTTGTGGCACGCGGACAAATACCTCATTGCAACCTTGGAATACCCATGAGGACGACAAACCAGGCGAGACTCCGTCACATACCA
>JBBPMU010000028.1:0-126765 GCA_038090475.1 Wakefieldia striispora
CTGTCCTCACAGTCGTCATCGCCCACGTCCTCGTCCTCGTCCTCGTTGTCCACGTCCTCCTCAGTTCCTAGGTGGTTCGCGCACCCACATTTTTCTCCCTCTTCGAGAGCAACGATACCGCCACCTCCGCATTTACCCCAGAGTAATTGGCCCATCGTCGTACGAGCCTTTGGATCAAAACATAACATTCGACGGAGTGCGGGCCGCGTCTCACGCGGAAGAAGACGAAAAACAGAATTGGGTGAGGTATGTGAGACCGCACGTTTACGCGTGGTTCTTTGGGACACAGGTTTTGCGCCGGATTGAGACGCCGGAGGGGATGGTGCTGGCCGGCTGGGTTGCAATTCAGTGGGTGGGAATTGTTGCGAGTGGGCGTTTGGAGATGAAGACAATTGTTCTGAAGATGAAGGACTTGCCACGGGTTCCTCCGCAGAGACAACCTCAGTATTAATCGATGGTGGACTCATGTCACCAATAGCACCCATCAGGATGGGACATCCGGGTAGCGGGGTCTGCGGCAGACTCTCGGTGGACAAACCTGGCCGACCAAGCCCCAACACACTCTTATCCTCGATCTCGAGCTCTCCAACAACGCCGTCGATTTGCGATTCTTGCCCTGGTGGTGGAAGCGTTGCGGTCCTCGTACCTTGTCCCGGACTCAATAGCGCTTGCTTCGTCAACCTGGTGGTTTCCTCACGTCGCCGCTCTTCGTCTTCTACCCCGGAAGATGTGTAGCCAGAATGGGAATCGCTGGAGATGACCGTAGGTGGGTAAGGGTAGGTGCTCTCGGTAAACCTGCTCGTCATGCTAAGAATAGACTTGGCATCGTCAGGTTGAAGTGAGGCAGGCGTGAGCAGGCTCGCACGTTCTGCAACGGATAGATGGGACAAGATTCAGCACGTAAACAGGATTCACGCGGGCGGGCTACACACCGCATGTGGCTGGAGGAGTCCCGATCGAGGAAGATTCGGTGGCGTTGTTCGCCGACGGAACGGCCAAGTGAGAGGAAGTGGGTCCCGAAGACGCATCGAGGGCGCTAGGCCCCTTCCGGCCCTTCTTGGCACCCTTTCGCGCACGAGGATTCGATCGGCTAGACCGTGCTTTGTGTGACTCGAATGGGTTTTTACCTTCTGCTTCAAGAAAAGCGCGGAAAGAAGCGTCCCGTTCCCGATCGGGAACGGCCCAAGGAAAGCGCCGCAAAATCATGCACACCTGTGAAGTTGCACCCAAGTAAGCCAAGATTTTACGCAATAAAGAAGCGAAATGAAGAGTTGAACCCGAGCCTCGTCCGTGCCGTCATCACAGTACAGCAGCCGACTTGGCATAACGATGCGGGACACGTTGACCCGCACGGCAACTGCAGAGTGGCGAGACAAGGGGACTCACAAAAATGACACCGACGCTCCACACGTCTGTTTTGCGTGGATCGTAGTTGGCTCCAGCAAGGACCTCAGGTGCTAGATACGGGTCGCTACCGACTACGCCAGACGCCTTGATCAGACGTCCATGGGTGTGTGGGGCCTGAATTGCCGCGTATCCCATAACGGGAGTACCCGAAGTGTTCGGGGTGGAACCCCCCATGTCGGATCCGGGGTATGCAAAGACGACTGCGGTACCAAAGTCGATGAGTTTGACGATGTTGCCGCGAGTGAGGACGCAGTTGTCAAGCTTGAGATCACGATGGGCAAGACCCAAGGAGTGAAGATAGGCAACACCGTTGCATATCTGACGGAAGACACAGTAAATCTCTGGACGAAGCATCTTGGCGGACATGACGACGGAGAAGAGATCATATGGGGCATATTCCATGATCTGAACTTGATGAGACAAATGGGGATAGGAGGAGAAAGAGGGAGAGATACCTCGTAGTAGTGACCATGATCGCAGACAATGTCGACGGTCTCGATGACATTGACGTGTTTCAAGCAGGCGCCAACGCAAAATTCAGCTCGTACCTTCTTCTCGTATTCACGCTCCGTCTCACCGGTGCGGCGAGGACGGAACTCCTTCACAGCATATACTGCGCCTCCGGATTTTGCACGGCCACGGATGAGACGGACGGTGCCACCAGCACCTGAGCCAAGGACACGGCCCCACTTTCCATACTTTTTGGAGATGTGGGCATTGGTTGCGGATGAGAGGGAGGGGGCAGGATTGCAGCTGGAGGGCTCCGGAGTGGCGGAGCGCGAGCGCGAGAGGCGTTTAGAGGAAATGGTGGAGGAGGGTGAGGGTGTTTTGGGCGAGAGGAAATTCTGCTTGTCCTTGTCCTTCTTGTCCTTGTCCTTGGGATTGAATGCCTTGTTGATGAAGGAGAACGGATGGTGATGGTGGTCCTTTTCCTTCTGGGCGGGGAGATCTGGCGGAACGAGGGCGGGGACGGCATCGATGACGGAGGAAGTGTCAAAGTCGAGGCCTCTGCGCTGCTGGTGAGGTTCTAGATGGGGCTCGGCAGGGGTGTGAGGGGTTGTGGAGTTGGGAGAACTCTGCTGGGAGGAAGGCGTTGCGCTGGAAGAGCTGGTGGGGGGATGGTGGGGATGGTGGGGGATGTGGTGGTTGAGGAAGCGCTTGAGGTCGTGGAGGGGGCCGTGCTTGAGGGGGGAGGGTGAGTGGAAGGAGATGCGACGACGGAAGCGAGAGCGAGAGGATGGGGATGGGGAGGAGGCGGCGTTGTTGTCGTTGTGAGAGGAAGGCTGTAGAAGGATGAGCATGGTGATGGTTGAGAAGAGAGAAGGGGAAATGACCTGATTCATGGGAATAGGGATTGGATCGGAGGGTTGATGAATAAGTTGCATAGGACGAGCGGAAAGCATGGTAAACCAAAGCGAATCGAATTCGAGTCACGTCCGCCGAGTTGTGACTACTATTATTCAGAACCCACACTATTACCATATCGGGGTCGTCGGTCCGAGCGGTGCGTCATCAGTATTACGGCCGATTCAGCGACAAAAAAAGAACGAAAATTGCGATTCTCGCGATCACTCTGACAAAATATTTTATTTCACACTCTCCGTCACGTGTAGATCAAAGGTGACATGTCCACACGTCACTGTCACTCCCAATAGATAAGGCTCCACCATGTCACGCCGACGGGGTCCACGTCGCCATCGCTACTGATCAACCTCCGCCCCCTCCTCGCCCTATCATACTACATCATCAATCCCCAACCTATGCCTTTTATACATATATAGACACAGTGTGGCAGTGAGATCCGTCCACTCCCGTATTTCATCCGACATCTTCCGCGTCTCTCTTCCGCTTCATTTCTTTCGACACTTTATGCTGTGCCGCCTCATGTTTCGCCAGTTCAGGCGACACCTTGGACACGGGCGATTTAGAGATTTCTGTTTTCCGGGGAGAAAATGGCGTTAGTGCGTTCGTACCACCCCACCCCTGAGAAACCGTCGGATTCAAGTGCGGGGAAAGAGTGGTAATGTGGGGTATGGCAGCTGAAACCGCATCCTACACATCACGGCATGTGTCTCCTCGGACTCTCGTGGCTCCCTTTTCCCAGAGTAGGAAAAAGTGCCAATACCCTGCAATTAATCGCCGACGCGCTAAGAATACGCCAGCCAACCAGAAAACACAATCCACTTCCCCCTGGCGCTCTCCGGTGTTCGCTCATAAGTCAGTTGGATGACCCCGAACCGGCATCAAACAAACAACGCTTCCAATATGAAGCGCCACATGAATGGTCAAAGAGAACCGGAACCGAAGATCAGGGCTGAATGTACATCCACGAGTCCTGCACCCTACCAGGGGCGGAGATTAAACACCATGGGAAGCGGACACGAAGCCCCATGGAAATGCAGTTTAAAGCAATCCAGAATGCCGACCATTCTGCATCCACTGGCAGAAGAAAACGAGCCAGATACGACGCGGGATAGGTAGTAGGTGACCAGAGTGAATATGGAACTCGTCCCAGAAGAACGTGGCTTAATTGCAGGAATGTCAACATACCTTGTTTGAGATCGTACCTGTAACGCAAGCATGTCAGCAAGACGCAGCATTCGACTAAGCTGCGCGTACTTACATCACTTCGTCGTCGTCATTGGTCAAGAAAGTAATCGCGGTACCTTGCTTGCCAGCTCGGCCCGTACGACCTGGGAATCACCAACGTAAACACTGCTCTAAAAACCTCCTTAATACTTACCGATACGGTGCACGTATGCCTCAATCGTACCCGCCATTTGATAGTTGATGACTAGACTGACGTCTTGCACGTCAATACCACGTCCCGCAAGGTCAGTGGCAACCAGGATATCGGCCTCTCCAGAGCGCAGAGACTGCAACGAAGCCTCGCGCTGTTCTTGTGTCTTGCCAGAATGCAGAGTAGCCGTAGACCACTACGATACCATGTCCATCAGTCGCCGAGGTTCCATAATCGTGTACAACGAAGACGTACACCACCCCGTGATAAATCCTTGGCAACCATGTCCGCCGTCTTCTTTTGGTTGACAAAAACAATGATCGGAGAAGCAAACACTCCGCTGTTGAGAATTTCCAGCATACGTTGCCTGCAAAACAGGTAAGTTCAGCACCCTGCCACTCGTAGGATTCACGAACTTTTTCTTCTCGTCACCAATGACGAACTCAACACGTTGCTCGACTGTGTCGACAGCTCGTCCTGCCTCACCAATAGTAATCGTTGCAGGCCTCTTTAGATATTTTCTTGCCAGACGCTCCACCGCAGGAGGCATCGTGGCAGAGAACAACGTCGTAACTCTGCTGCGGCCTTTCGCCATGACACTAACGTTTTCTTGGCTGTCGACATCCATGGTATCTCGCGCCGTAAAACCCTCTGGCTCACCCTCCATGAGTTCGGCAGGGAGTTTGTCGAGGATGAAGAGCAGGTCCGCCTCAAACCCGAGATGAACCATACGGTCAGCTTCGTCCATCACGATATAACGACATTGGGAAAGCACAATGACATGCCGCTCGATGACATCTTTCAAACGACCTGGGGTAGCAATAATGATTTCTGCTCCCTCACGGAGGTTGAACTGCTGTTCTTCGACCGCACGCTTTAAGATTACAAGTCAAACAGAGCGACGGTCAGGACAATGAACAACATACACCACCGACGATGGAGACGCAGGTGAATCCTAGTGGACCTGCAAATTTACGAGCTTCTGTCTCGATTTGCTGGGCTAGTTCACGAGTTGGTGCCATGATCAACGCATAAGGTCCGAGGTGCCGGTTTTCGTCGGTGAGAGGAGGTAAATTGGAGATAAAAGTAAGCATAGGAATGACGAACGCCGCCGTCTTTCCGGAACCTAGATCAGCTTCAGGTAGATTGCCCGTGTAATCGGGGGACTTCACGCACCTGTTTCGGCAATGCCGATGATGTCCCGATTTTGCAGACCAATTGGAATAGCTTGCCGTTGAATGGGCGAAGGTTCCTTGTAACCAATTTTTTCGATTACATCGAGTATAGCCTGTGGTATTGTGGACTCCACCCATGAACGCAGTGGATGAGGAATAGAACCCCCTGCAAAGGATGTCAAAACAAGGAGCGAACTCTGAAAAAGGGTATTTACCTCGCGCTGCAATGCTGAAATCTTCCCTGAATATCCGCCAGTCTCGCTCCCTCATCTCTGGAAGCGGTTTGTCCGACCAGTGCCGCTCATCCAGACCACTCTTCGCTGCCTTTCTCCTTTCCATAACATCCGCGAGATTTGCTTCGGCGCCAGCACCACTGTACCCAGCCCCACCATCATCAATTCCACCCACTCGTCCACGACCGAACATTACTTGTGCGCCCTGCCTATTGGCACCAGCCGCGATAGGTGAATCGGAGGAAAACGTGTCCTCCTCTTCTGCCCAGTCAAATACGAACTTTCTATCATTCATCTTCCGTACTTTACGTTTCTTGTTCGTCACTCCAAGATACCGATCCCGCAACGCGGATAGATCCCTTTCTGTCATGGGGGGAACATGTGGTGTACTAGACTCAGGGAGCGTGCCGTTGCCGGAGGGTGTTGATGACGCAGACGCAGGGGTCGCACTCGAAGGTGGTCCGTTGGAGGGCTTGACGCGATCCGCACGAGGGCCAGTGGGGATGTTTGAAAACCCACTCCGAGGGTGTTGGGAAGGCGGGGGAAGACGACGGTCGTCTGGCTGATTGCCCCTGCCCCTCCCATCCCGTCTTCCATAACGACTGTCCTTTTCCGGATGACCATACCTCTCCTTGTCGTCTTCTGTAGCATACAGTTAGCGTTGAGCAATGCACTAGGGTGGGAACGGAACTTACGACGAGTGGTGCCGCCGTATCGTGCCGCCCCCTTCTCTCTGTCCCGCTGACGTACCGCATCTGCCTCCCGCTCAAGCACATCTCTGTCATGTCTCGCCTTCTCTTCGCGTTCCCGCTGATCCTTTAGTTCGGCAGCGCGTTTGGCAATCGCAATCTTGGCACGTTCCTCTTTGGAAAGAAATTTAGGCTACAAACGGAACCCAAATGAGCAAGGTTCCGACCGAAAACACTCACACGAGCACACCTTTGTGGCAGCATCTCTTTCTGCCTTCTGTTTCTCTAGCAACGCCTCGATAGAGAGAGGTGCTGCCCGTCCACTGGCCATGGCGGGGAAGTGGGATGGGGATGTCTTGCCTGCCTGATTGGGACGTCCGTTTTTCAAGACGGGCACGTGACCGCCAAACCCTTTTGCTCATCGTCTGACACGACGCGCGCGAGGGTCCTTCATTGCTCGATCCTTAATGATCGGTACTGACCATGTCTTTCACGACGACCCCAACGGCCAACATGAACAGCAACGAGTTCGACTCGCGCGTGCAATCCCCCCGCCCGGGCACGCCTGAGCCGTCATCCCGGCAAGGCCGGCGAAACACGCGGCCGGATGCACAGCTGCTCGACGACGATGGTGCGATATCACAAAAGGTGAGCAAAGAGTTTGGTGGGTCCGTCAACGCTTGACGTATGGATTTGGATCGGTCTAGTTGGAAGCGTGTCTCAAGCATGTCTTTACGAAATATTGTACGCCTGCTCCACCCGCGGTGTCGCACAAGGCACACGCCCCTTCGCTGCTTGTGCCTCCTGAAGGTGCATATCTCACCCAGGAGGGTTTGGACGCGTGGGCACGCGACACGAATGGCGCGCCGTTCTCTCAGGAAACCAAGGACGAACTCGTCGAGTTTCTTGATGTGACCGATGATGGCGGCCTGACGTACGTCTTCGTCTCGCTTTGTACTTGTGGAGGCAGTGGTCATTTATTTCTTCAGTCTCAAGGGATTCATGCAGATATATCAACTGCAAACTGAAAATGACGAAGAAGAGACATGGAGAGATTTAGTGCGTGTCTGTGTTCCGCTCGAGGTTGTGATCTGAACGAGAAACACTTTTGGTAGTCCAACCACGGGTTCGATCGTACGCTAACCCTTGTCTCGACGCGTCGGGAGGAAGATCTTGACGACTAACCAGCGTCGGAGCCCAAACCTATACCCCTCAGCACAGATTCATGTGCGTATCGAGTCCTTCTGTTAACAATCTCTGGCTGATCGGAAGTCTGCGATCAGAATTTACACACTTCACGTACTTTGTTTCCACCTTTCATCGTAGAGCCATCAAGAAGTAATGATCCTCAGAAGAGAAGAAGGAAATGATTGATCTATCTAACCTCTTATGGCCTATCTGCGTCTGCTTGCCGATGTGGACGAAAAAGTACTTTCTAGTGAATGTGAATACCCCTTGATGCATTCAATTCCAAGTATGTATCCGGCGAGAGAGATACGGTTCAGCTGAAGATCACCGTTCCCCTAAAGTGGTTACATTTCTTCCCTTTACTCAGACAAAAATGTCTCTGTCAACGAGAACGATACTTACGTCGTGTTTCAGTTTTACTGAGTTGGCAAAGAGCATCGCGATATACGTGCCTGCCACCTTACTCTCACTTAGTGAGTCGACGTGTGACTCAATTCTTCTCCATGAGTGCTTATGCTAGAACACCTTTGTAGATCAGTGACGCTTACGACCTGACTCCGACGGCCTTAAATTTGAACGCCTGAGAATCATTGGCCTTTCGGATCTTTGGTGAATATTCATTGGAGCCCTGAGGGTGACACATCCTGATTTGGATGTGCGCGCGGGCTGCCAGAACTAGGAGATCGGCCTGAGACCTAGGAAGGCATGACGCTTGTCCACCTTCACTCCACTTGGCTCCGTTTTCCTTTCTGAATAGCGTCGTGCTAGGTTGGTCACCGCAGAGTCACTGCAAACTTCTTTGCAATGGATGTCAAGTTTGGTACCAATGGTACATGGCCCTCTCTCGATCCTGATTCCGAGTCTACGCGTGCCTGCAGCTAACGTGACTCGCAAGACACTCAATCTGGCAGCAGACAAATGGGCAGGCAAGCGACAAATAAAATGCCCTATGTTAATCAAGGTCAATCATGAAGCTGACAATGAGCCATTGAATGTTCCTCTATCTCTCGTTTGGCATCATTACAACAACTGACTTGGCATCCTATAAAGCTTGTGTGCACCAGGAGTGTCGAACCTAACCCATTGAAACTCCTTGCAGGCTCCTCGCGATGATTCCCAGAGTCTAATATATAGCACCGACCCTTCAGAATCCGTCGCTACCATCTCGTCCCAGGAATTTCAGTGCACGGTATCCTCCGTATCGTGGATCCAAACCGAAGTATAGGTCCCGTGGGGAACAATATCATGTGCGAGGAGGACCTGGACAAGGCCAAAATCAGCTCGTCCAGTTTTCCAAGGGCGGTCCCACAGCATGAAACACGGTCGTAAGTTTGCCCTCCGTCGGATGCTCTTAGCGGTAGTCTCAAGTCCAATCTTGCTTGACAGGATATACTTCTGTAGCAATCCGGTCCACTGGCACCTTACATCACCCAACAAACAAATCCTCGTCATCCACGAATTCGTGAGTCATTAGAGCTCTTCACACGTGGTTGGAATTCGACACATGTGTTTAGTGGATAGGGAGTATCTATGCGTTCCCAATGCCCGCTGTTAGTCCGTTTCGGGTTTATCTATAGTTGAGGCTAGTTTTACAAAGCCCCCCACCACTTCCGGTAGCTTGGTACGACTCGCGTTGTCCATTAGGCAAATTCGCCCGATGGACAACGCTAGTTGTACCGATCTACATACCACCTGCTGTTGCAGGGGGTGAGTGCAATGGTTATTCATGCTCGCTGATGCAACCGGGTCAATATTATCAGGTCTGTCGCTCCAGTGTCACCAAGTTCAAGTATGCGCGTCACTGACTTAAAGTGACAGATCTTGCTTGACCGAGGGATCGGCCCCGGAATCGTACAGGAGATTTCGTATATGCCGACCTCGCTTGGAGTGGTTACACGCTCGGGCTTGTTGAACTTCGATGTTTTGCTCGACAACTCTGCAGAAACCACGGAAAGCCCATTCGGTACGAGGTAGGCTTAGTCAGCGGTGTCCGAATCGCCGACCCGCGTCGGAATCGGGTCGACATTCACCAGTACTGGGAACCTCATTAATATCGGTACATGCTTCGCTCAGAATCATTTTTGTATCACTTAGGTTACATCACGCGCTAATCTAACTTCAACCCGGGCCATTGCTGGCGTGCCGCTGATCGGTGGCCTCTGAATACAAGTGGTAGCGACCCGCGTCGTTCTATGTGAGTATCATCGAGTGATTCCTTGCAGAAACAGATGTGCTGAGTCCAAATCATATCCAAGGCTTGACAATTTATAGCGGGCATAGGATCTGCATCGCTGACGATGCTGCAGTTTCGACGGGGGTGCTATAATGTGTAAGAGCCCCTCGAATCGACGATATGTCGTGTCTTTGGCGCAAAAGGCATCATTGGCATCGCAACACTGTTCAAGCAAAGACTCTGACCACTCCTAAAGCGGTTACATTGATGTGTTCGCTCTTTGCAACCGGAGCGATGCGCTGCGAGCGGGCTTTCCCACAGATCGTGACGGTACATGTGCCTATTTGTCTGGTCTCGGGTTGTGCGAATTGAAGTGGTCAGCTTGGATGACGATTCAACAGCCACAGCCCGGGCCGTGCAGAATGATATTGCCTGATTTACATAAGTGTGTGCCTGACTCGGAGTGTCCTGTTACGCATGCCAATCAACTCAGACCTGAATTATGACCGTCGCCCCATCATTCTTGGAACTTCATCCTGGTTTATTTTCGTTCAGAACGACATCACCTCTCAACACTGCAACCTCCGTCGGGGCGAATGGAAAGCAAAAGTGTTAAGGCACCTGACATATGCGAACGCAACCCGCGTACGGGACCTCGATCTGTAACGTCGGCGAGCAGATGAAAGGGGAAAGAAATGGATGGCATAAATGGCGTTTATCCCCGTTACCAGTCTAAGCTGACAATCAACCCGTGGTTCATCTTTCCCGCTTGGCACTGTAATGAATAAGTCTCAACACGTCCAGCACTCTCTGAATCCCTGGCATTCATCGGACTTTCTTGCAGGGTCCTGGTACCATTCCTAGAGCCCATAAATAGCACTGAGCCTTCCGGTTTCTCGCCCCGGTATACTTACTGCAAGGGATGTCCCGCAGCGTATCATCACCTCAAACCGTGGCAGAGAACCCACGAAGTACTGTTTCGGATGTAAAAGAGGATCTGAGCAAGGCGGAAGTCCAGCTCCTCCAGTTTCCCGAAGGTGGCACCGCAGCTTGGCGCACCATCGTTGGCTCGTAAGTCTGGTTAATCCTTGAATCTCCAAGCAAGACGATCGACCCCCATTGATGCCTGATAGAGCGCTAGTCCAATTCTGTGGTTTCGGGTATGGTTAAACATTTGCGCGAGTGGTCCTGCATACTCATGAAATAAAGGTACACCACGTTTATCAAAGTGAGGCAACTTGTGAGCTCTCTTGACGTGGTCCTGCCATGTTGAATGCCGCAGATTATTACACCTTACATTACCTCACAAACGAATCCTCCTCTGCGATTTCGTAGGTCTTCAGAGTTCTTCATGTGCTCGGAATCCAAACTCTGCCATCTAGTTGGATAGGAAGCATCAATGCGTTTCTAGTGACCGCCGTTGGTCTTGTCTCAGGTTCACTCTATGACCGAGGTTATTTGTACGACCGTTACTTCTGGCTTTGCGTGAACCTCGTTGGCTAATACTAACCAAGCTACCATCTGTTAATCGGAGGGTCGTTGCTGCAGTCATTCAACTTGTTCATGCTCTCACTAACACAACCAGGCCAATATTACCAGGTTTGTCATGTCATTGCCGAGATGATCTACACATTTTCTGATTTGGAATAACAGATCTTTCTTGCTCAAGGGATTGGCCTCGGAATTGCGCAGGGGCTACTTTTCGTTCCGACCATGACAGTGCCGTCTCACTATTTTGAGAAACGTCGTACGCTCGCGATGAGCCTCATCGCCTCTGGATCCTCGCTTGGAGCAATTGTACACCCAATTATGTTGAACTACCTGTTTAATCGAGGTGTAGGCTTCGCCAATGGTGTGCGGATAAGCGCTGCCTTCGTCAGTATTCTACTTCTTATCGCTTGTTCCCTTATACGCACACGATTGGAACCGCCTCAACATCCTACCAACTACCTGTCCGTCGGAAGGGGTATCATCTACGATTCGCCCTTTTGTGTTATGGGCATTGGGTAGGATTTAATTTGCGTCTCCCGCCCATATACTAATATATGACATGATAGATTGCTATGCTTTCAAATCGGGTTCTACTTCCCGCTTTTTTACTTGCAATTGGATTCTGTCAAGCATGGTAATTCAGAGACATTATCGTTCTACTCTGTCCGTGATGTATCGCTATCTCTTCATTCGATACTGACGCTCTTTCTCGCCCAGCTGGTCCTCCTGAATGGGGGAGCCTTGATAGGAAGGCTGTCTACCGGATTTATCGCACCTCGCGTCGGTGTGTTAATCATCATAACAACTGCGGCGTGCAGCATTCTCATTTTTGCGATCACCGGTCTGAATACACGGTGGTCGTTCTCGGGACGATTTTTGGTTACTTTTCTGGAATTTGTCAGTTTGGTTACGCTCTCGCCCAAGTCGCAAAATTGTGCTGAAACACGAATATCTGACTGCCAGACATCGCGTTGTTGGCTCCCCTGATGTCCCACCTCACTCATGATTTCTCGGAACTCGGGTATGTTTTACCGAAGTGACATGGGCCCAACATTGAATACTCATTCCCTCTGTATAATCAGTGCCCGCATGGGAATTGGCATGACATTCGCCGGCGTCGGCAGCCTCCTTGGTGCGTGTCTCTTTCGGAACTACGTTGAGCCGTTGTCGCTCAACGTCCTTGCTCCAACTTTAAGGTGGTCCTGTCGCTGGCGCACTGCTAACCTCGCAATACAAGTGGTGGCGACCCGCGTTGTACAGTGGGGTATGGCTATTGCCCAATGGTTGCTTGCACAGATCAAACGCGCTGACCCATCTTGACAGACTGCCTCCTTCTTTGGGTCTGCATTGTTGATGACGATGCAGTTCATGCTGACACGTCACCGGAAACGCTCGGCAGAACAAAATACCACCAGCACTGATCAGGAAGCGTGATACAAACGAAGCCGAAACGTTGTAACGCAAGGTGATTGTGACTACTGTGCTATCCGACAGCATAGACGTAGTAACTACAATGGATGTATTGTATTCCCCGAATCTATGTACTAGTGATCATCAGCATAAATTTCGGTTGCGACTGTCATCCTAGGTCTCAGTGCCTTCCTATTGTTTCATCGTAAGTGGTATAGAATGTTAGAAAGGTCGACATCGCAGCGGATACAGTTGCCACTGGCAAGAAATAGGTCACGGTACAAGCCCGGTGGCAACACGGGCGAATCAAAACGGTATCGATAAGATGCCAATCCGAGGCACAGGTATGATGAAAAGACGTGTCTGCCACGTCATCGGAAGGCCCTGGACCGTGGATGTTATACGACCTACCGAGTACAAGTTCCATTTTGGACATTTCTTGATGGCAGTTTGCGACACATGGTAGTCAAGAATCTGGTGCGACCACTGGCAAAATACTACTCAAGTTATTACGTGGATGCTACATCCGGGTTACAAGCATTGCCAGACCAAGCTACTTATCCACCATCCCAACTCCGCCATGTTGGCGCGCTATGCCAGTGCTAGTTAGGCATTCCCATTATCAAGTTCCGTCGATCAGCCATATCTTCCTCGCACGGCGTCAGTAGCAAAATTGTTTCCCACTTTTCTTATTAGAAAATCACCATATGCAACTGGTTTATAAACGTCGCGCAGTGTGTCGCCTTTCTTCGCCACTGCACGTATCGAAGCCGGTAACGGCGTGATCTCCGCAGTAAAGTTCGGCTCGAAGAAGAATGGAATCCTTCGGAAGGTCAGTGCCACTCAGTGTAGCAGGTATTGATACCTACGAGACACTTTGAATGGATCAACAGACCGATGTCATCGTTAAATGTGGGCACTTACCGATAGTTTGTCCCTCTATGTACTACCCGATGCAGCGTACTTTTATACAGGCCATTTGTCCATATCTCCCACACTACGAGTCGACTATGGATTAGTCTTCCTCCGGTCCATAGATGGACTCACTTTCGCCAATGTTGCAGACGAGACAACCCGGGATTGGATCCGCGTTGATCCAAAATCCTTCTTCAACCCCATGTTCAGCTGGAAGTCCGTCGACGGTCCCTGGAGCGCATCCACGCTTGCGCAGGAACACTTGCAACGCCGATTTTGTAGGATCTGCGTAAAGAAGACTGCGATCGTATCGTCAGTGGCCCCATCTTTCTTTTATCAACAAAGGTTGTTACGTCAGGCATCCGTAGTCCCTGCAGTTAAGTTAGTTCACTTCATTGGTTTTCTCCAGGGTCCATCGACGTACTTGTGCGCCCCACAAGAAAACCCGTCATGACCGTCGGGAAGCGGCGGGTAACCTGCAGAGGCAAAAAGTCTTCCCGCGCTCCACGGAGCCTTGAATGTGACTTGGGAACGAACCAATGATACGCATATACCAGAAACTATCGTCCACTTGAGCACGAAGTTCGTGCCACTCCTCTATGCTCATCCCTAGACCGTATGCCATCCTAGAGACCGACTCTGAGTCAGTCTCGCACACGTCCTGTGATGCAACGGATACGTGCGCTTCCATCAGAACCATCCCGATCTTCCTCATTTTTTCTATCCATTTCTCATATTTGGCCCGGAATTCTGGGACGGTCGGCCATTGGTTTTCACCCCAGATTGGCCGCGATTTGTCAGGGTTCTCGACGGGTCTATAAATGTCGATGGCTTCGTGGTTATCCGCTTTCCCGTTCGTGACATTTTCCTTGAGTCTCTGGTATCCTACCAATCATATGTGATTGCATGGTCGGTGAAACAGCGAACAGGAGGGCTAAACGTTGACACACCTCGTGCAAAGTCCTGGTTCGTCAACGAGATCCTGTCCTTCTCAGCCTGAGGGAGAGCAAAGAACTCTCGAGCTAGTCGCGCAAGCTCTTCGGGCTCGTCAGGCTCAACGCAGCGAGAGATGTCCAGATAAAAGAACCCGTATTCCACACAGGCCGTGTGGAGGGCCTTGGATACTGCCTCCCGTTCCACGTTATCAGCTGATTCACTGTCCCAGTACGGTGTGATACTGATAATGGGTAGCCGGAATCCACGATCACTGGTATTGTCCATCTCGCGAGCTGATCGTGATCGTGGCTTGACTTAGTGCACTAGAGGATCGAGTGGGAATGTAGGTCAATTCGACCGTGATGACGGATCATACCGTAGAGGACAATGTCGATAAGATAAGATCTCCAGGTAATCCCTCATGCACCCCAGGTCAATTACCTTCCCTCATGGATGTCACACTTTATGATATACGTTTTGCACACGAAGCGACCAATGGATATGACCAAGTTGCAAGCAAGGTGACTCACGGAACTCGTTACTCGGAGAAATATACTGAATGAACGCTACTCGTGACAGTCGGGCTGGACTAGACTACGACTTCTCAACACGACGTGGGGTGCGATAGAGGACAAGACACCCGAAACTCACAGGCGACGCACGTCGGGCAATTACAAGGAGTGTACCCATTGTGAAGGTGGCCAGTAGGACGATCTTCGAAGGGGTGTACGTCTTCAAAAGCATTCGACAAGAATGACATCTTCAAAGGCGTACGCCATTCAGTGAACGCGAAAATTCAACAAAAGGGGCGAGTAGGACAAGGTGTCCCTGCAGCGGAGAGAACAGTTAACCTACCTGGCTTGATACGACCATTTATCCTGTCTATTCATGAACGAAAAAAGTCCACCTTGATGTATGTGAACTTGATACGTGGCATCTCATTTGGATCGCTGTAGTGTTGAAATGAAAGTGGGCGTTGCTTCGTTCTTTGTAGGCCGGTATGTTGCCGAGACAGTGTACGCGCCTGTTTGTTCGGTTCCTTGATGGGTCAGAGACACAGGAATTGCGATTGGAATCTTGGTCGACGGATATAGTATCCAACAAAGCCAGGCAACGAGGATAAATTATGTTGTGATCGGTGCTGGCAGGTTGAGGCCTCCTGTGGCTGGTCTGTTTAAGCGTTTTGGGACGTTGACTAATCAGGACCGAATTCCGAAGGATGATCACCCGGACAGTTGACCACTTCGACTCGGTCCTCGACCCATTAATCATTACTAACGTCTCCACAGTGAAAGTTAAGTTATGGTGCTGAAGACACATGGTTCCATTATGGGAATCCCGATCTCAACTGGTGCCGTTCATACTAGTCGCGGCCGCCGACAGACGTACAACTTGAAGGTAGCACTGGCTCGCCTGGCATTAATCCCCGTCGTCTTGCAATGAACCAAACTATGGTTCGTCTTCTCCCCGTGCAAGCTGCATTCTCTGCCTTTGCTTTGCGGTAACCCACCATCATGGGGCATGCTTTGAACCTCACCCTTTAAAACCTAGCGGGTTTGCAGGATCCTTTACTATTCACCGTCGTCTCATCCTCGCTGTGCCTAGTGTATTAGATGGCCCCCAGCGTGTCATCGAATCAGATTGTGTCAGAAAACCCACGGATTGCTACCTTGGACGCAAAGGACATGAACAAGGCGGAAACTCAGCTTGCCCAGTTTCCCGAGGGTGGTACAGCAGCATGGTGCACGGTCATTGGCGCGTAAGTTTGTTCTTTGTTGGATGCTCTAGGTGATAACATCAGGTCCAATTTTGGTTGACAGAGCGCTAGTCCAATTCTGCGGTTTTGGGTAGGCACGAACAGTCGCAAGCAAGCGTTTCGCGTACTCACCGATAAAAGATACACCTCATCATTCGGAGTTTACCAAGGTAAGGCATTCTCATGCATTTCCTTCACATAGCTGAAGGTCACAGATTACTACACCTTACATTACCTAACGGACGAATCGTCCTCTACGATTTCGTAGGTGCTCATGACTCTGCGGTTGTCTGAAACTTAAGGAATTGTCGTATAGTTGGATAGGAAGCATCAACGCGTTTTTAGTGCCTTGTGTCGGTCTTCTTTCAGGTTTCCTCCATGATCGAGGTTACTTGTAGGTCCCAACCGCTTCCGGTGTTATTTTCGGCAATTAGTGCTAATCGCATCAAGCTACCACCTGTTAATTGGGGGATCGTTAATGCAGTCGATCGCGTTGTTCATGCTCTCGCTCGTACAACCAGGTCAATATTATCAGGTCAGTCATCCCGTTACCGAGATGTAGTAGGTGCTTTACTGTCATGGGACAGATCCTACTTGCTCAAGGGATCGGTCTCGGAGTGGCTCAGGGGTTTCTGTATGTCCCGACCCTAGCAGTGATATCCCATTATTTCGACAAACGCCGTACACCTGCAATGTGTCTCGTCGCTGCTGGATCGTCACTTGGGGCGGTCGTACACCCGATTATGTTGAACTACCTGTTTCAGCGGGGTTTAGGTTTCGCTAATGGTGTAAGGATAAGCGCCGCGCTTGTCACCATCCTGCTTCTCACCGCTTGCCTCCTGATACGCACGCGGTTGGAGCCTCCCCAACATCCTACCAACTACTTGTCCGTCGCAAGGGGTATCATCAATGACCTGCCCTTTTGTGTTATGGGCACTGGGTAGGTGTTCCTCTGTATCAGAGATACTGCTTGTGTGATGCAACCGATGCGATAGACTAATGTGCTTTCACATGGGATTCTATTTCCCGTTGTTTTACTTGCAACTAGATTCGATCAGCCATGGTAATCCAGAGACGTTCTCGTTCTACTCTGTCCGTGATTTATTTCTTATCCTCTGTCGGTCCTCATGGTCTCTTGCCTGTCTAGTTGGTTCTCCTAAATGGTGGAGCCCTGATAGGGCGACTGTCGACTGGGTTTATCGTACCTCGCGTCGGCGTACCAAGGCTAATCATTGTGTCGACCGCCATTGGCAGCTTTCTCATTTTTGGCATGATCGGCCTGAGCAATATGGCTACAGTGGTCGTCATCGGGACGCTTTTCGGCTACTTTTCTGGAATTTGTCAGTTTTCCTTTCCCCCCTGTCGCATGGTCGCACTGACAGGATGCGTGTCGCCAGATGTTGCATTGTTGGCACCCCTGATATCTCACCTCACTGACGATGTCTCGGAACTCGGGTACGTTCGCGTTCGTTCGAAACGTGCTGCTACTTGGCCCGAACGTTAAATATCATACATTTGATCAGCGCTCGCATTGGATTTGGGGTCACATTTACTGGCGTTGGGGGTCTCCTGGGTGCGTGCTTCCCTGATACCTGATCTATCGCTAAATGCTCGCCACAACTTCAAGGTGGGCCCGTCGCTGGCGCACTGCTGACCTCGCAATATGAGTGGTGGCGGTCTGCATTGTTCAGTGGAGTGCGGTCTATTACCTATGGATCCCTGCAAAGACAAACGTGCTGACCTATCTTGGCAGTGCGTTGCCTTCGTTGGGTCTTCATTGCTGCTGATCATGCAACTCGTGTTGACACGTCGGAAACGGCCCATGTCGGAACAAGATACGGTGAGTGGAAAAGCATGACGAAGACGCATTCAGAACGCACACAACGGGAGAAGATGATCGTGACTATTTATGATAGGCTGTAGGATGGCCTGGAATGCCAATGATGATAACCTCATTCTTCGTGTTGCTGACCATGCATGTAATGTACTGGATGCTCCAAAGCGACTCAGGGTGAGAATCGTTAGATCGCCCCGATATGTGTATGCCCGCCAGGTTGTGACAACATCCCCCTCATTTACAGTATCTGGACTGCACTCTCATTGACCATCGCTTGGCCTTATTTGATGCGCATTGTCTACTGCAGTACGGTATGCTTGCACAAGTGTTCGCGTTATGCGCCTCATAGTCCGCGTGGTAGCCTTCCCTCTGGGACACCAGGTCGCAATTCAGAGCAATATACAAAGCATCGAGAAGCGTGATAAAAACGTAGTTAAAGTGCATCCAATGAGGTGTCCGGTGATCACCGTTATAAATATAACGACGCAGTCCGATATATTGTTCGATGCACTGGTCATCGTTATGCATGCAATGTGTTGAGTGCTCTAAAGCAACCCAGGGCGATCCCGGCAGTGCTGGTATAAATCAAGACGCGCACGGAGAACGGGCTGTGCGTCAGGAATGGGTATGGGACTAGAACCCAGCAAGTCAGGATCCAAGAACGTGGGACATCGCACTGCAAGGAGCGCGAGAACTCACAGCTTCCGTTGAACGTGGCGCAATACTCCACGAAGGAAGCATACCAAATAGAAAAAGCGACCACGACAAGTGGAGCGACCCTGCGGGCGGATGTTTTCGAAAATCTGGACTCGAACGCGAAAAAGTCGACCAAGAGGCTCAGGAGAGGCGCGGCGTGCAGGGCGAGGTCGGTCTTGGTCTCGAGGCGCCGAAACGCTTCTCCGACGCCAGGCCTGGCAGGAGGGAGGATGAGGTGAGGGAGGAATATGAGGAGGGTCCAGTAGATAGCCGAAATGACGAATTCCAGCTGCGTGGTGTGGAGTCAGATGGATTCGGCTTGGGTGTGCGGGTGCAACGAATGTTTCCGGACTCACCGGCATCGATATCATCAAGAGGGCTTTCTTGACATGACGAGCGGCTGTATGTCCGTCCGTCGGTCAGTATAAAAATTCGTTTCGTTGGCTACACAATGCACGATGCACGCACTCGCCACAGAGGGGAACAGGTCACAAAAGAGACTGACGACCATGTATAGCCATGCGATGGCCAGCCTACACGATTCGGAACCGAGGTTAGCGTAACCGTTGAAGGCGTAAGGGCCACGTTTACCCTTGGTTGGTTAGAAACACAAAGTAGCCGCCCTTCTGTGGAAGTAGCCAGCCCTTGAGGTTCATGAGACTGAACCAACCAGACGCCATGATACCCGCCGCGGTCGCGTGCAAAACAAACGCCAGCAGTCGTCGCATTGAGTCCGAATTGGATAGATAGAATACGGTTTACAATAGGTGCGGGTTAGAGGAGAACGAAACAAGTTCAGACGAAGCTCAAACGTGGGCCGTCGCGCAGCACTTGCCAGCTGCGCACAGATACTTATCCGATAAAATGTCAAGTTGCATGTGCGATTTGATGACAAGTTGATGTGCAATCATTTCCCAGACGTGTACCAATCAGCACGCCGTGGCTCCGACCTGTCAACGTCAGTTAGTCAAAATTCTTTCACTAACAAGTATGTACATGTCCCGCCGCCTTACCCGCTTGTTACATCTCTCGTCCACATCGCGACACCTCGTCGGTCCCAACGACCCCGTCTCCAACCTCCGCCCAATCATATATACAGACATCGGCACTCCTCGGCCATCCCTATCGCGTTCACGCTCTCTAGTGCAGCCCGAGCCGCACCTTAACCACCCTTACTCTCTCAACGAATTCGCAAGCTCGGATTCAGACGCCCTGCACGACCATACACTCGAGTTGCAGTATAAACTTGCGCGCGAACAGCTCGACGCGTTCAATCACAATTACTGGACAGACGTGCGTTGTTTTAGTTGATTCGTGTGTTCACGGCTACTCATCCTACTAATATTGGCAGAGCAACACGCGTTTCGAATCAGCCAAAGAATCCGTCTTGACATCTCTTCCGGAATCTGCCTCACCCGGAACGCGTGAAAATGCCCTCTCAGAATTTTATAAAAAGTGGGTGATGCAGGAAAAAGCGAGGCAGGACGACTACGCCAACGAATGGCGAAAACAGAACTGGAATACCATCCTTCTCGCCGCGCGTGTAGAGTACCAGCGACTGAAGCAGCGTGTTTTATGACGATACAAATGCCGAAATACCGAGAAACGTACGTGTCGTTGTCAATAAGTATGTTTCCGCGCTGCCGAGTTTCATCGCATCTCGTATCCCAGTTCCTCCGTCGCCAACTCCCTCACTCTGAAATAGACGTCCTCCAACCTCATTTTCTCCACCATCGAGCTCTCAATCCTAAAGTCTCTTGCCAACTCGCCCACCATCTCAGCCGGCATACCGGGGAATCGTGAGGACGTCTCCGGCATCATCGGGACAGGTAGACACTGTGAGGGATCCAAATCAAAGCCCTCTGGCAAGGGTTCGCTCGGAGACGCAGAGGCGATCGTGGGTAGAATGAGAAGGAGAGTGTGGTACAATGCGCTCGCACAGAAGCGGGCTTTTAGTTGCGTGTCGGTGACGTTGGTCGTTTGGCGGATGGCATCCCAGCTGTGGGGTAGAGTTTTGAACAAAAATGAAACATTTTCGAGAGAGCAGACATACTCGTCATGGTAATACACTCGACACCAGGCCCTTCTAAAGGATGACAGTCGTCGGACGTCTGGAGTACCCTGAGTGGGGATTTAGCATCCCGTCATGAGTAGCAGACAGGTAGGAAACTTACTTTAGCTCTTGCGAGCAGGTGCAACGCGGTCGCATAGTCGTCTACACTATCCACGTTATCCTTGAGAGTCAACACGTCCACCACACCTTCCACGTTCAACACCTTTCTCTGCAAGATGTCCCTCACATGATTTTTGAACACCTGTCAGAATGTATTGGCACGCCAAGTGACGTCAGGATCAGGTTCAATACACGCACCGTGACGAGACCCCTGTGCTCGCTCTCCTTGAGTTTCTTCGCTTTCGAAGAGAGAACAGCTTCCACCTGCGCGTCTAGGCTGTTCTTTTGCTTTCCACGAATAGTGTTCACCACGCCTTGGAAATCAGCCAGCAACTTTTCCTGCACGGCAATGAAGTCCAGTCCATCGTGGAACGCTACCAAAAACGCCCGTCAGTCAACGACACAAAAGGCCCAAAGTTGGCACTATACCATCAAGCATCGTTTCATCCAACGTCCCACCTTCCTGCAAGTTTGCAAACTGACAGAGCTTCCCAAGGGAAAGCACAAACTAACACGTCCCGACCAACGGCAGTCAGCACGGCCAATACGGGATCCAGGTATCAAACGCTTACATGTTTCACGCCGAGGTCACTTGCGTTACTCACTTCTCCCAACAGCCTCCTGCTCGCATCTCCATACCTGTCCCGCCCCATGTCGTTGACCCAGGCGATGGCATTGTATTCTGACCTCGCCACCCCCTCTTCACCCTCTCTCTCCTTGCCCGTCCTGCCCTTGGTAAACAGCCTGTCCATGATGGGACCCCATACGCTTTCCTCTGCAAAGACGACACGAGCCTCGCCTTGTTCGATACACCATCGCACGACTTCGCCGCCAAATTCATCGCCGTATTTGCCGAGGTAATTTTGAATTAAGGGTGCCTGAGGATTTGAAGCGGGTGGATGCGGTGTTGGACGAAGGAGAAGTGATGCAAGAGAAGGGAAGTCGGTATAAGTGGTTGCGAGGGCGAGCGCTTGCTGGAGATGCGAAGTGACGCCTGAGGCCAATTACGCTAAGAGAAGAACCACAAGGAGCAGTATGAGGAAAGCGACGTACGCAGCGTCTCAAGTACCTCGGGTCGAAGTTGCGCGAACTTGTCTTCTAGCTCCTTTCTGTCCCTCGGCGAGTTTGGGTCATCGGCTGCCATCGGGCTAACAGCGCAGAACACACGTTAGCAATGCTATGTAGGGGAAGCATGGAATACCTGCCTTGCGAGCCAATCTAGTCGCTCTTGCACACATGCAAACAACAACGTGGCCAGTTCAGGCAACATATTCACCACGTCATTGGTGGTATTACTGGCCCCACTTTCTCTCGCCAACTTCGTCACAGAATCGACGAGCTTCAGTATTGCATCGATAATAACGGGTCTGCTTGTCCACGGTTTGATCATTGGAAGCTCGACGCCATATACGCCGAGGTTATATGCGCGGTAGGAAAGTGCAGCTTGAAGCGTTCCCTGCGAGCAAAGAAATGTCCATTTAGATTTATTGGCTTTCACAGTCGGAAAAAAAGACAGACCACGACAGCCCCGCCGAGTTCTTTCAATGCCGCCGGACCCCCGAACCCACTTCCCTCCAGCTGATTCAGGTAGTCCACCATGAACACCAATAATTTTCCGATTTCAGATACGCGGTACTTGAAGAAGTCTCGCGTGACATCTTGTGTAGGGGTTTGCTCGAGAATGGATGCAGGATCCGACGAAGGGCTCGAGATAGACGATGTGTGAATAGCCGTATATGCATGGATTGTATCTGTGACGAGGGAATGAAGTGCACCAGCGCTGGGTAGTATCAGTCTCCGATGCAAAAAAACTCAGGGATTACTTGACGAGCCGACTCACTCAATGTGTTCGTTCAATCTGACCCAAAGCTGGTGGCATGCGTAGAGCTTCTCCGCATCAATCGCTAATCGCTGACGACTTCTTTGAGACATCTGGAGAGGTCGTATGAATCAGCATGGTTCTCCGAGTAAACTCTAAGTATTGTTGCAACAATGGAGGCATCCCTTTGAAGGATAGCAGGGAAATCAGGGATCTCAGCGACGTCACACTAACCTTTCCCAATGCGCCGTTGTCATTGATAAATCTGATGAGCCAGCTCAAACGCTCTTTCCGCGCGGTTATTTGGTACGTAAGATCATGGCTGGGTCGGACAATTTCAGCATCTGGAGGGGTGGGTTAGTCAAATCAACACAAAACCAAGGCGCAAACGAAAGAAGCACAAAGGCTGGATCGGAAATGGATCGGAAGACCAAAGGAAGGGAACCAAAGCTCACCGCTAGCTATAACTGCAGTGCTGATGCCTTCGGCAGCACGCATGAGTGCTTCCCCGTCCAGTACCTGCGAAGGTGGCAGAATAAACTGCAATGGGTTGGCAGCAATAGGTGAATATAGAATGGCTTGCTTCAAGGTAGCTCTGAGTAGGTCGGGCAAAGATCTATCCCACAGCATAAGTATCACGAAAGGCCGCGATCGGTACTACTCACTCTGCCTTGAATGCTCGCACTTTTTCCACGTCCAATGAAACCTTCAGCGTCGACTCGCCAGTGACCATCAGGACCTCAGCTTCAACTTTCTCTTCCCCGCTGTCTGCGCCCGTGCTGCTGCTCGTATCAGCATGATCAAGAGTAATAACTAGGGGGAGCGCGGAAAGTGCCAGGAACTGATCACTCGATGACTTGAGAACCAAACGATCGTTGTAGGGTGTATCTGAAACGCAGTGAGACATTTCGAAAACAGGGAGCCGAGATGGAGCAAGCGCGTACCTCGAGCACAGAAAATTACAACTTCGCCAAACAACACTGCAATGATCGCTCCTTCAGAAAGGAGTGTCAACCGTGGATGCGCCGGCGGAGAAGCAGCATTCTGATTACATTTGAACCAAAGATTCGACAGGTATCATTGAAAAGTCAATATAGAGTGAGGCTTGATCAGAATTTGAACAGGCAAAGAATACTCACAGCGACATAAGGGACAGCTGTGACGCCATCAACACCCCATGAATCGCCATGGGTCACAAGGCGGAGGATGGCATATACTCGACGAGGTCCAAAGGTAAACTGGTCGACAACCATCGCACCGGGGTCCTCCTCTGCGCCAGCAGAAGCATATGAAACCAGGAGCACGAGGGTGTTTGGACTTATCATGTCGTAATTAGCCAGAATTGAATCGCTTTCATGGGCTTACTTACCTTTCAACAGCGAGGTCAATGCCCTCGAGATCTTCTATGCCGATGCCACCAATTGCTTCCCGTACCACTTGGGCCACGTCCGCCTCGCTCTTCAATTCTCCGGTCCCTAGTGTCCACTTTTGAATCCTGGTCTCCACCAGGGCATACATATCGCTCCCGAATGAGGCGAGCGCAACAACATTACCAGGTTCCGGTCTTACTACAGCGGACGGTGCTGACCACCCCAAGAGGCGAGTGAGAGAAAGTGAAGCTGACGGTGTTGGAGGGGCAAACAACCGCACCGTGAGAGCGTGCTTTCCACCTTGCGAGGTGATTCCCAACCGGAATATACGACCTGTGGAGGTGGCGGCTAGGTATGCATATGCCCCACCAAGACCGCCGAGTTCGATTCGAACCACACACGATACATACTCCTCTTCGGTAGCCTCTAGAGGGAGATACACCGCTTCGAACGTGCTTCCACCCGAAAGCCCGGAAGAGATTGAAGGCCAGAAACGCGTCGCTCCGGTGGGAGAGACAAGGATGAGACCTGGCTCGATGGAGCGGGTGCGAGAAGGAACAATGGCATGATGTGGTGGCAGAGACGTGGCGTTTGATTGACTGGGAGACGGAGGAGGACAAGGAAGGATATAGCATGTCGGGCTTGGAGAGGTTGGTTTGAGCGCAGCATGCGACCAGAGGAAACACGTCTTGGCAGAGACGACGAGCGTGTACCCTGACGTGGTGTCTGCGTATCCCGTGTACGACTCGACCAGAAAATCTAAGAAATGGTGAATTGGGCATCCACTGAACTCACGACGACGCGCACCTGTGGATCGGAGAGCTTGTTTGACTTCAACTGGTAATCCGCCATACAAGCTGACTACCAGCTCCTCTGTTCTCGCGAATATGGTATCTTTTTGGCCCAGTGGTCTGTCCGCCTGGGCATATCCCACTGGAGCTGGTGCTTCGTCAACTTCCATCCCCGAGTCTCCTACTGAGCGCGGGGGGGTCGCGGCGGACGCGACGCGGTGAGCACCGACGAGCCTGCGCGGTCGAGGGGGCGTCGTCCCAGAGGTTGGTCGGGGCGTTGCATATCTGTGGGTCCTTCGAGGAGCTGGTGAAGCGAACGTTGCCATCAAGGTCGTGGAGGTCGTGCAAGCCGTTCAGAACAAGGTTCCACTTTGACCGCTCTCGTAACAACACCCGAAAACACAATTCGGTTTTTGACACTAACATACCATGACCGCCATTACCGTTCCAACAGGATTCCGGTGCATTCCTCTATCACTGGTCCAGTTGTCCTTGTCTGCCGTCTTAAAGTGTGGACAATCATTTCGATGGACGAGTTACCCTGTCGCGGATTCCTCTGAACCCTCCACGTACGAATATCGATTCTGTCTACGAGACCGTGTTGTCTGCTTGAGACAATCTTCCGATGCCCTCTTCTATCGTTCCATCTTCCCCAATGGACTTCTCGACCCCGCACAAATGGACGCTCGCGAGAAGGAAACTTTGGTTTGGCTCGAAGACTACTTCCAGTTGGACGTTGACCTCGTCAAACTATACGACGAATGGAGCGAGCGAGATCCCGTCTTTCGTAACGTCCGGTCGCGCTTCCCTGGTATTCGCATGCTGCGTCAGGACCCTTGGGAGAACCTCGTCTCGTGAGTGAATAGAAAACGTCGTCTTGGGATTCGACACGATCGCGCGTAGATTCATCTGCTCTTCGAATAACAACATTGCGCGTATAACGAAGATGGTCCATGCCCTCTGCAAACAGTACTCACCGCCCCTCCTGACCCTCGACCCTCCGATTCCAGAGTCTGATGGCGTAGTGAAAAATGACAGCTATCATCCCTTCCCACCTCCGAGTGCTCTTGCTCCTCCTGAAGTTGCTGCGAAACTACGGGCGTTGGGCTTCGGCTATCGTGCGGATTTCATCCAACGAACGGCAAAGATGCTAGTCGACAAACACGGCACTACCGCGGTGGACTCGAAGGCATACTGCGTCGTCGAAGTACCAGAAAAGTGGCTAATGACCTTGAGGGACTTGGATACCGCGAAAGCGAGAGAAGAGCTGCTCAATTTTGTTGGTGTGGGTCGCAAAGTCGCCGACTGCATTTTGCTCATGAGCCTGGACAAGGTAGCGTGGAACTTCTAGCCCACAAAATTGATGCTAACACTGATGTAGAGAGAGGTTATTCCAGTGGACACCCATGTCCATCAAATCGCCACCAAACATTACGGGTTTCGTTCTCTCGGGAATTCAAAAAAAGTCAACATGACCCCCAAATTGTACGACGAGATCAACAGTAAACTGGCTGACACTTGGGGAGAATATGCCGGTTGGGCACATTCCGTGCGTAGTCAGCGTATACTTGCGAAATCGACCTCATAGGGAAAAGCAGGTTCTTTTTACGTCCGATCTGAAAGTTTTCTCGTCCTACGGAATGTCCGTGTCCCCTTCTAGCTCCACAGAAACTACACCGAGTTCTACACCGAGGGCGACTCCTAGCCGGTCCTCAAGCAAGAAACGGACGAGGAAGACTGAATTGCTTGATACGGATGAGCTTCCGGTGATCACAGACTCGACATTAAAGGGTGATGCCAGTGGTCTTCTAGAAGATACCAGCCTTGCTGAGAGAGTCAAAAGAAGGCGGGGAGGTTGTTGAGTCCATTCTAGAGGAGTACCATACCCATGTGGCTGTGTCAGAGTGTAAAGGTTGTGTGCCGTTAATATTGTGTAGTGATGATCTCCACATCGCACTGCTATCAACATGTCTCATACGAATCCCGTGCAAGAAATCATAGATACGACACAAGACAGCGACCATGAAAACCACTCTTCTGGATCTGAGGCAGATCACCTAGGGCAGATAGAGGCACCACAAGCATCCTCATCCAAACGCAAGAGGAAGAAGAAATCCAAAGCTGCTAAAATCTTGGACTCGTTGCGTGGAAATGAGATACCACAATCCATTGTAGACCACGTCGTATCGGAGAGCAAGACGGCTGAGCAGGGTGGTGGAGTAACTTTGGCAGACGCCGAGACTGTCAGGCAGGCACTGAATCACCTGAAACTTATGGACGCAATCAAGGGGAAGACGGGTATCACTGGACATTCAAAAAGCGCTCTCGGAGAGCACAAGGTATGGTCATACCCTTCACTACTATTCCATGTAATCATGTTGTCCAAGTTTTGGGCAACTCAACCGGTCCCTCAATTGGGTAAGTCGAATCGTTTGGACTTCAAGGGCAAGATTAAATACTGACCGTCACCCAGGTGATCAACCGCCAACTGAAGATGGGCATATTGAACCTACGAAACCAGTAAATGAAGTTCGCCAAGAGCCATATCCATTACCAAAGGACTTTGAGTGGTCCGTACTGGACCTTAATGACCCAAAACAGGTACGTGCTATCTGGGCCCCAGCGATTTTTACGCTGATCCGGGCTTTAGATCAAAGAGGTTTACGACTTGCTATCACTGAACTATGTTGAAGATGACGAGGCAGCCTTCCGTTTCAAGTACAGCGCCGAATTTCTCGAATGGTATACTCTCTTTTACATCACAGCAGAAATCAAATGACCAACAAAAGCGCAGGGCCCTCAAGCCACCGGGATATCGTAAAGAGTGGCATATCGGTGTTCGAGTCTCTTCGAACAAGAAGCTTGTCGCCTTTATATCTGGCGTTCCGATCACTCTCCGCGTGCGCCAAAAGTGAGCTTTCCCGTGAACTCACCACTATGTTGGCCTGACACCATTCAGTGTCTTCTCTGCGAGCGAAATCAATTACCTTTGTATCCATAAGAAATTGCGCTCCAAACGACTCACGCCTGTCCTCATCAAAGAGGTCACACGGCAAGTCAATCTCTGTGGGATCGCTCAGGCAATCTACACAGTTGGACTTCTCCTCCCAACCCCCGTCGCAACCTGCCGGTGTGCATTGATTTATCCTTGTATCAACTGAGATCGTCATCTCACATCTATCCAGATATTTCCACCGTTTGATCAACGTACCCAAACTCATCGATATCAAGTTCGCATATGTCCCGCGAAACATGACGCTTGCACGCATGATACGGATCTACAGAGTAGATCCCAAGGTCGCACTGACTGGTCTGCGCGAGATCGAGGAAAGGGATATCCCCGGAGTGGCAGATCTCTTCGAGCGATATATGCAACGCTTTGACATGGTCCCCCTCATGACCATCGATGAAGTACGACATCAGTTCCTGAGCGGGAAAGGGGATCTAGATCAGCCATCGGAAAACCACAGACGGCCGAAGCAGGTGGTGTGGACGTATGTCGTCGAGGTGAGGCGTCGCCACTGTGAATACGGTTTCCTGACCTCATATTCGAACGTGTGAGGTAGGATCCTGAAACGCATCGCGTGACCGACTTTTTCTCGTTCTACTCCCTTCCGTCGACGGTGATCAATAGTCCCAAGTATGATGTCGTCGAGGCGTGTTACCTGTTCTACTATGCCAGCGATGTCGCATTCACGGGTGGAGAAGACATGGAAGTAAGACTAAAGAAGCGGCTCACGCAGCTCATCGGAGATGCATTAAGCATTGCCAACCAAGCAAAGTTTGACGTGTTCAATGCAGTCAGTTTGATGGACAACATGAGTTTCCTGGAGGACCTCAAAGTAAGCTGGTTGAAATACTTCTTTTTACGCGCACGGTGTTAACGCAAATTCGAGTTCGGCGCAGGGGACGGACTTCTCAATTTCTACCTGTACAACTGGAGAACAGCATCATTAGCAGGTATCACACCTACTGGTGGTGTCGAGGCGGGAAGAGGTGTTGGTGTGGTTATGCTCTAGGAACGATTGCCCGCCAGCAAGGACCCTCATACCAATTTGCTTGTTCTTGCACGATCATAAAATCATCCCCTGCTTAAAATGTCTGTATATGAACATATTGTACATGCATCTCATTCGCCCTCTATTGGTGATTAGCGCTAATCACTGTCAATATCGATGATATCATCGTCATCTACACCCCAATCTGGTGTCGGACTCCGTCGCTTAGGCTGCGACTTAGTCGATGGGAGGGGATTAGCGGTACCAGAAGCTCCAAGTGAACGGCCCCGGAAGCTCGGAGGCACATGTGGTACTGACGTCCGAGATCCAAGCACTTGTCCAGTACCCCAAGATTTCTCACTCGCTTGCGATTGCGTCTCGGAGGCCGCCTTCTCCTTCCCTTTTGCTGAAGTCGTTTGAACCGGTCTACCATTAAGAGTGTTCCCAGAACCGGTAAACGTTGTCTGGAAGCTGCATGAGTAAGTACAGACTGGCAAAACTGTGGCGCACGCACTGGAGGGCCAGACGGGCCTGGAGATGTCGACGTTTTTGGCTCGGGAGGAGTGTACGGGACAACGTTGAAACCGAAAAAGAGCTTCCCGGGTGGAAGGTTTAGCGCTGCCGGGACCTTGACGTCAGATTCCAACATCTCGCTCGTAACAACTTTGTGCTTTCTGCAGGAAAAAAAGGTAAGTAACAGGATGGATGTTAAACATAAAATACAAACTGTGTACGAATGATTTTGCTGCCATCGGAAATGTCCTCCACGCCACGGTGACTGATACCCTTTCCTTTGGTTTTTCGACCTGCAAGAGTTTCACCCTTGCCTTTGAAACTTTCCCAGTGATCACCACCCTTGCTCACAGTGGAAGTTGCGCCTGCGATAAATCCACCTGCGAGCGATGACGACGGCCGAGATGATCCCGGTGATGAGGAGTTGAGATCAATTTTGAGTTTTGAGGCCATTGTGGCCGGGGGAGGCGCCTTGGGACGTTCTGGTTCTACATAACCAACAGGGGGAGCAAAATCGACCTCGAGGTCAGTATCGAGAACGCATATACCATTCCCTCCTGGTGTAGCTTCCATCACAAGGAAGCCGAATACCATCGAGTTATATGAGATTTCGATGATATCCCCTTGTGTGAGAGCGGAGAAATTACGGAGTGCTTGTTCTAGACTGTGCGCAGATTAGTTAGGAACCACGAACCAGAGCCGGACATACACAGCCTTTGGATCGGAAATCTCGAGGAAATGGACGGTTTGAGGCTGTAGTTTCACGAACTTGCCCTTCGGGAGTTCTGTGCCGGTGATTCGAATTGCGTCACCTTCCTCTAGGCGGAGTGTCTTCATCATCCAGTACGGGAGATGCACGACGCCTTCTTCTGCAATGAACTCCAAGACACCTGCGTGTGTGGATGCTGCGGGATTCGAAGGATTACGAAGCTGGAACATCCACGGTGATTCGAGGTCCAAACTTGTCAAATGAGCCAATGCAGAGGGTGGCATGACGACTGTTCGTTTATGGGAATGAGATAGAGATGACGAACACGATCCACCGAGACCTACTCTTTCCACCATAAGACAAGTTCTCTCGTTCCCTACCGGGGAGCATGGCTACACTGTAAGCCTTCAGATACTCGTCATATGCCCTGGCTGGGGGTCGGCCGACCCGAGGGCCAAGTGGACCGCCAAATCCTCTGCGGTGATTCAGGGTAAGATCATGATCCATGCATATGTAAGGAAAACCTACTGGGCAAGCTGGGCGAATAGTCCGCCTGGGCCGCCGAGGCCATTCTGATTTCCAAACTAGAGGCTCTGTAAGTGAAATGGACTCTCCTGGAATGTTGCTGCTCACAAAGTCCATTAAAGATTGTGGTTTGAGAGCAAGATGGGCTTGCGTTGGCTGGGTTGAGCAACACGCAACGCTCCTTTTACGGCAAAGGCCGTGACATCCAAATATAGAAGGATACGGAAACGCGTCGATTGCAGGGTCACTGTGTTGCTCATCCGCTATCACGTCCGATTTCGTTCTGGTCCAGCAAAATGGCAACTAAACCAGCACCCGCTACACGGTCTGGCCCAAATGCCGCTTTTAACGACAGGGTGAGCTGGCTCTTAATGATTCTCGAGTCTGATGTAACGCGTCCGTAGGGCAAGCCTATGGAACTTCGCATGTCGAACATGGTGGCCGCCAAAGGTTAGCTTGTCCCGTTAGCCTGTTCAAACTGGCCTCACTATTATATACAGCCATCAGTGATGCTGTTCGTACATCACTGGGCCCGAAAGGAATGGACAAGATGGTATCAACCTCCCGATCTTTAAATACGAGATCTAAATCAGCTGACGCAAATTGCAGATTCAGACTGCAAAAGGCGAGGTGATTATCACGAACGACGGTGCGACAATCCTGCGGAGCATTCAGGCATTACACCCCGCTGCTAAAATGGTAGGTTTGCCCGCAATATCTTGCCACAATGTTTCATTGTTTCGCCAGCTGGTTGATCTGTCTGCTGCTCAAGATGTAGAGGCGGGCGACGGGACAACTTCAGTAGTTGTCCTCGCAGGTAGTCTTCTCGGCGCAGCAGAAAAGATGCTCCAAAAGGGAATCCACCCAACGATCATCGCGGAATCTTTTCTCAAGGCATCCGTCAAGGCTGTAGAATACTTGGGTGAAGTATCAGTTCCAGTTGACTTGAGTGATAGGGCCAGTCTCCTCCGCGCAGCAAGCACGTCGTTAAACTCCAAGGTTTGTATCGTTTCTGAGTGTCATGTCTAATATCTTATTGTTGTCATACAGATTGTCTCCCAATACTCTTCAACTCTTGCGCCTATTGCTGTCTCCGCTGTCACTCGCCTCGCGACACCCCAATCTTCGAATGTAGACCTCAAAGACATCAGAGTAGTGAAGAAAGTAGGTGGTACGATTGAAGATACCGAGCTTGTGGATGGTGTTGTCTTGAACCAAAATGTCATTGTCTCCGCCGGTGGCCCTACCCGCATGGAAAAGGCGAAGATCGGCCTCATTCAATTCCAGCTTAGCGCACCAAAACCCGACGTAAGTCTTCTCTCTTCCGTATTCTTTGATCCCTCAATTGGACTCGAAACCCAGATGGATAATACAGTTATCATCAATGACTATCGCCAAATGGACAAGGTGATCAAAGAGGGTCGCCAGTACCTGCTCAACATGTGTAAGAAGATCAAAAAAGCAAACTGCAACGTCCTCCTTATTCAAAAGTCTATCCTGCGAGACGCCGTCGATGACACTTCTCTCAGTTTCCTCAAACGCCTTAACATCCTCGCCGTGAAGGATGTCGAGCGCGACGAAATCGACTTCCTATCGAAGAGCTTAGGATGCAAGCCGATTGCGGATATCGAAGCCTTCACAGAGGACAAGCTGGGATATGCTGATTTAGTCGAAGAGACGTCACAAGCTGGAGCAAAGGTCGTCAAAATCACTGGCGTCAAGAACAGAGGTCGCACAGTTAGCGTCCTTGCAATGGGTGGAAACAATTTGGTCGTTGAAGAGTGCGAGCGTAGTTTGCACGATGCCCTCTGTGTGGTCCGTTGTCTCGTAAAGAAGCGGTATGAATACTCGGCACCTGATCAATGGGTCACTTACCAAACTTCTCTTTAGAGCCCTCATCTGTGGTGGTGGTTCGCCCGAGATCCACGTCTCCCGTCTGCTTTCCCAGTACGCGCAGTCATTGAAGGGCATGGAAGCGTACTGCTTTGAGGCATACGCCGATGCATTGGAAGTCATCCCAACGACGCTGGCGGAAAATGCAGGTCTGAATCCCATTGCAATTGTCACCGAGTTACGCAATCGACACGCACTCGGAGATCGCACCGCGGGCATCAATGTTCGGACAGTGAGTTGGCGCTTGGCCATCGATTGAAGAATGCTACTAATAATCGACGTAGGGCTTGATTTCCAACATACTCGAGGAGGATGTGGTGCAGCCTTTACTCGTGTCTACTAGCGCGATTGAGTTGGCGACAGAAACAGTCTGCTTGCTGCTGAAGATTGACGACTATGTACAAGCTAGATAATAAACTTGAGAGCAATCAGAAACTGACGCTCTGCACGGTGCTCATATTGATGCGGGATAAACGCATGGTTTTACGGATCTGTGTAGAGCACATTCAGGATCACCAGGAGAGAGAAAAGCTTGTAAAAAGATGCCAGGACCGTGGATTGAACACGGGACCTCCAGAATTCGTCGGAACTTCAGTCTGTTGCTCTCCCAGCTGAGCTACCCCGGCACTATTGCCTTCTGCGGTCTTCGTGCATCTAGGCACGCTCACCCTGAAACTGATTCCGCTCCCTCTGTACACCACTTGCCACCATTATCTGGATCTCGAGCTTGGCAAATTTCAAGGCGTATCGCTCAGCAAGTATGTCTGGCGCAGGGCCTCGCGAAAACGTCTTTGCCACACGGATGGCGTTGACGAACATGAAGCTGCGCCTCAAAGGTGCCGAGACGGGGCACTCTCTGCTCGCCAAGAAGCGTGATGCCCTCACCACGCGATTCAGAGCCATCCTCAAGAAAGTGGACGAGGTGCGCTAAATGCACCATCATATCCACCCATCGCCCCCCACGATTGACTGACTGGACGCTCCCAATACCCATGTAGGCCAAACGCAAGATGGGTCGCGTGATGCAGCTCGCGTCCTTCTCGATGGCCGAGGTCACGTATACTACAGGCGACATTGCCTACCTCGTCCAAGAGCAGGCTAAACTAGCGACGTTCCGCGTCAAGGCGACGCAGGAGAACGTCTCTGGTGTGCTTTTGCCAGCCTTTGAGGTGGACCGTGTGTCTGGTTCAGGTGTGTTTCCTCGCTTGGGTTTGGCTGTTGGATGGGAGGTTGATCTCTATCCTCCCGTTCTCTCTGTCTCATCTATGTAGATTTCAACCTTACGGGCCTCGGCCGTGGTGGACAACAGGTACTACGAGCCAAGGAGGTTTACGCCAAGGCGATCGAAACGCTCGTGGAACTCGCATCACTGCAGACAGCCTTCATGATTCTCGACGAAGTCATTCGGGCCACGAACCGCCGCGTGAACGCAATCGAGCATGTCATCATTCCGAGGCTAGATAACACGATCAAGTATATCTTGAGTGAACTGGATGAGATGGATCGCGAGGAGTTCTTTAGGCAAGTCTTGGTTTATAGCGCCTCGGACAGGTACGATAGCTCACTCGTACATAGGTTGAAGAAGGTACAAGGAAAAAAGAAGAGACTGGCTGCTATTGCCGCCGCTACGAAGGAGGCTGCGGACGCTGAAAAGCAGCGCCTCGAGTCAGTGAAGGTAGATGACACACAGCCCAGAGACATCGTAGCCGTCTCCGCAGTGGAAACCACAACGGCTGAAGAGACTGTCATAATTGAAGAAGTAGTGGAAAGGGTCGTAGTTGATGAAGATGGTGCTGAGAATGCAACGGTTGCAGAGCCGGATGTGGAGGAGCCTACCGCAGACTTGCTGAACACCAGGGACGAGGACGTGATTTTCTGACCTATCCTAATTGTGCTCATACATATACCATCGTGGTCCGCGATGCCACGTATTCTGAGTGATTACTACTCCGTTTGATGTCATGGTGCATATCATGATGCGGGGTGACGCATAGATACATGGTAGTTTTACGAAGTGCAATGCGGAAAGTAAGGTAAGCACAACCACCGATTTACTTGATGAATGTGAGCCGAGCATACGACCGAACGAAAAACGAAGACATACATCGACCATTTCCACGTCCTCGGAGTTTTGGTTCTTCTTCCTGTCCTTGCGGTCTAAAATTGCTCGTCTGTAAGAAAGATTCAGACATTCAGACCTACGACATTCAAATGCAGGTCGACGAACCTGTCCTTGTCGAGCTTGATGTTGACGATCACTACCTTGGAGGGGTGGATACCAATAGGCACCGCTGCACCGTTCGATTTGTCTCGTTGTACACGGTCGACGTGAATGACCCATTTCTTGCGGTACACCTGGGTGACCTTGCCCTCCCGGCCCTTATACTTTCCACGCACAATTCTGACTTCGTCGTCCTTACGAATAGGCAATGATCGCGTCTGTGCGAATGAGACACAATCAGGTTGGGAGAGGGACAAAGGACTCAGATATCCACACACGTTGTGCTTTGTTCGCAATTCTTTCGAAAGAGGTGAAGACATGATTTTACGGCGAACGGAAGAGGGGGCACTGAAATGCGCCTTGCGAGCCTTGCGCCGTGAGGAAGAAACGTCTGTAAATGATGATATGAATATCTCAATCGTATTACACATAGAGGGTCGATCCATCTGCGCTGTTCCCTCCGAATCCAGCGTGTCCTCGTACCAGGAACGGAGTTTTCGTGCAAAACGGGGATCGAAGTCGAGCACAGCATAGATCGAAACGAGACTGACCAGGGTTGTACTTCATTTTGATCTTGAGGACGTCGGTGACGGTGTCGGCGGGCTCGTAGTGTGGGTGTGTAGGAACAAGTTGTTTGGTCCAAAGTTTGGTCCTCGGAATTTGCCGAACCAGCCAATCGACAAACCAGCTTAGCATGACTTTGAGAAGGGAGTACCAGACATGTCTACCGACAAGATACGCTCAACGAAACTCAAGTTCAAGGGGGAGAAGACAAAGAAGAAACGGAAGCGAGACGGCGACGAAGGCAGCTCCAGCAAACAACGGCGCGTCGAGGAGGAAGATGCTCCTGATACTTGGGTCATGCCGGAGTCTCCAGCAGAAATTCGTGGTCCTACATTCATAATGCACCCCTCAGATCCCTCTCCTATTTCTGTAAACTTTGACTCTACCCGGAACAAGATTATCTTGCACCCCCTGGACAAGGAAGGCGTTTCTGAGTCGATATCGTTGCTTGATCGCGAGCCGGCCGAGATAGCGCAGGTATGGGTGACAACCCGCGTCGCAGGCTCCCCCACTATCAATCTTCGAACGGGCACTGGCGAGGGGAAGTTTTTATCCTGCGATAAACACGGGATTGTTTCGGCAAACAGAGAAGCCCGAGGCCCAGAAGAGGAGTGGACCCCGGTAGTCTTACCCGATGGCATGGTTGCATTCATGAACGTATACGAAACTTATCTCAGTGTGGACGAAGTCGCAGGAGGCGCTTTACAACTTCGTGGAGACTCCGAAGAAGTTGGCTTCAGAGAACGCTTTTGGATAAAAATACAGAGCAAGTACAAGAAAGAAGTCCACGAGGAAAAGAAGAAACGAGAGGCTGGGTCGGAGATGACCGTTATAGATGAGGCAAGCGTCAAGTGAGTCGTGCATTTATTGGTGGCCTCCGGTAGATATGAAATACTGTTCTCTTTTAGCCGTCTACATCAGGCATGGGGTGCAGGACGGTCCGTCACATCAAAGGATGACAAGAAAGAGGTGGGCACTTTCATCCACTACTCGGTTCAGAAGGATGACTTTGTCGCGCAGTTGAAACGTGCTCAGAAAGAAGGTCGTTTGGCTGAAGCACTGTTGGATCGTAGATCAAAACTCAAGAGGTACGGTGGTCATTCGTGGCGACTCCTCAGCTTAATCATGTTTATAGCGACCGATTTTGCTGACATGGATGCTTCTATTTGTACCTGTGCGCTGTATTCTATTTGTCGTACGGATGAAACCATGCCCCTTTGGATCTACAAGTGTCCTGTTCCCATTCATTGAACCCAAACAGGAAATTCCCGATGGTGGACAGATAGACGTTCTGATAATTAGAAGGGATCCGATTTCAACGATTACTCCAAGGCCTCATTCTGGATGTCCGATTCCTTTTCATGAAGGCGGCGATGACTTCCAGAGAGCTTTGCACCTTTACAGTCCGCTCTTTACTTCATAGCAGTTGACTTTCGGTATATTTTCTATTTGCAGAGAAACGCAAAAAGTGCGACGGATAAATATCTGGATAGTTCTAGTTTTCGCACTGTCGAGAACAAGACTCAATCACGCCTCGGAGCTTCCTCAACTATGTTAATGCTTAATTGTCATCACCGTAATTTATGCACAAGGTTAAAATACGCGACCCCAGGATCGCAAGGAGGTACCCCCATGGGCATATCTCAATTAATATATGACCGGAAAACGACGATGTCATTTTCTCTGTCATGCTGGATCAACGGAAAGGCCCCCAAAGGTAGCAGCCCGATACGCTGCTCCCATCTGGATCCGGTGTGCGTATTCGGTATGTACATTCCTGGGTCCCAGAGAAATATTTGCGTCATCCGAGTTTATAGCAAAACACTGGGAAGTCTCTGAAACTTTAGAAGAATATTCTGCGAATCGGTAAGCTATTTTGTGTTCCCTGTGCGTATGAATGTTAACGGCATGCAATGCCAACGCGGGTATCGCGTCGTTCCTGGTCCCCATCAACCTGAAAAAGGAAGAGAGCCGTGCGACGGAGACAGCCTCAGCTTCCCGTCAGCAACACGCCTTAGTTAGTTAGCGGATCAAACCAAGACCCGTATTATGTAGTTCCTTCGGTTTTTCTTCAAGTCAATCGGTCCCTCTATTGGGGCAGTTTTGCACTTCTTCATCGAGGGGGGTGGTTTGAGATCTGTTTATAAATCTCTTGTTGTCCCTTGTTTGCCAAAGCCTTCAGTTGCTAACAAAGTCAAACAATTACGCTAATTGACTTCGCAAAAACCTCACGTCTAACCTACTGCGAACCTTTTGTCCTTCAAATGGATAGCGACACCTCTAATGAGACTATGATACAAGCCACGCCTGAAATTTCACCACTTGTTGGCAGTCTTTCTCCTTCCAATCTTGGATTACTTTCCCTTGCAGTAGCCTTGATCCTCCTCGTCGGTCCGTCTTATTGAGGGCACCCTTTCCGCGCTAGGCTGACCTAGACCATAGTAATATCGTATACCAGGGGGAAATCAAGATCCAGAGGCAATGCTCTGCTGTTAGTTGGACCTCCCGACTCTGGCAAAACTGCTATACTGTCGAATGTTAGTCCCCGTTTCTCCTAAGACCCTTCTGCTGACGGTCACCGGAAAAGATCAGTTGGCATACAATCAAACGTTGTCGTCGCATACGTCGTTGCAGACAAACTCGGTCCAAGCGATGTTGTCACCGACCAAGACGCTGCCCGTGATCGACGTCCCTGGACACCCTCGAATCAGAGACCAGTTTCGGGAGCATCTCAAGGATGCTAAAGCTATTACATTCGTAGTTGATTGCAGCACCATTTCACGCAACGGCACCGCAGTCGCGGAGTACGTTGATTTAATATTCAGGGGTTGCCACGGACAGTTGACTGACTAGCGCTACCAGGCACTTGCATCATGTCCTGTATGCCATCACGTCGCTTCCGCCGACGCAATCTACACCCACACTGCTCATTCTCGCTCACAAGACCGACCTTCTCAAGGTTGGTGCGTCGTCTAATTCGGCAAGTGATGTCGCCATTACCCGAGTTCGTACTATTCTCGAGCGCGAACTTGAGAAGAGGAGGGCTTCACATTCAGGGGGTGTTGGGGTAGAAAGTCTCGGAGCGGAAGGGGAAGGAACCGAAATAGGTGGCCTGGAATGCAGTGGTGCGGCAGGTGGTGCGTTCAAGTTTAGTGAATGGGAGGGCGGGGAAGTGGAATTTCTGTCTACCTGGGTAAAGGTTGGAGAGGCCAAGGAAGAGTCGGACGAGGATCATGGGCTGGACGAGCTGAAAGAATGGCTGGCAAAGTGATTATGACAAACATGACCAAACATGTTTTTAACGTATAAATGACTGCAAGTTTTTAATGTATCGTTCAACGCAACCTCGTAGACAGTGCCCGCATAATCCAATTTCAGGACTTGCGTGGCGATTCGGTTAGCGGAGAAGGAGATTGGTGAGGATTATGAGCATACGCACCTCCTCTTCGTGGTGTAGTGAGCGTCAGACCTTTCCTACATTTTTTTATTTACAAGTTTCGTTGTCAACTTATTAGTCTTAGTCTCAGCTGAAGAGAGTGACGGTCACATTTGTGACACTATACGTGTCACGTCACACTACCGCCAGGGCGATACAACTTTGACGTGTTCTTCGTTCTCATTCCTCGACAACCACCATGTTCATCATCAACTGGTTTTGGGACATCCTCGCGCAGCTTGGTATACCTTCCCAGCAACTGTCCTCGTCGCCGCTGTTACTCAGATAGTTGCTTTTTCACCCCAGGACTGCTGCACAAGAACGCGAAAATCCTTTTCCTGGGTCTAGATAATGCCGGAAAGACTGTCTGTACCTAGCGCTTATACTCCGGCCACAGCATATCTGATATCTCCGTTCACAGACCCTTTTGCACATGCTCAAGAATGACAGACTGGCTACTCTACAGCCCACACTCCATCCCAGTAAGCGCCATTACCACTCGTATCCTCTCGCGTTTGACGTGTCCTTGTTAGCTTCCGAGGAGCTGGCCATCGGCAACGTCAAATTCACCACTTATGATCTCGGCGGACACCAGCAGGGTGCGCAGTCCAACCTGTTTATGTATTCGCCGTGCCGTACTGAGCAGTACATGCTTGCCCGCAGCCCGCCGCCTCTGGCGCGACTACTTCCCCGAAGTCGATGGTATCGTCTTCTTAGTCGACTCTGCCGACTACGAACGCTTCGCCGAGTCGAAGGCCGAGCTCGACGCATTGCTCTCCATCGAGGAACTCACAAAGGTTCCCTTCCTCGTTCTCGGTAACAAGATCGATGCGCTCGGTGCCGTCAGTGAAGAGGAACTCAGACACCACCTTGGACTCTACCAAACAACTGGGAAGGTCCGTCCCGTTGCACACATTTGAACAGGGTGAGTTGGTGTTAACTTGTATGCACCAGGGCAAGGTACCGCTAAACGACATCCGGCCGATTGAACTGTTCATGTGCTCGGTCGTCCAGCGGCAAGGTTACGGTGAAGGTGCGTATTTCTCATGCCCAACATGATCCTCTTGGCTCACACCGCCCTTCTATTAGGGTTCCGGTGGATTTCTCAATACGTATGTCTTGTTTCCTCTTTCTATGAACACTTTACTCACGTGTTGGATAGATATAATGTTGTCCTATCGGAATTGGAGAAGGGTCGAGAATGTCACCTTAATAGTACGCTACCTACTCGTGTTGTCTTATGAACACATTCCTTCAGAGACATGCACCATTTCTGTTCAATCCATGCTTTCGTTTCGCTGGACTATCTCCACACGAGCATGTAGCGCTTAGAGTCATATTTATGCAACTGGTCGGTGTCATGATAACCGATTCATCTTCGGAGCAGTCGAAGCGAGCATGCTGCGGAACTGGTATAGGTCCTAAAGGCTATGACATCACCCCACTGGCATAACTACCCATAATGTTTCCAAGTACCCATGCATGCCCGCCGACGTAAACCAAACTCCTCAACCAGAGACCAAAGAACACATTTTCTCCCAAGAACTCCAGTTTGTATGCCTCCGCCAGCCAGATTGCCTGTGCGCTAGCCCAAACGACAACGCTCCACCACGAGAATCGTACACGTGGTGCTAGAAGTGGTAGGAAGAGTGTGTACCACAAAAAGTACTGCGAGGTGCACACCCGATTGAACAGCACAAACGCAAACGTCTGTACGAACCACGCAAACGGCAAGTCCTGGGCGTGTCGACCGAGCAAGAGACCCGCACCAAGGGATAACCAGAGCTGTGGGACGAGGCTCGTGAGCGGTGAACGAAGGAGCCGTCGTGTCAGCGACAGTGCTACGTCGCTATGATCGCCGGGCGAGCCAGATGGCGATTGACCGGGGTACGTGAGGTACGTGAGGTAAAAGTAAGGGGAAAAATTGTGTCGGTGGTCGAGGCGGTCCGCGTGGTATAGATACGCCTCGTACAAGAACGGGTATCCCCATCTGCGAATGAAACCACACGCGTTGGCAGTGAGCAGTGGGTCTCGGTACGAAAAGGTATAGAACCCACATGGCGTAGCAGAACACGCCGAGAAAGAAAAACGTGCCCGCACTGAGGACCGCAAACCGAAGCGTCCGCCTGCTGACGAGCGACTTGACGTAATTGAATCCCCAGCCGGCCGTTGGTCGCGTTTGACCAGCGATAGCGGCGACGCAGCTCACGCCGTAGATGACAGGGTAGATCTTCCAGTGGGTACTCGCCCCCAGCATGATGGCGGCTGCGTCCCACCGGCGATGGAGCGCGCAGTACAGCGTGAGGAGGACGAGAGTGCAGAGGATGGATTCGGAGGAGCCACGCGTGGAGATGCTGAATACGAGCGGGTTGAGAAGGTGGGTTGCGGTGAGAAACGTGGCCCATGCCCGTGCGATTGCATCATCGTTGGGCGTGTCTGAGCTTTCCGTGACCTTGCTTTCGCGTTGTTCGTAGAGCGTCGGCTTTGCGGTGTCAGTATCCGGCGTTGATGTCGGTCGTACGAGGATGGTGGAAACGAGCAGACGATATATGAGCACCCCGTTGACGAGGTCGCATGTCGCGAAAAGATATTTCCCAAAAGACGCATGAACGAGCTCGTTTGGGAGTAAGAGGGCCGCCAGAAGTGGAGTATAGCGGTATGTCTCGCGATTGTATGGGCTACGGAAGCACGAGTCACCAACACGAGCGAGGGCGAGGAGGTGAAAAAGACTCACTTCCCAACGTTGAAGCTAAGCTTGGTCGTCAGCGGTCCTCGCGCGAGGTTGTCCGTGCTCGGGTTGAAAAGAAATCGTGCAGCATTACTGAAGACGCGATAGTCGACGTCGGTATACTTGACGATGGAACGGGCATCGTGCCACTCGCTGTAAAGGATGAGAGCCACTCTCAAGAGTGCAGATGCGGTGAGTAGCGTCCAAAACGGAGGAATGTGATTTTGCCAGCCAAGGAAAGTCAAATGCTGAGAACTCATCTTGGCGGCGCGAGTGAAGATTTGCTGCAGATTGTGCCAAGTCCGGGGCCCGCATTCCCTGATCGGATTACTGTACTACATCCTTGCTTGCAGTGCAGCTCAAGCAAGACGAGGAATCGATGGTAGGGCCGGACACGGGATGAGCCCGAAGCCCAGCAGCGTCACGGTAACACTTCTTATAGTACATTGATACCCTACACTGGTGGTTAAGCCGAGAAGTTGGACGTATTATACTAACCGTGGCGATGCCATGCCGCCAACTTTCTCATCAAAGACGAAAGGAAACATGTAAGTGCCGTTTCTCTCCGAGATATGACGGATACTTGAAGTCATCATTTTCCATGTAGAACACCACGCGGTCGTATTAAAGCGGGCTTCAAGTTTAACCGCGTAAACGGCATGGTTAGTTTTGGATCATGCCAAGCAATACTCAGTGGGTCAATCCGGTGGCGCTGCCGTTTCAAAACTCAATTCTTGGCCCAGGGCTTGTTTCTCTGGCAGCAGCCCCCGCGGAAGCCACTGTGTTTCGCATTTCTACACCGCCACCGGAATCATCCATACCAATGATTCCCGCCCCTCACACGATCAGCAGGGAAACCGCATGCATACACTAACGAATCACAGAAAAAGCAACTTAAATCCGATCACTCATAGAACTACGTTAGGGAAATCAATCATGTACTTTCCCATCATAGCATTGTACCGCCAATAGGATGGGCGGCATCATTTATTATTCCGCAGCCCGTTACTTAGGAAGTATCGGCGTGTAAAAAAATTCCCTAATGGTACCAACCTACGATACACATCTCGAAAAATCTGATCGAAACTTCGGGGGGGGGGTGAATTAGCCAAGACGCATGCAGCGATCGTAATTTCCAGCTTGGTTGGCACCCCACCAGGGCGGGAATAAATGTGCGGTCCCGGCTGCGCCCAGGACGGCAAAGGAAAGGATGAACACCATGACCTGAGTACCACCATCAAGCGCTGCCGAATTGCTTATTCATAACTTACACAAGACGTGCTGAGAAAGGACATACCCGCACCGACGAGGTAGTTGTATTTCTGGAACCAGCGAGGGTAGTGCGTTCTAATCCACCACTGGGATGCGAATGCGATCACAAAGTAAGATAACACTGACGAGTTGATGCCCACAGATAGGCAACCAACATACCCACTGAATAAAGGAACATAAGAGGCTGTCGGTGTATATCGCACAGAAAGGAATGCGCACCATATAATGGGCGTGTAAAGGTAGTCCGCATGAAGCTTGGGCCAGTAGCGGTGGATCAACCAGAACGGCACTGGTGCGACCAGGCCAACTAAGTACGCCAATGGAACCCATTGGTACCTCGTTCCAGACGAGAAAAGTTCTTTACTAAGGCCACCCCACGCAATGGCTTGAGAGTTGTATTGCTGAGCTTGCTGGCCGGACCAAATATTTGAACCTTGAACAGAAAGGAGGATCTCCCGTTGATTGTCAACGATGGAGTTCATTAAGACTGTAGGTTGTGAGAATCTGCAAGCGAGGGACTTGAGCTTCCTTACAGTAATTCAAGACGGCGCCAAGAAGAGTACCGATGATCTGGGCGGTGAAGGAAGCACGAGGAGGGAGCTTTGCATCTGTCAAGATACATTGGTATTCATGACTTGGGAGACGGCGAGACTGCCCTATGACCTACATTGGCCGATCTTGAGGTCACGAAGCAACACAGTAGCTTGCGAAACAGTATCTGGAACGAAGTCAATTCACCCTGCGTCTTGCCAGGAGTGGAGTCGACTCACTGTAACTATATAGAACAAAGTACATATTGGCCATCGGTTTCCCGGGTTGCAAGTATCCTGCAACCATCTGTACAAAGGTTTCTTTCCGTAACAATTATTTGATGTGAATAGCATTAACAAGACTGCATGACTCACGAATCGAAAAGCCAATGCCTGTAATAGCGTACAGAGTTCCAAGGAAGACAATGGATATGATCGCCAAGAACACGGCTATCATGAAACCCCACCATGGAAGGGTGGAGTCGCTCTTGTAGATTACCACCAGTGCCACCACAAACGATAGCACGAAAGTAACGTGGTACCAACTGTTCGGCACGTCAGGATACTGAGATATACAGCCATTAGTTATTTTGTTATTACAATGGAGCAAGGCGCGAGGCTCACCTTGAGCATCTGAGCGTAATGAGGGTCGATGTCTTCATCTCCTTTGGGTTGCTCCTGTATGCCGTCGTGGTTCCAGAATTTCCAATCAACATCTTGCCATCTAAATTCTTGCCACAGGCGGCGAAGCTTGGATGGAGCCATCCAGCTCCACGCTCCGCGCAGATCATCGCGATTCCAAAGGAGTAAGTGTGTAAATGTCGCTGTTAGCGCCAAGTTCGTTGCAAGAAGATATACAACCCAGGTACCCGCATAATACGGTAAACCCTGTTCCGCGAGGAGGGCGGGATCGACCTCGTAATTCGAGTTCAAGATCAACAGTTGGTTATAAACCGTGCCGTTCTCATAAAACAAGAGTTGTGAGAGCTATACGTTGCGATCAGTGTTGTGTTTAGCGGAGGGTGTTTCTGCACGTACGAAAGGGAAGTTTTGGGATTTCCAAATGTTGCTGTAAAAAACGCCGGAGAAAACCACCCTGAAAAGAGCACGTCAGACAAGACTTAACGGACGACAGGATGGCCCTCTCGGCGCCATGTGGCACGCCCGATCATAAGCCTGGCAAGCACCGGTACTTAATGTCACGGATGTATACATACATGCAGAGCAGATACCCGGTTATCCCTGATAGCTGTTACTTATCTCGTCAATCTCCGTTCGCTGCGCATCTTGTCTTTACCCACCTGGGTTTTGAGTGGAATAGCCATAGGGTTGAGACCCCCAGAAATGTACTACGGGTTGCGACGTCAATTACGATACTGCTGCCGCAAACTTGTGTGAGAGCCAAACCTGCCAATCGAAGCAGATAGAGAGGAGACCGAATCCTTCGTTACCATTACTTCCACCAAACACTCGGGAAACATCCGGATTGTTTGGAGCAGCAAGGCAAAAGATTGACAAGCCTGTGAGCAGGGGGAATATCCACTCAGGGAAGAGTTCCCAAATGAATATGCTGAAGTCCCGAGGTTAGCCAGCGCACAATTGCAGCAGAATGCAACTTACATTCCAAAGACGAGGTAGAAGACTTTGAGGCGACGGCGATTGTTCGCACCGTCACGAAAGAAAGCGTCGAACATAGATATCAATGGAAGTACGCTGGGATAAAGCATCTTTGAGGGATACAATAAAGTTGCTTTTCGTTGCGACGCGTTAGTAACACGGTACTTTGAAAAGCAGACTTACGTCTCAGTAAGCCACCAATACCGTATCCGAGGAGCTGACTTGAAAACAACAAGAAAATGGAAGCTATGGCGTTGGGAGTGATGTTGTAGTATAATCGCTGGACAGCAAGGACCTCAGTCGCAAGGGCCGCGTTGGCTGCTGCACTGGCCATAATGATAATGAAAGCGTTCTCCTTCTTGTTGAATGGATACTGGAAAGGGGTGAGACCGAAGAATGCGGCAGTGAACGGAACTTACGGGGTTCAAATAACGAAACAGACCATGGCGAGGAATGAATGTCTCCATAGCGTATCCGAGCACGTACGAGACGATGGCAAGAAACATCAAGGACACGCCGACGGTTTGCTGTTGGCCAGAGATGAGATCGACGAAGTAGAAGAGATGCTGACAGAAATCACTGGTTTAAAATAATAGATTTCGGCTGCTTCTATCAGATGTGGAGGAGAAGGCTAGAGTAGAGGTAAACGCACCCAATGAACCACCGAAGGCGGAGAGGCCTAGCCCAAGGAAGAAGGAACGGAAGGTCCACGGACTGAGAGAGGGATCATCGTCAACAGAAATGACGTGTGTTGCAATATCACGTTCGCTATGGAGGACAACATCTGAGGCATCATCAACGGGTGTGTCTGATGCGGCCTCGACATCTGCGGTTGTAAAGAATGACTTTACATCCTTTTCTAAGGACTTTTCGTCGGGAGTGCCGGGTATCCTGTCACTGACAGTTGCGGGCTTTTCGTCTGGATGGACGCCAACGCCTTGACTGTCCATGGATGGAAGCTCTCTGTGTGGTGTCGTGAAGTGGTCATTGAGAGGGTTTAGTCAGTTTATGTATCCCGGGCAGAAGAACCGAAAAACGGCATGATAATGTGACGCGGTGATGGGCGGGGATTTCACCCACACATGCTAGCCGAGATAATAATCTCGATCAGGCAACATTGGAGCTGAGTGATTGCTACGATGTTTACGGGCTATACTTAGTGCCGTCGTTTGTCAGTCGGTCGGATTGCTTGATACATCACCAGACTCACTATTTGACAGGCCATGGCCTACTACGGAGCCTACCAATGCGATGTGTCGGAGTCGTAAGTGGCGAGACGTATCTCAGATCACCTCCATTGTGACGATTATGGTCTCGGGGATTTACGGTTCTTCACTCACCTGGTACTGAGCTGAATCAACTGCCAGTGTACGGAGTGCTGAGTGTACCGATCACAACCTTGGCAAGTTGCATGCCAAGTGTTTCAGATTCGGAAACTCGGGACGCCGCCGGACTTAGTTCAATGAGTGTAACGGATCAGCCAAATTTCGCACCTTTTGAACCCGATTGGTTACGAAGAGTAACCTCCGGCGTCGCACAAGCAGTTTGGCTAGTTATTTCATCCGGGGGTTCGACCAGGTCCCCTTGCCAAGGATTTTTAGAATAACTTCGGACAGGCCTCTGTTGGGATCCAACCTCACTTTTTTCTAACCCACGTTTCACTCAGCAACATCCCGTCTAATGTGAAACAACTCCTCCTGTAAGTTAGCTCCTGCAGAACTGACTTTCCAACTAGCGAACTCCGCTCCCAGGTCCCCGTCGGGAAGGATGCGCACCCAGCGTTTCAGGGTAGTCTCATCTTCAGGCGGCTCTTGGCTAGTGCAACTTGTATACCGATGATCGCCATTGCTCTCTCTGTTCCTCGTGGAATTATCATGCAAATAAAAAGACCCATCAACTCCAAAGAAAACCTTACTGCATACCGTGTCACTGCGCTCCTTACAGTAAGTGCCAGGCATTGGATCGCTATTCTCCGCCGGGTTTCTACTATCCCAGCTAATCACTGTCGGCGGTGCCTCCGAATGGTCCTATTTGCTTGAAGTGGCTATGCGTAAGTATGGGTGCCTGACAAGCAATGTGTATACCATTTCAGAGCCAACCTACTTCCATTGTGCAATTGTGCGCTCAATTCGCGGAGGGACTTCGCCGGGGCAAGTACTGAGCTGAACTCCTTGGCTGTGTGGTTCACCCGCAACTTTGTTTTGAATGACGTTCGACGGCGGCAAGTGCAATGGTAGATGAAAGTACGCATAAGTGAACGTAGATCAAACATTCAACTGGACGTATCTAGCCAAGGTACAAGCAATGATCATAGTTTCCGCCTTGGTTGGCGCCCCACCAGGAAGGGAAGAGATGGGCGTTTCCTGCTGCACCCTGTACGGCAAAGGATAGAATAAACACCATAACCTGGGTGCCACCATCGAGAGCTGCCAGATTGCTTGTAAGTGAACTTGAACAAAGAATTGCTGAAGGACGTACCTGCACCGACAATGTAATTGTATTTCTGGAACTAGCGGGGGTGGCGTGTTCTCAGCTACCACTGAGAGATGAAAGCGATGATGAAGTACGCCATAACGGAGGAGTTGATGCCCACACAGAGGTAACCAATGAAGTAACTGAGAGGGGAAGACATAAAGACTGGGTGTCAGGTGCGAAGTAAATACGTACCAGATGATGGACGTGTAGAGGTGGTCAGCACCCAGCTTAGGCCAGTAGTGATGGATAATCCAGAATGGCACGGGCATGGCAATACCAATCAGGTATGGTACCTCATTCCGACCGAGAACAACTGGTGACTAAGACCACCCCATGCAATAGCCTGAGAATTATATTGCTGGGGTTGCTGACCGGACCAAATGTTCGTTCCCTCAACGGAAAGAAGGATATCTCGCTCATTGTCGATCATAGAGTTCTTTAAGACTACAGATGATGTAAGCATATGCGGGAAGAAGGGTGCATTCTCTTACAGTAATTCAAGACAGCACCGAGGAGGGTGCCAATGATCTGAGCAGTGAAAGAAGCACGAGGAGGGAGCTTCGCATCTATCAAAATGGGTTAATGTTTAAGACACGGGACAATTTTCGGAATACCTACACTGGCCGATCTTAAGATCGCGGAGCAGCAGAGTAGCTTGCGTGACGGTCTCTGAATACAAAGTCAGTGAGCGAACCGATGTTTTGCATACACGATCGTGTGCTTACTGTAACCATAAAGGACAAAGTACATGCTGGCCATCGGCAACCCAGGATTCAAATATCCTGCGATCATCTGCACCAGAGTTTCTATGTATAAGTTGAGCTCACATGAGCGATGGGAATTAGACATGATCACTTACGCAGCAAGAGATTGTAGCCAGTAGTGCCGTACAGGGCTTCGAAAAACAAGACCGCTACAATCGCCAGAAGGACGGATATGATAAGGCCCACCAGTGCCACAGCAAATGATGCCACAAATACAACATAGTACCAGCTGTTCGGTACGTCGGGGTACTGAAACAAGGAATCAATTAACACTTGTTATCACAGGAGGCACTAGGCTTACCTTGAGCATTTGAGCATAGTGAGGGTCGATGTCTTTATCCTCCTTTAGCTGCTCCCGCATCCCGTCATCTTTCCAGAATTTCCAGTTGACATCTCCACCTATACTCTCGCCACTTTTGGCGAAGGTTGGACGGGGTCATCCAGCTCCAGGACGAGCGTAGGTCATCACGGTTCCATAGAAGTAGATGTGTGAACGTAGCTCCGAGTTATAAGTTGGTGGCAAGAAGTCACACAACCCAAGTACCGGCGTAGTATGGTAACCCCTGTTCAGCGACCAGGGTAGGGTCGACTTCGTAGTTTGCACTCATGATCAATGTCTGATTGTACAAGGTGCCGTTCTCGTAGAACAAGAGTTGCAAGAGCTAAGTTCCTAGTCAGCGCGGGATCTATTACAAGACACAGTTAGACGCACGAAGGGGAAGCTCTGGGATTCCCAAACGTTGTTGTAGAAGATAGCGACAAAAACGACCCTAAAAAGAGCACATCAGACAAGGCTGATGAAGTAACTGTTGTAAACCTACATGCATAATAGATACCCAATGAAGCTAGAAAACTGTTGTCTTGTTAATCGCACCGATTCGTTTTACAGTCTAGCTGTAACTCACCTGGGCTTTCAGGGGAATGGTCATGGAATTAACCCCCCCAGAGATGTATTGTAAAATGGTACATCAGCTACAATACCACAATACCGCGTTCGCTTGAAAACCAACCTGCCAGTCGAAACAGAGCGAGAGGAGTCCAAGCCCTTCGTTACCATTGCTTCCGCCAAACACCGTAGTGACCACCGGGTTGTTCGGAAGAGCAAGGCAGAAGATTGAGAAGCCTGTGAGAAGAGGGAATATCCACTCTGGAAAGAGTTCCCAAATAATGATTCCGGAATTCCGAAGTAAGCCACTCGTCGGAAGACATGCAAAATAGTGCCACCCACGCTCCGAAGACGAGGTAGAAAACCCTGAATCTACGGCGGTTATTCGCATCATCATGGAAGAAGGCTTCAAACATGGACATGAGAGGAAGTACAAGCGGATAAAGCATCTTCGAGGGAGAGAGTAGAGTGCTTTTTTGTCACCATGCATCAGAGGACGTGCTGGCTATTGCAAAAGATAGACTTACTTCTCAGTATACCACCGATACCATAGCCTAGGAGCTGACTAGAGAACAACAGGAAGATGGAAGATGCAGCATTGGGGGTGATGTTGTAGTACAGGCGTTGGACGGCGAGGATCTCCGTTGCAAGAGCCGAGTTTGCTGCCGAACTAGCCATGATGATAATGAAGGCATTTTCCTTCTTATTGAAAGGATGCTGGAGAAGGGTAAGACAGGTGGGGTGTGATGGGACAACTGAAACTTACACGATTCAAGTGGCGGAACAGACCGCGACCAGGGATAAACGTCTCTATTGCCACTCCGAGAACGTATGAGATGATACCAAGGAACATCAAGGTTACTAAGACAGTTTGCTGTGAGCCATGAGATGAGACCAATGAAGCAGACGAAATAATGTTGAGCCCATCGGTTTGAAATAATAATTTCGGCTACATCGTGTAAGGAGTAGGGGTAGAGATCAGGAGAGTTAACTTACCCAAAGAATCACCGAAGGCGGAGAGACCTAGCCCAAGAAAGAAAGCACGAAGGTCCACGGATTGAGAGAGGGACCATCGTCAGTAGAGATAACGTGCGTCGCAATATCACGTTCGCTACTGAGCACAGCATCTGAGGAATCATCGCCGGGCGAGTCTGATGCAGCCTCGACGTCTGCCGCTTCTGCGTAATACGATTTTTCATCCTTCTCGAAGGACTTCTCGTCGGTGGTGCTAGGCACCCTGTCAACCGTCGTGAGATCTTCGTCGAGATGTACGCCCGTGCCTTGATTGCTCATTGCTGGTGGTTTGAGGTACGGGGTACGAGGCGGTCATTGGGGATGGCCAGAGTTGGTCACATACACAGGAAGCATTAGTACTGAGGGTTGCTATAATTTTAATTTGCTAAAATTGGGCGGGGCAGGTTACGGGCCACGGCGAACTCATTTACGCGTGAACAGTACCGACTGACCTTGTGTGATAGGATCACATAGCCTCTTCAAAACGGGGAGATAGTAAGGGAAAGAATGCCGGGTCGTAACTATGAATAACTTAGTTAAACCCAGTAAGTCGCTAGTAGGATCATTTGAGGGCTCATAGCCGTACCTTGGAGCATCAATACATCAGCCGACGGCCCACATGGTAGCAAGCCGCACAACAAACCGAATTCTCGTCGGCACGAACCCACATGGCTTCCGAGCGATCTCCGTGCGACCCATAGGATCCGCCAAGCTCGTAAATAGTACTACTATTAATAAATTAGTACTGCAGAGACCTCCTCGGGCCACGAGGTACGGCAAAGTGAGGCACCATCAATGGATCCCCCTTGAATGCGTATAGTAGTAACGACTTGACTGTTTGAGTGAGTCCTCGACTCAGCCACCCAGTGGCGGCATGGATACGTGGGTATGGTGCCCTGACCAAAAGCAACCACCGCGGACTGTTCGAACTTCGCAGGCCATCGCGTTCTCCACGTTCCACCAGTCGTGTACGCGGTGTAGGTGTGGGAACTCGAAACCCAAAATTGCTCAAACGGTAACGATTTAGCGACCATATCCTCCTCCAATGAGTGACAATGACATGAATGAACAACTCCTTGTGCAAATCGGCTCTTACAATACCAGCCTTCAAGGCGGACCAGGACTTCCCCAGGATCTCGTCGATTGGTTGGCTCCCACGTTGCAGGTTTCTTCCTTCCTCTCCAAGGAGCAGAGAGCACCAGACCTCGTTGCCATTGGGTTCCAAGAATTACTTCCACTCCACCTTGGACGTACGTTTCATCTGTACTGTGTGTGGGAACAGAGCTGACAGACCTTGCGGAAAACACAGTCGCTGGGAGATCCAAGTCTGTCATTGACGAGAAAGATGTGCATATACGCACTCAGATAGAAATGCATGCCCCAAACAAGGAGTCCTATTCTCTTGTCGCTAAAGCTGTCAATGTCGGTGTCGCATTGCTCGTGTATGCTAAAGACGAGACGATCGCCCGTCGTGTATGTGACGTGCAGACACAATGGACGGGTACTGGGCCTGCATATATGGGCAACAAGGGTGCTGTAGGCGTAAGATTCCGTGTCGCCGACCGTGGATCTAAAGCCGGCGAGACATTCACGTCAGTGTGTTCAAGAAATAGCGTTCTCCGAGCTCACCCAACCCCGGTAGCTTTGTTTGTGCACATCTCACAGCCCACGAGACGCGCCTCGATCATAGGATAGCAGACTATCACCATATCGTCCGGACACTTCTCTTTCCGGCGACACCTTCGTTTCCCGACGGGCCACTCACCACCATGTATACTACTTCTCATCTCTTTTTCCTCGGCGATCTCAATTTCCGTGTGGCGATACCCCCTTCACATCCTCTCCGGACGGCGTCCCGCGGAGAAGAGGCACAATCCATGCTCACTGACGACAAAACGCGAGAGACACTGAAGGAGTACGATCAACTCATCAACGAACGTCGCAAAGGACGCGTATTCATTGGTTTGCGAGAAGGTCCTTTTTGGACGTTCAAGTGCACATACAAATGCTTGCTAGGAGAGGTCGACAAGTACAAGTACGCCGCCTATCCTCTTAAGTGTGCCTCTCACTAAGATTCTGTTACTGTCCGTAGCGTGAAACGAATTCCATCGTGGACAGACAGAATCTTGTACACGACGTACATGGACTCGCCTGTTACCCCAGACAAGTCAGACATCGACAACATCTTGTACACCTCGATCCCATCGTATGTCACCTCGGATCATGCAAGTTCCTCTCTTTACTATCGTACCCAACACCCTGCTGACCAAACATTTACTCTCATTTCATGGCGCAGAAACCGGTCGTATCCCTCCTCCTGCTTCCCGCACCACAAGCTCTGCCTGTGGCTTCGCCGTCGACCGCGACCGAAGGAGAACCGCCTGCGAATCCTCCCAGCCTTCAGCTGCCCTCGACGTACACTCCAACGCCTGATCCTCTCGCAAGCATCAAGAAATACACAGGCTGCACGTTGGACCGCCTTATCGGTTACACGTGGTGGCTCCTCGTCATCGCTGGTGCGGGTTCCACCGTCGTCGGCATTTTCAATTTCTGTTGTATGTATGCGAGTTGGAAGTGGCTTGGACGGTGGTGGTGGGGGCCGTCGGATGGAAACAGCGTTGCTACGACAGTGGATTCCGCGTGAAGCAGGTGGTCCTGCTTACACTTGAGATCTGAGAGGTCAGGTGAGCTTTGGTTGTACATATAGTATGCGAGGCATTTCTTTGTCGTCCGCTTAATGTTTATTTGTGTTTGAGCGCATCACCAATCATATGGAGTCGCATCACTACCCGATGTTGCTAAACCTATAGCCTATACAACCTACCGTAATTGCATGGGTGTCGTCGTATTACAATAAGATACCCAGCCCTGTAGGTGTAACGACCGATACCGCCTATCTACAGTAGACTCTGCTATAACCCATACTGTTCGGGATAGCCACAAGAGTATGGGTTACAACAGAGTATGGGTTCTGAGAGAGGTGTTATGCCCTAAAAATTGAAAATGGGGTAGCCAAAAGGTGTGGGTTGTCGTAGAGTATGGGTTAAATCACGTATGGGTTATTACAGAGTCTACTGTATAGACCTAGGTACCTGCCGCCCTCCTGAGACACGCCCCGCCAAATATAACAGTTTATGTGGCAATCAAAAAACACCTGAGAGGATTCTCACCCTATCGCCTTGTTATTCCTTCATCCTCCCCCGCAAGCGAGATCGCTGAGTTCCACACGCGCTGACTTCCTTGATCATCCTCGTTCCCAGGTAAAACACGCTCACCGCTTCCCTTTGAGGGAACGCGCACGAACGTAAGAAGAAAGACCGCTACCCATGCAGAGGACGTCGCCACGGTCATAAAAGCCTGCGGGAAAAACGCGACCGTGTTAGAGTAGACAAATCCGTACATCGCCGGGCTGACGATCTGTGAGCTGTCACGACGCAACGAAGCAAACGACCACAGGCGGTAATGGTGTCAGCCAAACGCCAAACGAGGAGAGTGGAAATACACACGCGAGAGCCTGTAAAACGCTGAGCGCGCCAAAGAGTTTACCGACTTCGCCTCGGTTTGCAGGGCGCCGATGCAAGTAAATCTCTAACGCGAGCGACTGTGCAGCAGGAACGAACCCTGCTCCGATCGAACCGACAACACTCCCCAACGAGTACAGTACACCTGTACTCGCGAGTGCCATGCACACGAAAGATGCACCTTCTAGCCACGCAGAGACACGTGCAATTGCAAGATCAAGGGCGGGAGAGCCGGAGGCACCTAAAGGTCTCTCTGACATATTTTTGCGCGTGGTATCGCGGGATGAGGAAAGACCAGCATCTCGAACGGGCTCACCAGGTGTGGGAGGGAGCTGGACAGATGCAGGTTGCAGATATTTGATGATAACTATGTAGTGCTTCAGCACAATTTTCGGCATGAGAACGCGATTCTTACGGGGTAAAATGGTTGCTAAGACGATTGCACGGGTGACACCGACAAAAGATACAAAGTAGCTTGTCTGGTTCACATGATCAGTGACGAAAGAATCCAGTCGAGTTGGGGATACGCACGATCTCTGGTGTCCAGTTAAACTGCGCCGCAGCATATTGGAATTTGTAAGGGAGAGAGCCCTGTGATGGCGGGATGAACCACCTGGTATCAAAGATGAATCGCGACACTCACCAAGAGGCCCAAGATAAGTCCATAAGCAACAGCAACGGAAAGCAAGCTCCAATCCTTTCCCTTTCGTTCGAATGGATTTATATCCGAAGCCCGTTCCGGTAGTAAAACGGTGAGCGGTGTCAGGAAGCTAGCGATACTCCTCAGGACATCGAGAACGGGACCGTTGGATACCCAATTCGCCTTATACTGTATTTGCCGCAGACGTGCGCCCCGAGCTCTTGCTCGAGTCAATGATTCCGGAAGGATAAGGAGAATAGCCGTGGCGTAAAACACATGGAGAAGGCAGACGAAGTAGAAGACGGACAGTATGGACCCCGTCAAGCGTATTAGGAGACCACCGAGGATAGGCCCAACAGCACCACCAAAGAATACAAGACCGAGCGAAAGTGAAAAGTATCGTGATCTACCCAACGAACGATTTTTTTTAAAAATGTATAGATACGCCGAAGAGGGCAACTAACCTTGTGGATGGGTGGGTTGTGTCCGCTAGGTATGCCTGGTTGACTGCCGTGCCAGTCGACAAACCTGATAGTGAGGAATTGATCACATTCAACCAGCTAACCCTTGAATGAAGGTTGTTTCCCCAGCAACTTACTTCCAAAGAGGCCATCAAGCAATGAACCCGCCATAGGGAACCAATATCCTCCAGGCAGTACATCTACGTACCATGCAGTGATGAGGTGAGCAAGATCAGTCGCCAAGAGACCGAGTATAGCAACAAAGACGACAATCCGCCGTCCAGAACGATCGGACAGCTAATTGGACATCTCAGCCAAAGTACCACGCCATCGCACACAACTTACGGATCCCCACCAACCAGTTGTAAGGCAGCTGAGTATCCCTGTCGTGGTAATGAAAGCTAATGGTGCAAGTTCGGACGACAAAGAGATGAAGCAGGGAAGAGGGTGCAAACCTGCGCTGAGTTTCGCCACAACTGCTTGCACGACTGGATCCGAGGCACACCTCTGCTCGTCAAGTCCGCTTTGGGTATAGTCCGACGACGGAGTGTTTGCGGGTTTCGGAAGGTGAATGGGGACTGTGTTATCTGCGGTGCTGCTGCCATCAGAAACCTGTGGAACTGGCACAGCAGCGGTGCCCGTTACTGTCGTGGTTGTCAGAGGGGATGCCAAGGACCCCACAACATGCTCATCTATCACGTATTCCGGTCTGTGAACACGACACACAAGGTCAGTGTACAAGGACACCTTTGGGGCGAGCGTAGCAGAGTATCCAATGGAACCAAAGGGTATGCCGAATATGAGCCTTATGGAAAGTTACTTTCAGCAAAGATCCTGGACATAGGGCATGATTGGCACTCACCAGTAGGGTGAGGGTCGCTTCCACCAAGGAAGGCTCTTCCATGAGGTAACTTCAACAGCGTGTTCTTCGTCTTCCACCTCAGACAGAGTGGAATAGTCCCGATGAAAATCAAGGAGAGTTGATCGTTCGTTATTCTGATAAGATTGTTCACCTGGAGGGAGGGGGTCTTCTACGGCCACGGCGCCTCTCAGAGTCATGCTTTGTAGCGCAGAGGGTGCTGGGGAGACAGCGATACTCAATTAGATGGCCCGCCGTGCGTTAAATTGCAATACTAAGAGGTCCAGGAAGGCTATACTCCTGCCCCTTTGTAAATTAGGTCCGGCGAATATGCATGCTCGCGAAGCACCGCCCAATGAACCTGGCCCTCAACGGTTCTGTTCAACGTATAAGATAGCGATACCGGTGTCGGTCAATCACGGCACGTCGAACCATTGACAAATGATCGATGGGAAATGGGAGTTGTTCAAGTCTGTCGACTCGCTCTGTTTCAAGTTGGAGCATGGTTAGGCCAGTTGACGGGTCGTACTTTACGGCAACAACTTGAATCGGAGATACAGTATCTTGTCAGAACTTCTCACACGTTGACCTCGCTTATAGTCGGGCTCAGGCCAGCGCGATCATGGTGAGCTCGATACGCGGATAACTCACCTAGGCGCACTGAAAACAGGTTGAAAAGTCGCATACGGTTGACATACCACCGACCCTCAAGGATTCCCTCCGCAAATTCCGATTTGCAAGGCGGAACCAGGGGAGTGCTGCGCTCATCGTCAAGATCAACAAAGCGAAGCTCGTCATGGAAGAGGAAGGCCAGTTTGACAACATCTCCATTGGGGAACTTGCGGAAGGTAGCTGAATCGAATTGATCATGAATACGCATGAGTAATCGGTCTACATCATCACCGCCAGAGCTCCCTGAGAATGCACCGAGATTCGTCGTGCTCTCCCATGAGCTCAAGCATAAGGATGGAAGAACATCATTCCCATTGGTGCTTGTCAACTGGGCTCCTTATTCATCCGAGATCACGCTCATGACCCTGTACGCGAGTGCATTTATACACTTCCAGAATGCTGTGCGTACAAGCCGTTTATCTCGTCAATCACAATGGTAACGTTTTCCAGGCGGACATATCCAAGGTCATCGAGATCCGCGAAGGGGCAGAGAGTCTTACACAGGATTTCATTGACGCGAGCCTCCTCTCATCTTGACTGTTGATTACATCGCTGCCGGGACATTCGTTTACCATGGCCTCAAGGATCAGCAGTTTTGTACCTCAACGTCCGACACTTACCGTTCAGAAATTGCTATCAATGTTTACCACCCTTAGCCTCTATTTCTCCTTGCCGGTCTAGATCTGACTGAGTTCGTATGGCTTAGGTGCCTATCAGCTCAATGCGTCAGATCGCAACTCAAGTACTCGCGGTTGAGACCGAGCGCCAAAGTTACCAACACAGACACTTTGATGGCATCGGCTATGACGCTATGACCACGTCACTGAGTCGTTCGATTGCCTGCAAGAATATCGGTATGTATTTTTTTCCTGGAAAAGCTCGCTCGCTATGGGTCGGAAGACTCATGCGCGAAGTGGTTCCGAAATCGAAAGGAATAGTTCTTATTCAACCGCCAACAGCACCCCGCCCCGTCGACCCTAGTTACAAGGTGGGACAAGGATACTATATGCCCGTTAGATCCACATTGTTCTAGGGGGTGTCCCGCTCTCCTTGAAAGTCACCGTTATGTCCAGAAGATGTACTCCTAGTATTGTTTGCAAAAGCAAGATACCTGGGCATGCTCATGGTTTTTCGACTCCATGCAAGCCTTGCATGAACATTTAAACCCAAAAGCCACGTACGAAGCGGTACGTATGACAGACAGCTACTCAATTCTAGATGTGGACCTGAGAGGCCGGACTCTAATCGACGGTATCGACCTCATACCTAAGGTACAATATCGGGCATCACCATACGCTGGCACCCTTCCTCGTCCCCACGCTCAGGTGATCCACGGTCCTCAATTGGGTCGGAGGGAATGTGCACAAACAAAAGGAAGAAGCACGTAAGACACGATGTGCACACCGACACGATCATAATCGCTTGCGGGAAAACCGCGACCGTGCTAGAATAGACGAACCCATATAACGCTGGGCTAATAATTCCAGCCCTATCGTTTTCAGGAGTGAAAGCAGCGTCGTTAACGGACTATCAAGGACCGGCATACCAGCATGAAGCTGGCCTAGCGAGATAAACGGAGTACGTACGAGAGAGCATTTATAACGCTGAATGCACCGAAAAGTTTACCGACTTCGCTCCTATCCTGGGAACGCTTATTCGAGGAGACCTCGAGTGCGAGGGAATCCACAGCTGGACCGAACCCTACTCGAAGCGAACCCAGTACATTCGCCAATGCAAAGAGGGTACCTGTACTGGCGGCTGCCATGCCCAGGTACTCTACCCCTCCTAATGCTGCAGATACGCGTGCTAATATGAGATCGAAGGCAGGAGAAGCAGAAGCAGATCTTTGCTTGGAGGCATTTGTGTGATCCGAACCTATATGCGAACTGGCACGCGGTTGAAAATATTTGATAATGACTGTGGTGCTTGAGCACACTCTTTCGCAACGAGAACGCGATCCTTACGGGGCAAAATAACCGTCAAGAAGAGCGCATGGGTGATGCCGCGGAACGAGAGAAAGTAGCTCGCCTGATTTATATCGTTAGCAGCCAACGAATCCGGTCGGGTCCTAAACACCTACAATTTCCGGCGTCCAGTTAAATTGAGCCGCAGCATATTGTATTTGGTAGGAGACGGAGTCCTGTTAGCCGTGAAGAGAAGTCCGGCGCCAAGAAGTGCCCCAGCACTCACCGAAAGGCTCCCGGAAAGTCCACGAGCGACGGCGATACAGAGCAAGCTCCAGTCTTTCCTCTTCCGCTTAAGTGGATTCGCATCTGATATTGCTTCGGGTAGCAAGACCAGGAATGGACTAAGGAAGCTAGTGACCGTCTTCAAGACGCCGGAAGTGTGGCCACTGGATAATTTGTTCGCTACCACCTGTCTTCGTCGCAAACGTGCACCCCGAGCTCTTGCTCGAGTCAATGACTCCGGAAGGATAAGCAAGATTGTCATCGCATATAGCCCGTGTGAGACGCAGACAAAATAAAAGACAGACAGTATCGAACCCGTCGAACGTATGAGGAGGCCACCGAGAACAGATCCGACAGCTTGACCAACGAATGTAAGACCAAGGGAAAGCGAGAAGTATTGTGATCTATCCGATGGATGGTTTTAAAAAAACGATGGACATAGCACGGGAGATAACTGACCTCATGGATGGGTTAGTTGTATCTGCTAAGTAGGACTGCTTCATCGCGAGGGCAGTCGACATACCTACGTGTGGAGTTGAATATCTTATAAGTAGAGCGAATCCTCGAATGAGCTGCTTTGCCGAGAACTCACTTCCGCATAGGCCATCGATCGTGGAGCCCACCAACGTGAACCAATATCGGCCGGGCAGCACATCCACGTAGCATGCGGCGATGATCTGAACGACATGATTTGTGAAGGCACCGAGTGCAGAAGCAAAGATGACAATCCGCCGTCCATAACGATCAGATAGCTGCATAGACACCTTCAGCACAAGCCTACCGTGCTATTATGTAACTTACCGATCCCCACCAGCCAGTTGTCAGGCAGCTGAGTATCCCCATGGTCGTGTAGAGAACTAAGTGGGTGTCCAGTACGACTCAGAAGAAAATAGAGGAAGCGGGGCAAACCTGCATGAAGTCTTGCAACGGCCGCTTGCACGACTGGATCCGAAGCACACTTCTTTTCATCGGTCTGGGTATAGTCCAAACGGTATGTGTCGCACGGAAAGTGAACGAAGGTTCCGCCGTCTACGGTCTCGACATCATCAGAGACCTGTGGAATTGGTACAGTTGCGCTGGCTTGTGCGAGTGTGTGTGTCAGCGGAAATATCAAGGGAAGCTGATCATCCGTAACGTGTTTCGGTCTGTGGACATGGCACACAAGATCAGTGTACAAGGCGACTGTCGGCGCGACTCCAGCAAAGGTTGCAACGGCACGAAAGGCGCTAGCAAAGACAAGCCTGACGCGGAATTATGTCAAGTGAGGACCACGAATACAGGCATGATTGGTATTGACCAGTAAGGGGAGGGACGCTTCCACCAGGGAAGGTTTTTCCACGAAGAGATTTCAAGAGAGTGCTCTTCGTCTTCCTCCTCGGGTAGAAGGGGTTCTCTCTGCTGCGAACTGAGAAGAGTATCCTGCTCTTGATGTGCATTAGAGTGTCCCTCGTGGTCGTCGACATCCTCTGCGCGCCTGGTGCCTCGCTGATGGGGAGGAGTCATGGTTCGTGGAGCAAACCTTGCTGTGGCTGCACGTTTCACCGTTTGGCGGTACGTGGGCGTTGGACGCGTTATACCTGACTAGGACTAGTATACTGACGACTCGACCTGAGACCCTGCATGTCAATGGTATGATTGGCCGCCACTGACAGTAGCAGGACGTCGGGTGACAAATTGTGGGGCCGTGACGACTTTGGTTTAATGACGCTGGGTGTGCGATACAAGAGCGTACATAGCTGGGGCCTTGGCCCAGGGGAACAGTCCGAGTCGGGAACTGCATAACCCGCACACACTACTTCCTTCTTTGGGTATGCGCCACGAACGTCGTTCGGGTCGGAATCCAAGCTCACTGATTCATTGAAGGCCAGCTCAGACTCTTATACACGATACATCGACTGTCATATATTGTATTAGGTCAACCACTGGAGATTAGCTCAAACTTCACTCGTTTACAGCAGACACATCAGCGGCCCATTTATTGGTTGGTTCGCAGTATATGTAAGATAGAAAATGCGTGCTACTCCCTGGGAACAAAAGGGCTGGTAACACGCTTTGACGGCGCCTCAACGATTGCAGGCAGGTTCCGTGCCATCTCCCTCGTGCCAGCCGGGAATGGCAGGTCGTCCACACCTTTGGGTAGCACTTTTTCATACTCTCCTTTAGCCTGATGAGCCTTCGCCACACTAGTCATTTTTTTCTTCGCATCGCGAATTAGAACCTGAGCGTCATCGACACCGGGAACGGCACCCTTAAGAAAGACCAAGTCGAGCTGGCCGTCAACTCGCATGACGGTGAGGTTCTGGACGGTGACACGTTCACCGCCAAGCCGACCTGCCATCTTTTTACCGGGCCAGACACGGCCCGGATCCTTAACGACGTAACGAGCCACTCAGCAAATCTGTCACGAGTTCGGAACACCACAAACCTGATGAGCGCCAGTGGCTCCGGCGGAACGATGTGACACAGAGACACCATGGCTTGCTCGCAGCCCTTTGAAGTTCCAGCGCTTCATAGTGCCTTGGAAGCCCTTGCCGATACTGTTAGATACCCTGCATTAGCGAAACTTCGGGTTGCATATCGTCAGAAGGAACCGCACGAATTAGCTATGACATCAACATATTGTCCTGGGACGTAGTGAACGGCCGACAGCGTTGTACCTTGATGACGTTGAGTGCATCATGCTGACCCGGAATCTGAGGACGTACCAATTGGAATATGTGCGTCTGGTGTCACTGGGAATTCCTTCACTGTGTACTTGGGGGGTACTTTGGCTTTCCGGAAGTGTCCCTTCATTTGGTGCGTCGTGGTTCTACTCGGACGGTCAGACGCGCCTAGTTGAACGGCATGGTACTCGGTCTGATCTGGTCGCTTGTACACAACGTTGGCTGTCACTTGACAGTTCTCAAGCTATACCACGCTCAGTGACAGGTTCATTACGAGTCTAGATACATACCTGGAGAACCGTCACTGGAACACGCACACCATTGTTATCCCACATAACGGTCATCCCTCGCTTTCGCGCGATGAGTCCCGTACGAATTGAGTCTGCGGACCATCGGGGAGTGACCGTGGAACTCGACGCGTCGGTGTTCGCGGCCTGCGCAAGCCTTGCTGCAGTATCATGGAATTGTCTGCATTGTCGCAGGGTCTGGCGTGGACTTGGCGAGAACGTCCAGGGTCTGAGCATCGTCCGAGTTTGAATTTGAGTGCAAGTACTTCGTTGCAAAGGGACGTTTCTTCCCACTAGTTCCTTTTTCGGCGTGCTTATGTTTTCGTCACTTGCAATTACTAAGCGCTAAGCATTAGCACTTGTCTTCTTTTTCGAGTCGCGCTACATGCACCATATCACAATATTGGTCAAGGTGGAAAACGAGAGGTAAGAAGATTGCGGTTTAGAGTCAAGCGCTAAGTTCTTGACCGTTCACGGGAGTCCTTTCACACCGACAGCCGACCCCACTCAGCCAACTTATTAGCTACTAAAGTAGTAGCACGCAGACGACTTGAACTTCATCCTTCGTAAGTAGGTCCCATCTCAGTCCCCTTTGACAGTAATGATACCGGCGACTTGGACGTGGGTGACGGTCCTATTTATCGTGCCCGGGGTTCGCTTCTAAGTACTCTTTGGCCAGAGTGTCGTGGAATTTCTTCCGTGACCGTATGGAAGTCAACTGATCAGCCACATTGCCGATGCCCAGAGGTCTCAATCCCCAAGTGGATAGCATGAAAGGACAGGGGCGAGCTGCGCCCGAGAGGTTCACTTCGTCGATGTATACATGAAAGTAAGACTGGGTATTCTGCCGGTGCAGCCCGACACAAGCAATTTCTCGAGCGATCAACGGATTTCCAATGTCTGCCCTCATCGCTCTTCACATTCCTCGTTCCCAACTGCCACGACAACCTCATGGTTCGCCACAGGCTGACCTCCTTCGTTCCCATCTTCGGGTGGAACGCGGTTCCCAGTTGAATCCGATGGGGCGCGGACAAACGCAAGGACGAAGAGCGCGAGCCATGTCGCACACACCGACACGACCAGAAACCCTTGTGGGAAATACGTGACCGTGCTAGAGTAGACAAACCCGAACAACGCCGGGCCGATAATTCCAAATCTATGGTCAACGAAACCCCACGATCGTACGTGGAAGTGAAAATGGGTATTGTCAGCCGACAGTCGTAGACCAGCACACAGCCGGCCTAGCAAGATAAAATACGTACGAAAGAACCCGTACAACACTAAATGCGCCAAAAAGTTTACCAGTTTCACTCTTGTTCTGGGGACGCTGGTTCGAGTAGACTGCGAGCGCGAGGGACTCCAGAGAGGGAGCGATCCCCGTACCTAACGAGTCCATCATATTAGCTAACGTGAAGAGTGTCCCTGTACTCGCAGCCGCCAGGCCGACGAAAGACAGCCCTTCCAACCCCATAGACACGCGGGCTATTTTGAGATCGAACGCGGACGTATTAGAAGCGTGTAACGGTCGCCCCATAGCATTAGTTTGAGCTAAGCCTGGAAGTGATCTAGTACCACGGGGGATCGAAGGGTCATCACCTCGAAGAGACTCTTCAGGGGCGGGAGGGAGTTGGATAGGTGCGGGCTGTAAATATTTGATGACAACTATGTGGTGTTTGAGTGTAACGTCCCGCACTCAGAGCGATTCTTACTGGGCAAAATGACCGCTAAGAAGAATGCACGAGTAACGCCAGTAATGGAGACAAAGTAGCCTGTCTAATTTGTATCGTCAATAAACCGCCAAGGTGGGTTCTAAGCACCTACCATTACTGGCGTCCACTTAAACTGAGCCGCCGCATACTGTAATTTGTAAGCGGATGTGCCCTAGTAATGAGGGTGATGACTATTCGGGCGTCAAGAAATATCATAGCAGTACTCACGATGAGGCTCTCGAAAAGTCCATAAGCGATAGCGATGTAGAGGAGACTCCAATCTCTTCCTTTTCGCTTGAGTGAATTTGGGTCTGAGGCCCGCTCCGGTAATAGAACAACGAGGGGACTCAAAAGGCCAGAAATGCTCTTCCGAAGATTGAACACGCTACCACCGGACACCTCATCCGCCTTTTCCTTCCTCCGCTGTCGACGTGCTCCACGAGCCCTCGCTCGAGTCAATGATTCAGGAAGGATAAGCAGGGCGACCATGGCGAATATCCCTTGTAGAATGAAAACGAAATAGATGGCGGACAGTACAGTTCCAGTCGAGCGTATAAGGAGACCAGCGAGAACAGGCCCGATAGCCTCACCGACGAATAGAAAACCGAGAGAAAGGGAGAAATACCGCGATCTACGCAACGGATGGTTTCACAAACAACGCATACAAACAGTGCAGGGACAACCGACCTCGTGGATGAATCCGTTGTATCTGCTAAGTAAGCCTGATTCATTGCTACGCTGGTCGACAAACCTGTGTGTGAGGTTGGGTGTTTTCCTCAGTAACTCAACCGGCTGACGATTCGTGACAAAGGTCATTTGCAGGGTGCTCACCTCCGGATAGGCCATCGACCACACAACCTAACAAAACGAACCAATACCCCCCTGGCAATACATCCACGTACCATGCGGTGATAATCTGAACAAGAATATCTATCAAGACACCCAGTGCAGAAGCAAACAGGACAATCCCCCTTCCGTAAAGATCGGACATCTGAATAGACAGTCAGTCAAAAAGTCTACCATGCTACCATACGCAACTTACGGATCCCCACCAACTAGTTGTGAGACAACTAAGTATCCCCATGGTGGTGGAAAAGACTAAGGAGCGAGTTCAGACAGTTCGGAAAGAAACCAGATGAATCGGTGCAAACCTGCAAAGATCTTTGCAGCGGCTGCTTGCACGACTGGATCCGAAGCACACTTCTGTTCGTCAATTCGGGTAAAGTCCAAGGAAGCGGTGTATATGGCGTCCGGAAAGTAAACGGAGGCTGTGTTATCCGCAGTCTTGCCTTCATCAGAGATCTGTGGAATTGGCCCAACGGTGTTGGCCGTTACGATGTTTGCTGGTGGGAATGATACAGAGTGTTGAGCATTGGTTATGACATATTCCGGTTTGTGGACGTGGCATGCAAGGTCAGTGAACAAGGTGACCGCCGGGGCGATTCCGGCAAAGTTTACAACGCCACGAATGGCGCCGACAAAGACAATCCTTGCGTCAGACTGTTTTGAGAGAAAGTCATGAATATAGGTATTTTGGGCACTGACCAGTATGGGGAGGGACGCTTCCACCAAGGAAGGTTCTTCCATGATGAAACTTCAAAAGCATGTTCTTCGTCTTCCTCCGTGGACAGACGGGATTCCTCCTGCTCAGAACTGAGAAGAGTACCCTGCTCTCGACATGGGCTAGAGTGTTCCTCAGGGTTATAAATGGAGCCCTCTGCGCGCTCACCACCTCGCCTGAGGGGAGTCATGGTTTGTAATGTGCAAGGAGTTGGCTGACGGAGACAAACCGAATACGATACAGCCTTACGTTCGATGGCGACTAGGCCAGGGATAGTCGCCGCACTGTCTCCAGGGACTACCCCATTTGCGCGCTGTCGGACAAAGTCCCGGCTGTAAAATTGTATCGGAGGTGGGGATCCTGACACTGAGTCTCAACATACACCGGGAGAACAACCTGGAACACAAACACCAAAGTAATATTGCTCTCCTGTTGAGTTATCGCGCGACAATTTCTCAATCGGCGGTTCCGGGTCCTTCGGGTAACAGTGCCACATGTACAAACACGTCCATATACTAGTCCGGTCTCGGTTCACTAGTTCGTCGCCACTGCGTACAGTATCCCGAATGCTCAGATGGAATGGAACATTGGCCTGGACATGAGACTCTACTTACGGACCAATCAAAGGACACGGGAAAACAGAATGAACACCATCTAGAGTCCAACCTTTGGCGATGGCCTCACCTAGACTACGGGTCGATTGGCAGAGCTACCTTGGTCGCGAAAGATGGCAGAGCGCGATGGAGCACTGTTGTCGATCCATCTCACGGTGCGTAGGACTGATTCACGTGTAGCATCCTATTGATCGATACTCTAGATACGAGATGGTTGCCCCCGGACAGGTCAATCAAGGTTTTCCCCGAGACGCGTCCCCTTCGAGTCAACATACACGAACATTCTACCCGTCAACGCGCGGAAAAAGGAGTGCGGGCTCGCTATTTTGCCCGTTTGTGGTAATTGACATGGTTTCCTTTAGCTACAGTATCTTCGTGCCTACTTTCCAGATGCCGACTTTCCCGGAGAACTGCTAGGGAGTGCGCTGCAGATGGACGCCAGAGATGTGCGCCGTTCGAATGAATTTGATCCTTATCTTGGAACTCTATTGGAGGTTATGCCTTCTCATCATGCACAAGATGAATATACTGTTGTGTTTCCGATGGGTGACCTTGGCAGGGAACTGAGTGAGGTTATCAGTATTTTCGTGTCGAATTATGCTTACATTCTCCCAGACATCTCTCGTTTGAGTTCTGGAAAATCAGGATGCGTCGTATTTAACCCAGCAGGGTTACCATCATATGCATTCGAGACGCCAATCCTCCAGATCTCCTCCGCGGTTGGGCGAGCTCATTGGACTTCCACCCCTTATAGCACCTTGCTAATCCGGACCCACACCTCGGCATCCCTCTTCCGTCTGGAACATTCCAAAGCTATGAGAGAACTCGATATCACAAGGACTGAGACCGGAGACATCCCAATCGTAGACTGCAGAATCCTGGCTTCTGGTCCTGATATAATTGCGGTTAATCGTAGTGGAAGAGTATATAAGTGTAACACGTATCGCGGCGGCAAGGCGATGTATGTTACAACTCTTGCTTCTATTGCGATTCCTGATCATCTGTTTGTGCCAGGCAACTGATCGGCGCCCGCGAAGTCAGCGATGACGACCACTTTTTCCAACTTGGCATCACCCCTCGGAATGATGAGTGTTTTCTTGCGTCCTGTAGATCTGTCCAGCACATTGATTTAAGGGTACGCGAGCTTTTTTTTTGATTGGTGGGTATGCTCTCATTTCAACGTCGCAGTCACCGAGTTCGTTCAGGGACATATTCTCCCACGAATATCCAAGCGCAACTGTGACATCTTTTGAGAGCCCGAGGCACGACTACATCAGCCGTGTAACCACCACCTCCGATGTGATATGGCTTGATGATCGCTTCCGCCGACGGCCTATATTGAGCTATAAACATCATAGAAGCTTCGATCGAACTCTCAGAGTAATAACTGCTGACGTCAATGGGGGTATGTCTTGATCTTACTTCGCAGATGGTGCGACTTATCAGTGCTAGCCTCATTCTCCCTGTTGACCTCTCGAAGGAATGGTTTTGTCACTTTATACGATGTCAGCAAAGGCGCTGATGGTCTCTTGCATTGCAACTCCATCCCGTCTTGTTTGCCTTGCGATGGTCCGACGTTCACAACGTACGATGGGCATGCACTCATCCCGTTGCCCTCGGACACGGGTCTGACATTTCTTCGCCTCTGTCAACGTGGGAGCATCCACCGACAAGATATCCGTGTTGTCGGACCTGGTGAGGATCAACCGGGAACGATCCAAGAAGATCAAGTTACCCACCAATGGGATGAAGATGTTCTGACTTTGGAGAAGCAGGCGAATGAGCTGCCGACTGACTTTGGACCAGCTGGAGGAAGACATTACACTGAAGTGAACCTCCGTGGTGCTTACGAAAGTTCGTCGTTCTGCCCTTGCAACTGTATCCATCCTTATGATTAGTGCAGAGCTATTTGAGGCTGTAGACGATACTGAAGGGGACGGGGATCGGAATGCGTCCCAAGACGCGCTTGCTCGATTGCCTGACATTTGGCAGAATTCAGAAATAGAGAAAAATGCCGAGAATATGCTAACAACGTAAGATAGTTGTTTTCTTTACTGTTCCTTTACTGTTCTGACATTCACGTGTTCGTTTCTATAGGTTAGATATTCTTTCCGCTGCGGACGGAGGCGAGCACAGTTCGCTCACTAACTTCCTTGCTGGCAGCGCCGATACAAGGCTTGCTTTGGGTACTTTAAACTCCGGTTATCCCGCCATGCAGAGACTCGCAGGTCTTGCACAATGGCATTACAACATCCAAGATACATCCATCCCCACTCTGGATTCTCGATCTGTTTATTCCGATGCTTTGAATGAGTATCCGAAGGAGCTGGACCTCGTGTCGGGAGTCACAACACATGACCCTTCTGTGAGACGCGAGACAAAGGCCCGAGAACGGTTGGCCCTCGATTTGGCGCTCTCAGCCGACGTGTATTCTGTCCAGCCGCTCGCGGAACTCCGCTCTTCTACCGAAGGCGGGGCAACGTCGGGTACCGTAGCATATCCTACGGAAAGATCATACAGCGATGAGCCTCCTGAGATCAAGTTTGGGTATTTCAGCCCAGTTCGCAAGGTGGGTGCCAATCACTACGCGGACAAGGGGCAAGAACAAGAACAAGAACCATCTGTGTCAAGTCCGCTTGGAGTCCGACTTTTACTCGCCGAGTGGGAACTGGGGACAGATCCGGCAGACTACAAGTACCGCGACCCTTACGGCGTCGCGACTATAGGCACACAACCGATTCCACAGTACAGGAAACCACCCGCTGCTCCGCTGGCAATACAGAAAAAACAGGCACAGCTGCAGCAACCACCACCCATTGTCCCTGCAGCTACACAACCTCCGGTAATCCGTACTGCCGAACGTGTGCCTCCCAAAGTCCAGAGTCGAACTACGCACTCGCAACAGCAGTTTGAACCTGATACAGGTCTGTTTGCGCAAGAGCCGATGACAAGCACACAGGTACTCCCTGGTCCCTTCGGTGGTCGACCGGGTGCTAGGGGAAAGAAACCAGCGAAGAAACGGATAGGAGGATTTTGATGGCGGAGATCTAGTGGTGGTTATTTCTAGTACGCTTATTTGTGAGATTAGCCTAGCCTGGAGGGTGACTGGCTTGATGTGAACTGAAATCGCGTCCGACACCGAATTTGGCAAGTTTGCTCGTTTCAGGGTCGTCGCAGCGTCGAACCAGCAAACTGAGACCGGCGAGTGGAGTACCCTATTTCTTATTGGCGTGCTTCTCCCTCCCGGATCTCAGTCCTCACGCTCGCCAACGAAACCGCTTGCAAAGTCCTCATTGTCGACGCGCAAAGCGCACAAGACTGGGCTCTCTAGCTAGTCCAGCCTTGATCTGCGCTCCATGGATGGAACTAGGTGCATTTTTGGCTCAATATGGATCTACCTTGGGGGTTAGACGCTCATTCGTCCCGTAGAACGCCTCGCAATCCCTGGTTCGACCATGCGGCGTTAAATGATGCTCTGAAACGTGTGTTTGTTTGGACCAACTTCTCGCAGTCCAACACAACCCTTTTGCATACAGGAAACAAGTCAGTAGTATGTGCTTTGTCGGCCAGTTACATATCTACAATTGCAGGGTATCCGGTATGTCCGCCTGCGCGTCCTGCATTCCTGCCGAGTCTGACCGTGAATGTCCCAGTTGGACTCGCTGAAGTCGAGGTTACAGACCACCAAGATACGAGTCCCTGTTCCGAAACTGGCAGGTTTGGTGTACCAGGAGGAGGGCGTCAGAGGGTTCTATCGTGGGTTATGGATCCCTCTTGTCACGATATCATTCGTCCGTGAGTGTTTTTACACGCTCAGTCGTCAATCTTTTTGCTGAGTATTCCGAAGGTGCCGCTTCGTTTACCATATACAGTGACACGAAAGAATATTGTCGTAGCCATGATTATTTCTCCGGGGATAGGACATCCGACGCCGCCATTGCTGGCGGTATTAGTGGCGCACTGTCCGGATCCTTGATTTCCTTTGGAAGCGCGCGTGAGTGTACTGTTTCCCTCAATTACTACCACTAATATATGATGTTCAACAGCATTCGAACTTGTAAAAGTAACATCCGTAAACCGTTAGGTGACGCTGGCATCCTGACAACTGGTCCACCAGGTCCGCAGACAGCTCGAATACAGTATCGCGTCGAACAAGGGAATCCACTTGCAGAAAGCACCAGGTACTCTGGAAGCTGTTCGTGACATATTTAGGACGAACGGCTTATTTGGTCTGTACATCGGGTTCCGATTACACTTTGGTCCGTGACCCGATCCGACCCGTGTTTGTTGTGCACTGAACCCTACCTCTCCTGTCGTGGTACAGTGCGCGATACTGCTGGCACAGCCTTATATTTTTTTGAATATGACGCCATGCGTCATCTCCTGGGGCGACAACGCTCGGGCGAGCAAGGACCAACACCTCCCTGGTTACCAATACCCGTATCTCTCATCCCTTTTGTGTGCGGTTCGCTAGCTGGTGTCACCTCCTGGGCACTCATTTACCCGCTTGACGTGTGAGTCCGTGCTTGATCCGGTTTGTTCGGTTAGGCAAATCATGGCGACAATTCTTTCCAGCGTCAAGACTAAAGTTCAACAGCGTGCGTTATCCGGCACGCCGCCGAGAGGAGTGTGTGAGACTCTCCGTCGGCTTGTACGAGGTATGCTGGAATTCTCCATGGTCTATTACACTCCTTATCTGTGACATTACAAGGCCCAGACCCAAAAGACCCCAAACCCGTGCTTGCTGGAATAGCACGGATTTATCAAGGTCTTGGAGTGAGCGCGGTGCGCAGCATCACCACGCACGGACTCTTGTGGACCTTCTTCGATATCACGTCGCACTATATCGACCACTTACCCTGATCACAAGTCCCTCCGAGACCTCGATTTTACATCACCACCTAACTAACCATTTCATATTCATGGGCTGACGGCAGGTCACAAGTCACAACTTACAATTTAGACCCACGTTCCAAGTGTATCATAGCACTATGTCCCCATGGGCCTTAAACTTATAATACAAGACGGATTGGGTGTCACATTAACATCGCACATGCAAAAGATATGGTTTACATTTGTGGGTGGTACTGAGTATGAGATTAGTTGTTAAGGTATGGTACAGCGTCACACTATTCGGTTGTGCCACTCAGTTACGAGGGCCTTGATCGCAAAAACCTTGACAATCTATTAGAACACGCCTATGGTACGAAACAACAATACAGTGACCCACCAGTTGACAAAGGAGTTGATTATGGGCCCGCCCCTCGGTGAGTGGAGAAAGGTCAGCGAGATATTGCTGGATAAACTGCCATCCAGTTTGTTGCGTCGCGAATCTGGGTCCTAGTTGGTGTAGAAAGGTATATGTTATAGAAACCGCGTCCGTCAGCGGCGACATCGCAGCGACGGTTCTCAAACCATTGAGTGCGACATTGTAGTGAAGGTGACCACCGCGGAACAAATGACCGATCATCGTAACGACAGCAATCACTCGAGTATACAGGTATGCGCGAGGAATAAATAATACCTCGCGAACCACCACGTCGACGTACTATAGAAAAGTGGCTAAGCTCACGGTTACGGTAATTCATCGGAATCATACCCAGCGCCACGATAGTTTCAGCTTCTCGATGCAAAGGCAATTGAGTTCATCCAAGAAATCCGTTTTGGCATGTACAGACATCCTTCCCAGGCGGTCGGTCATCCTCGAAATCAGAACAATAATCTCGGGCGCAGACTCGTTCAGGTTCCCCCGGCGAAATTGCATGTGCATCCAATGTGTATGTATGACGAGAGCAAGGCCACGCATTTTCGCTTGCGTCGGACGTCCGATGATTTGCAACGTCGATCCCACCAAGTCGTCGACCGGAAATGCCGACAAGACGGATTTCACGAAGACGATAGAGAAATAGCCATCGAGGTCCTGTTGCCAATGTGGTGTGTCGACCAACCCGCTAAGATGCTCGTCGAAGGGTAAAAAGCGATATGTACCAGACATCGGAGAATCGCCCTTCGATGGTTGGTCGGTCGATCCAGTCTTCGTTGCGGAGTCACGAATGCGTTGCAGGTCCATGGCGTTCGAGCGCTCGCGATGTTAACCTCGATCCTCAAAGTGGTGGGTGCCACAGGTTATACCAGGGTTAAAATGTGTGGACGACGTCGTAAAGCGAGTGCAAGAGGAGGTGTCAGACAACACAGGGCTTATATACTTGGTTATGGAGGAAGTCAAAGCAACAATGGGCTTGGTTGTTCCATATAGTCCCATGTACGACTAGCAATATCGCCGGGGTAGCTCAGCTGGGAGAGCAACAGACTGAAGTTCTGGAGGTCCCGTGTTCAATCCACGGTCCTGGCATTTATTTTATTCCTTTCTCGCAATTTTTTACCACTTCCACTTGATCATCATGTCACTCGGCATACTGCGCCACTGGCCTCGTAATAGTGTTCGCCCGTTTACATACAGACCAATGAGCACCATGGCCAGTAACCTAAGAAAGCGAAGTGACTCCGTTTCGTCGAGGTCCACAACCTCAGGCTTTGGCCCTCAACAAACGTCGACTACGAAGAACTGGCATCCTGGTCTGATTCTGCATCAAGCCAAGTGTCACATTGATGCTGTCTGCAGGCCATGTCCCTGCCCATTTGAGCACTCGAGCATACTGGTTCGACAGTTTTGTCTTCGTCGGGTAACTTTATTGGCACGTCGTCGTTTTGTTCCGCCAGCTTGCCAGCGAGTCACACGCTAAGGTCGGTTTGTATACATCTACAATAACGTCGGACTACCTTAATATCGCCCAGGATATTCTCGCTCACCTTCTATGGATCTGGTCATACGTTTTATAGAACAGGGGATGAAGTTAACGCGCACGGTCAGGAGGTACCAACGTGCCAGAGTACCGCGAGGTTCACGTAATTTAAAGACACGTTCGTGCCCGAAGCCACATGAACCCGGGAGCTTGTGTGTGGATCGGACGAGGGAGCACGGATGACAGCCCGGGCGAACACTCATTCTGGCGGCCATACCGTGTCAAGACAAATTTCTAATAATACCAGGAAGTTTTTCTGGTGAGTTAGGGTACCTGTGGGAAGGTTGACTACCTTAGATGGCGGCCAACCAAAATCATTCTAAAGCCAAACCCAGCATCCCAGCATACAGAACATATGACATCAAGACATGACTGTAGAGCAGGAAAATAGCTTAGTGAGCAGGCGATTTTCTGATGTCTAGCATTCCCGCTCTTGCAGTTCTTGTCACTGGTGCTCTTGTAAAAGACTGCCCCTGAAGAGTCACATCCACGTTTATTCCTCCCGCTGCCGTGTGCGGCCCCCTTCCGCTGTTCTTGGCAGTCAACTGATCTGACTCTTTCTGACACCCCGCCTGCAGCCTTATTGGTATGTCGCCTTTCTATGTCGGTCAACCTAACAAAATTATCCCAAACGCTCCCGTGGTACCGGTGTCATTTTCGATCGCTTCACCCAGGTCGAGCTCGAAAGCGCTGACTCTGCCCAAGTCACCACCTAGTCGGCATTCCGAAACAGGGTGTTATCACACGGATGTGAAGAGGGGTTGGTGTCAGGGATTCGCTGGTCGGTCACTCTGACCGAAAAGCGAAGAAGAGTCGTGTGGAAATCATCATGACGACCCGTCGTCTGACTAAACCACCCATGCCTATACTCCTTGTCTGAATGGTAAGTACACAAATACAGATTTCTTGACGGAAGACCTCATCTTGTGGAGTCACAGGAGTCTATTCGGCTCCGTACTCGCGAGACTCCACAGCCTACTGACCTTGACCAGTCCTGCATTCCACATGATAACTTGATGGGATCAGTGTTGAATCATGTGCAGGCCTCCCCTGGAATGTCCTCAATAATTACCAGACTCTATGATCCCACACCCAAGTCGAACGTTGGTGATATCTGAGTCATGTGTACCAATGTAACGCATCAGTATGGGGAATCCAAGTGCCCGTGCTTCCGCACGAGACGAGAGGGTATATAATGGGTGGTTGGACGTGGTATCAGCGCCCTGAGCTTCTAGTTCATCCAGTCGCACAACTACCATTGACGGTGTCCTGAGCTCGATCTAGCATGATTGTCAAGCGCTCAATCCTTCTTGGAGCAACCATTGGGTGTGTTTCAGCTGCATACACGTCGGCCTTCACTGCCCCTGCTGCTGCGTAAGCCTGGATCTCCATATTGTCATGGCTCTGACTCCTCAGGCTTGTTCCACAGACCTACGGACACGTCTGCCTTTTATGTTGGTGCTTCAAATGGCACGATCAATAACACCGCTCCGGTTCCTGGCAAAGTTTTCGACCGCTTCATCCAGATCTGGCTCGAGAATACCGACTTCACCAAGGCTGCCTCACAGCCCGTCTTCGAGAACCTGACTACCCAGGGCATTCTCCTCAACAGTTACTATGGTGTGACCCACCCTAGTGAGCCTAACTATATCGCCTCAGTCGGAGGCGACTTCTTTGGACTCGCAAGTGACGCACTTACCTATATCCCGAACAACATGTCCACAATCGTCGATCTCCTGGAGCTAAACGGTATCAGTTGGTCGTCCTACCAGGAGAACATGCCCACGGATGGATATCCGGGCTTTAGCTTCACCAATCCTGATGGCTATACGTACTACGTGCGCAAGCACAACCCGACCGTAATCTTTAATTCGGTTGGACAGAACGCCACTCGCGCCGCCCGTATCAGGAACTTTAACGACTTTGCTGTCGATGTGGGTATTGTATTATCTGGTGGCATTGTCTCGCTCAATGTGTATGTAATACAGGTTGGGAACAACAGTCTTTCCCAGTGGATCTTCGTCACGCCAAACCTCCTAAAGTAAGTTGTGACAATTTAATCATGCCCCGAGCTAACATTTCTCTTAGCGATGGACACGATACTAATGTCACGTATGCTGCTGAATGGTTGGAGTACTGGCTGGTGCCTCTTCTTCAGGACCCCAATTTCAACACCCCTAGGACTCTGATCTTGTTGACTTTTGACGAGTACGCCGACTCACGAAGCGTGTAACTCCGTCTCAATCTTCCCTCAGGAATAAAACCTACAGTATCAACAACCGGGTATACACCATTTTACTTGGTGGGGCTGTCCCGAAAGGCCTCCGGGGTACGACTGATGATACATTCTATACCCACTATTCAACGTAAGGAATCACGTTCTCTTCGTTCGATTTCATCAGCTTATATACGCCAATAGCCTCTCTACCGTCCAAAATAACTGGAGCTTGGACAATCTTGGTCGCCAGGACACCAACAAGACCGTTTCAAGTGCGCTCATTCTCCCTTGTATCCCTACATAACCAAACAGCACTTGCCTTTTAGACGTCTTTGCCTTTGTTGCAGATGCCACCTCGTACGAGAACGAGCGTGTCACTGACATTCCCCTTCTGAACCTCACAGGCACCACTCCCGGTCCCCTGAACCCTACCGCTTATGTTCCATACCTCGCTCCGAACGTTAACAGCACTGGCGCTGGCGGTGGACCGACCTTTGTTGCACCGAATGTTAACATGTCCTTGAACGCGTCCACTGCACCGCCCCCGGTCAACTTGACAGCCTAACCCTTCCTCAATGGGTGATGCCAGAGTAGCTGCAAGGGCCGGCATCTAAGGTGTCTTTGGCGCAGCATTGGCTGTTGCCGTTGTCGGTTTGTTGCCTTCACTACTCGAACTCGCTGTTTGGACAATCGTATCGAGCACGGCGTAAATTATAAATTGTAACGATTGGGCATTTTTGCAATTATAGTGCTTGCAAACTTTTTTCTTCAGAGGCTCAGAGGGAGCGCAGGACTCGTGCTCCGCGAGAGTACTGCTGAAGCCCCCATCGATAGTTATCTCCATGTGGTTTTGGTTGCTTACTGGAGCGATCAAAGTGAGAAAAGTATCGTCAAAGAGATCGACGGCGGAGACCGCACGTCGCTCAAGGGGTCAAGAGATGATGACGATGCAGCGGCAACGAACAGCACAAGGCTGGTGAGATGTACGTCAGCCAGAAAGTCCCGACAAGCCCGCCATACCGCTCAAACTACCGGGCGGAGCGGGCACATCGAGTCATGCGTGCCATGTACATGACACCACCACGACAATGTCAGTACCAAACAGGCACGGCGAGGACCTACGAAACTGAAGAGTGCGTTAGATCGTCAGCTCAACGCACATAACGAAAGGAGGAAAACTTATCTAGAACACCCCGAAGAGTCAGATAAAGTGGAAGGTGATGCGCGCACACCAACCCAAGACGGTTCCCCCAACGGCCTGGAGGCGCCCAAAGGGGAGAGCGAACGACAGCAATCGTGAAACAAATGCACCCAGCGGAGGTACTGTAAGGTCAGCTCAAGAGGTGGGAGAGGCAGCATGCATGCTACAGAGGTCAGCGTCGAACCGGCGAGACGCACGTACCAAATGTGTCCCCCAAGTCTATCAAATGCGATGATGAAGGCCAAACGAGCGTGCCAGGTTGAGGCACGGAAGCGTAAGGTCGATAGCACCAACAATTTTACATGTGTATCAAACAGAGTGTCAAGCCTTGCAACTTAAAATGTAGCGGGGAGCTGAGGGGGAGGGGACAGCTACGCCACAGACGAGGTCAAAACTTTGACCATTGGCAAGTGAGTACTAATCATGCAATTGTATAGTTTCCATAATCTTTCTCCGGGTCGTATATCTAGGGTCGTGCGTATGTCAATACGGCAAAATCTGGTAAGAATTAAATCCTCACCTCCCATCGTGATGCAGGGAAGATGTGCTTGTTCCTCTGGTACCAGCTTCGTTCCACAACTTTCCCCGCATGTGATTCGTCCTTCTCTTTGGTTGCATCGGCAAGAAGGCGAACATCGTCATGGACGTCAAAGTTAAAGAGAGGTCCTGACTTTCCCCGAGCTTTGTTCACAATGAAGTCATAGAACGTGTAGTGCTTCACACTGTAAGCATCATAGCAACTGACCGTGCTAAAAGACAACCTACTCCTGGGATTATAAGATCCTCCTTGTTTTCAGAGATGAGTTAGATAATTTGGCAAGTCAAAGATGAAACAAAGACGTACCTTGATGTACATTAAGTTGTCAACACTAATACCTCTGAGTTCAGGGAACTGTTGCCGGCACTTCTCCAAAAAAGAGCTGATAGTGTCCCCTTTCTTACACTCGAGGAAAAATAAGGACGGTGATTCAGACACGTGAGGTGGAGGACCTACGAGCACTGATTTCCTATGACCACTCCCATCCCAATACGAGTAAGTGATCTCGATCTCCTCTGTCTTAAGTTCCTCCTGCTTTCGAAGCCATTCTTGGCGAAGTCGTTCCCTTTCCCTCCTTTCTTCTTCTTCCCGGTCCCGGTCAGGAAGAAAGGAAGTGTCGACATTGGGATTTTTGCCAAACTTGGCGCGTTTCACCACGGGTTCGCCGTTCTCCCCATCTGGAGTCTGACGAGAAGACACTTCTCCATCGCCTTCCTCCTCGTCCATGGCGAAAGACAGCGTCGACTTTGCTTTCTTGCGTTTCTTTACCTTCCTTGTCTCCTCTCTAAACAAATGCTCCACATGCCATTAGCTACTGTTCCTTGTGTGTTGAACCGTGCAATAGAGTCGACAGAAACACAGACTTACCTGAGCTCATTTGTACGGGCCGCTTCCCGCGCCTTTGCCTCCTCCAGCGCCTTCCTCCTCTGCTGGAAGTCTTCCAGATGTACAAGGCCAATCGTGCTATTCTTAAGGGTATCTTCCATAGAGTCATTTTGCCCGACGAACTTGTTCGCTGACGGACGTGACTTCTCGGTTTCATTGATGAGGTTTTGTTTCTGTCGCTCGTACTCTTCACGGTTCTGTAAACGCTGTTTGACGAGCTCATCTTGACGACGTCCTTCTGCTTTGTTGGTAGACATCTTTGCAATGTTGTAAACTCGGTTGGCAGACAAGTCGATCAAAAGAAGGTGTGAAGCGGAGTATCAAATTATTGCACCTTTCCTCTGAGATGGTACACGTCCTTGGCGTTCTCTTGCCTGACCTGCAGTATGCAAGGGTACGTGCTAGTAAAATATACCGTTCTCTTCGACTAATGCCTCGGTCAGCAAGCGTTGACCACGTTTTACGGCGTCGGAAACAGGACAGCCCATCGTCTCTGTGCACGACTACAAGTCCACGACCGCCAAAAAATACGGGACCTGACCCCGACACAGGTCACCGAACTCGCCTCTTTTCTTGCCTCTCCTTCTACCGCACCTCCGCTCCGTCGTATGCCACTTGCCTCGCCCGGCTTTAAACCTCTCCCTGTCTCCACTCCTATGGAGAACATTCGACGAAAAGCTTTCGAGGATTCCGTACCTGGTCCTGCAGATCCACTGAAAAGCTTGAAGATCGAGTCAGAAGCAAAGAGAGTTGTGAGGGAGAACATTGCCCACTTGAGGATGATCGGAAGTTATGTCGGGAAACGCCATGCAATGGGTTTGCCTGTCAGAGGACAGAATACCCAATCAAATGCCAAAACGGCGAAGAAGCTCAATAGGGTCAGCCGGTTTGGCTAGATGCGACACTGGCACGGCATACACTACTATATCCGTATTATCGGGAGAATCACGTCTATCCGGTGTGAATACAGTTTCAGGCATCATTGTTTGCATTACGGGTAAAGGACTTGCGATGTGAAGTTCGTCCGACCTTGAATCTATGAATACAGGTGAGTTTAATCGTCCCCTATGGGTACCTCCTCCTCCAGGTATTTCAACAATGTGACACGAATCTCCGTGCTTTCATCGCCGCGTAGCACGTCCGATAGAAATTCTGCTTGCACCTGCATCTGCACCTACAGAATAGTGAGGTGTACGACGCGTCTATCAGTCAAGTCCATTGCCACGCACCATCTCCAGTGCACCCCTGAGTACACCGCACAACACGTTGCTAAACCATAGACCGCCCTCCAGAGCTTCATCCGGTAGTTCAACGAATTCCGCGAGAGGGTTTTCTTCAAGAGTGAGAACGAACGATGAACCCGCTACTGTGCCCGAATGCTGGGTACTGCTTGGTCTTGATACTGGTGCACTATGCGTGACGGCCGGCGTGATGTTCAGAAACGACTTGAAGCCGACCTTGGAGAGTGCTTGAGTATGAACGAACGGTCGATGAGAGAACACGGTGGCACGCACTTTTGCCACAACCTCCCCGACCTCCCTGAAATCAGCACACCGGCCGAGAGAACTCCTCGCCAGAAAATCCTCGATCAGTCTTATCCCAATATTGTACCCCATCTTCTCAAGCTGTTTATTAACTTCGGCATAATCCTCATAGTCCTGGATCAACTGTACGACAAGGGCGCCATATGTGAGTGCGAAGAGTTCAGCGTTCTGTTGGGTAGGTCAAGTCCGATCGAAGTGGAGGCACAGAAGCGATAAGGTGTTGACTCACGGTTTTCTCGGTACGGCCTTTCCAAAGGTCCTCCCCGACGGCTTTGTACTGCTTGCTCGTCGTCGCCATCGTCGGCGACAATGTTGCGAGTTGGATCTATTTCCGGGTTAGTGATCACGTGCATGGAGTTTTCACCGTGTGTACGCCTTGCAGCACCCATAGTAGGTCCCATATCACAATCTATAGTCCTCGACACATACCGAATCCCCCTTTAAGACTCAACAAATACCGACGCCGAGTATCATAGATTATGTCTAGACCAGAACTTCAAGCACCACCAGAGATCGTACGTCGCCTCGTGTCGTACGGTCACCAATTTCCGGCTTGACTGTTTGCCATTAGTATTACGGCGATGCCGAGGCCAAAAAGTACACTACAAAGTGAGTGTTTCACCCAGGGTGACGTGGGACTCTCGACGGTCGATCAAGCACTCGTAATCAGCAGATCCAAGCAGACATGACATACCGAGCACTCGAGTTGCTCAATCTCCCACCCGACGAACCCGCATTTCTCCTCGACATTGGGTGTGGGTCTGGATTATCGGGGGAGATTCTCGACGAGGAAGGCTATGTCTGGGCAGGGGTAGACATCGCGCCAAGTATGCTTGGTGAGTCCATTCACATCCACACGCACGGTCGTCGATATCCAACCTTGGCGTGTAGAGGTAGCGCTGAAAAGAGAGGTCGATGGCGACCTGTTCCTACAAGATATCGGTCAAGGGTTGGGGTTCCGTCCGGGCAGCTTTGATGGTGCCATCAGGTAACGTGGCGTTCATCCGCCGGATGAGCCGCGTGGACGGCTGATGATGTGCAGCGTATCGGTGCTTCAGTGGTTACTGAATGCAGAGACGTCCCATCCGACTTCGTCGCCCCCGCACCGCCTCAATCGGTTTTTCACGACGCTCTATTCCGCCCTTCGTAACCCCTCACGCGCTGTGCTCCAGTTCTATCCGTCCTCCGACAACCAAATACAGCTGATCACTTCCATAGCACAAAAAGCGGGTTTTGGCGGTGGTATCGTGGTTGATTACCCAAATTCGAAAAAGGCGAAAAAGGTGTTCCTGTGTCTGTTCGTCGGTAGTGGGGGAGGCGGACAACAACAGCAGCTGCCGAAGGGTCTAGAGGCAGAGGACGAGCAAGTTCCCTTTGAGAGGAGACGAGAAAAAGAAAAGAAGCGCGATCGTAGCGGGAAGCGGAAGGCTTTGAAGGACAGAGATTGGATATTGAGGAAGAAAGAAGTGAGATTTTCTAATTCCCCTCGTTGCTTGGGGCTCACATCAGTCTTGCAGCTGTATCGTCAGAGGGGAAAGGAGGGTGTTCCTCGAGACTCAAAATACACCGGGCGCAAGCGCAAGCCTACATTTTGATTTTTTTTATTGGGCCGGTACAGAGGGATGCGTGTGTGCTATACACCATTATATGTTACGTCCGTCTGTCGACGAATAGCTCGCGGCAGCCTTCCACAGCTTCCGCTGCACCGTTCCGGATGAATAAACCCTGTAGAGCAGCCATGCTTATCCGCCGGCCTTGACGTATCTCTGTCGCCGTGAATTCCTCTAATTGCTGTCCCATGTGATGAATGTCATCTCTAGACATGTCGTCGCTTTCGCCGTAGAAACGGGTGAATAGCGTCCTTGCCTGCGTCGGTGAGGCATCATCAACCAGTACATTGAGATCAACACGTCCAGGTCGGATAAGCGCTGGGTCGAGTTTCTCTAAGTGATTTGTCGTCATAAAAATGATTCGTTCCTCTCCCGATGCGACACCATCCAGCGCATTCAGAAAGCCCGAGAATGTGACCGAGGATTGATACCTACCGAGGGTCTGCATTTGTCAAATGGACGCAAAACAAGACTCACCCGTCTTCACTCGTTTGTACCCGTTTGTTAAAAGCAGCATCCACATCTTCTATCAGAATGAAACTACGTTCCGGAGCATTGGAAAGAAGGTGAATCAGTTTATCATCGGCAAGACCACGCTCAGAGAGGTTCAAAATGCAAATATCATAAGATAGGGAACCGGCGAGTGCCTGAATAAACGATGTCTTTCCTGACCCTGGGGGTCCATGAAGAAGGTATCCGCGTCTGTAAGGTATACCTGGGTAGTGACTTTAATATTTACGACTCGCACAGGAAACTACACTTGCCTCGGTCAGCATACCACTGTCGTCGCCCTAAGAAAGCGCCCAGATCGCGTTCAATCTTTTCGCTCACGCCCCCGTCCAGTACAACACTATGCAGAGGACGTTTCCTCCTAGGTTGACCAAACTGCTTCCACTCGATGCCCCATGCAGTACGAATGACAAGTTTACCTTCTTGGCCTTTTAGGGCAAGATCCCGAGCTTCTGTGAGAAGTTGTGGAAAGAGGTATCTATCCCGTGAAAGCGTTGTCAATGTTACCGTCTCCCATGGAGTACCGGACATTAACTGCATGGACCGCGTTTCGCGTTCTCGTTTCATCTTCGAACCGGTGTTCAGGTAGCTCACACCCAATGGAGGTCAATGACGAACCTGTATCCATGCCCCACGGAACTTGAACCAGTGGGTTCCGGGCCCCGCTACAAGCCTGAATAGTGCCGAAGAGCTTCCATTGCTCCTCTCCTCGAACGCCGTTTCGACACTGAGCTGGTGACTACACAGCCAGGTGTGCTGCGCACGCTGTGATGAGGCACTGGCATTGTGGGCCATCCACGCAAGGAACCAATCATAAGCCCGGTCTTTATTGTTCATCTCGAGGGAAACGAGCATGCGGCGACGGAGCGCAGTCGAGCCCAAGACGAGACCCTGACGAAGGGCCGTCAGCCCCACGCCAACTCCCTAGGAGGAGTGTGTGAACGTGGAATGGCACAGCGCGTCTGTGTGACATACCATGAGCCCGAAACCTGCTTGGAAATACGGGCTACGCTTTTTGCGTTGGTGAGCTGGGGTACGTGCTAGAAAGTCGGACAACGCACTTGTCACCAAAGATGCTGGTGAGCATGGAAGCACCATGAGTGGTTTCTTGACCTGGTACGGGGACGGGCGGTATGGTAGGCTGTCCGGGTAATGGTATGAACATGGTGACTTAGCATAAAGGGACGAGATACGAAATGATCCGGGATCCCGGTTAATTATGGTGTGGCTGATTTGGTTACTGGCGCGTCTTAGTCGCGTCGAGCTCTTTCTCCATCGTCAGTATGGTCAAACACTCCTCCATCAGCGAAGCTTATGCCCTCCTTGGACTCGGGCAGGTAAGAAAAAAAAACCTCAGAGATAAGCGTCGGTTAGTATGTCGCGTTCTAAATCCACTTTCAGGGGGCGTCGATGGACCAGGTCCGATCGGCGTACAAGCAGGTGAGTGGCCATCATCCAATTCGAACCGTTCACCGATGGAAACATGCAGTTGGCTCTCCGGACACACCCAGACAAGAACCAAGGCGACGCAGAGGCCACCGTGCAGTTCCAGCAAATCAGCGAAGCGTATACTGTGCTTCAGAATTATCATACCCCCTCTGAGCCACTCCCCTATTTCTCGTCCGGTTGTATGCACGACGATGATGACGAATACGACGACGACGACGATCATTATTTCTTTGGTGACGACGACGACGAGTACTGCTTTTATAACGAAGAACACGACGTTGATGACGAGGAACGTCTCAGATTCTTCAGGTAAGAGGTCTGTCTTGCTCCTCCTTCAGTACTTAGAGCGCATCAGATTCCTCCTTGAGGAGGTACTGAAGGGTCGCACGGGACGCGGTTACACTCGTACCTGTATGTCTACCACCCCTGTCGCATTGTTGCTTACTAACCTTTAACACTCGCAGATCCTTCGCACCGCCGTCAGCCTCAAGAGACCCCTGAGACTCAGGAGGAATATGAAGCTCGTCTCAAACATACGCGAGAAGAAAGAGAACGCGCTGAAGCTCGCAGGGCCCAGGAAAAGGCGGAACGCAAGGCATTCGAAGCTTGTATGCGCGAAAAGGGTATGCGCTGCTCAAACACCATTCATAACGTCACATGAGTTGCTTATCGACTGTGTTAGAACGTAAGGAGGCAGGAGAGCGGCAGAGAGCAAAAGCAGCTATCAGAAAAGAGGAAGCCGAGAGCCGGCGCAAGAAAGCTACTGAAACGGCACAACTTCAGCAGAAACGTGTTCAGACCTTGCGATCGGCCGCATTTGCTGCAGCACGTGCCGGAAGTGCTTCCACAGTTAAGAATGCTGTCTGGGAAGATGAAGTCGATCCTGCCGGCGGGGAAATCAAGATGGGCTGCGAGAATTACGTCGCAGTACAGCCCGAAGACCCGATGGAGACGTTGCTGCATATTGCAGCACGGAATGGCGATGCTGGCTTGGTCGAATGGCTTGATGCACACAGTGAGCCACGCACTTTTAATGACCGCTGGATCACAGCAGATCCTGACGTTTATGTCTCAGGTGCTGATCCTGAAGAACGTAATTCGTTTGGACTTTCGGCATTTCACGTCGCTTTGCAGCATGGTCATATCCAGATTCTCAAGCATTTCTTTGAGTCGTACGACCCGAAAGAGGAGGATCATAACGCTATCTACGACCTGTCGCCACCGAGGTCGCTTCTTTCCATTGCCTTGGGCTCTGCCGAGCCTGAAGTCGTGTGGATGATTCTTGATAGGGGTCTTGCTACGAGCCAGGACATCGGTATCGCTTGGTCGGAGGTCACATCCCTAGGGGGGGAACACACATTTTTGAAGAGGATGGGCGACGACCGTATGAAGTACTCGGAAATCCAGAATCTTCTGATGAGTTACGGAGGTTTCACGCCTCCGCCTACCCCCAAAACTACGCAGGAGGACAGTCCTTTGACTGGCAAAAGCCGCACTCGGGGTGGATCCACGCGTTCGCGAGGTTCCCATCCGTCGGGACGGGCAACTCATCGCTCCAAAGCCAAGACACCACGTACTTTCCTGGCGCAACCTTCTTCAGAGGAGATGCCTGTTCCAATGCAGAATGGTATCGCTGATGCACCTGTGGGACTAACCAAAAATGGAGAACGTGGAAAAGCTCGAGGACGCGGTCGAGGCCCTGGTCGTGGGTGCACGGACTAGGTCAGCATTCGACAATGATCCTCCCGCCACGTTGCCCAGTATCATCTTCTTGTTCATTCTTGTTACCATATCACTCTGTCACCATGCCACATACCATTCCATCATGTACCATGCATGCCTACCTACTTAATTCAGCACGCCGGTCCGTCTAGTTTGTAATATGTCACAATCTCGCTACTCTACGATGAACGTGATTGGCGATCGATGATGGTGTCATTCTTTCATGTTATTAACCGGTGAACAATCGGCGGGCGAATGCTGTTGCAAATCTGGGTTATCGCATTGCTAATGACATACAGGAACCGCGGTGGATGTAATGTGGCTAATGTCACAGGTGGGGATTTGGCGTATCTCGGACGTTCTGGTGGGTGGTATCTCGTACATTCCAGAAAAAGGTGGCTCGTCTCTGACGAGTCAAAGGCAGCGTTAGCCAATCGGCTCTGAAAGAACCCAGAGAACCGTAGAGTGTATGCAAGGCAGTGCTAATCAGTGTTGCTGTATCGTACAGGAACGGTATTAGTACTGCGAAGCAAGACTTGGGACGAGCGTGCCTTGTTTATGCATATTTTATTTAGAAGCTCTTGCTATACAGTGACAAACACCCTCTTTGAACTTGCACCACATTACGCGGCTTAGTCACTTCACAAAATTCATCAAACGCTGCTCATTCTTCAACATGGGACGACTCGCTGAGATGCAGAGGAAGCTCTTGGAGGTATGTTTTAGCCGCCACCGCATATATGGTGGTAATAACGTCCGTTCACAGCAAATGATGGGACCAGAAGCTATGGGTGTTGCCAACGCCAATTTAGTATGGTCTGACGAAAAAGTTTGCCGGAACTTTCTATGTGGGACGTGCCCACATGCGTTGTTCACCAATACAGTATGTATTCACAATCTAGGATGGGAGTGCGGGGGGTAATGACCCGGATGTAGAAAATGGACTTGGGTGCATGCCCCAAGTCCCACACGGAACGACTAAAGACCGAGTTTTTGCAAGCGCGCGAAGCGAATTCAAACGACCCCATTTTCGCACGATTTCAAATGGAATATGAGTCGAACATCTTCGCGTTCGTTGATGAATGTGACAGGCGAATCAGGGCTGCGCACCGCAGACTGGAAAAGACGCCAGAGGAGAATGCGAAGACGACGAATTTAATGAGGGAGATTGCTGAGATTGAGTTGGCAATTCAGGGTGGGACGGAGAAGATCGAGACCCTGGGTTGGTCAGAATGATACGGTCAGATAAGGGAAGGTTCTGACTTTATTGTTTTCACACAGGCGAACAAGGTAAAGTGGATGAATCGATGCGGGAAATGGCAGCCATCGAGGCACTGAAGAGCGAAAAGGGCGAAAAAGAGGTGAGTCATGACGGGAATGGCTGCATCGTGGACGTTGACGTTTTGCGGGTGGGTAGCGAGAGCTTCAACAGCTTACGGACACGTCTGGCGCCTCTGGGCATCAAAAGCTTCGTGTGTGTGATGTTTGCGGTGCATATCTGTCCGTGTTGGACTCCGATCGCCGGTTGGCGGACCACTTTGGAGGCAAGGTATGCCGTACGAACGCAGGGAATGATTTTGAAACTGAAGTCACGTGTTTGATAGATGCATCTGGGCTACCACGAGCTGCGCAACATGCTTTCCAAATTCCGAGAGGATCGAGAGAAACGCAAGATGGTGCCTCCGACGACGGGTGGTACGACAGGAGGGCAGGGGAGCGGAACGGGACGAGGAAGCGAACGAGGGGAGCACCGGGCCTCACGTGACGATCGGGACCGGGAACGGGAGAGAGGCTACGAGAGACACGCGTCGTCTCGGTACGAGTAAGTGGACGTGTATTGTGCGGTGTTTGAGATATTTACATTGGAATGTGTTTACAGCGATCGACGTAGAGATCGAGATCGGTCAAGATCACCAGGACGTAGTAGACGGTACTAAGGATAGAGACCGGGTAAAAAGAACATGCGCTGATCGATTGAGCACGACGTGCAGCATGGAACGGGTGAGGCGGCGGGGTTGTGCGGGTCAAGAGGAGGAGGAAAGGAGAAAGACAAGAGTGGTTGTGGTTACGTAATATTTAATATATGCAGGGTAACCTTTAAAAGGCAAGGTTGAAGTAATAGCAAAGATGATTGTGAAAATGTTTTCAATTTTGATGCCTTTGATTTTGTGCCTGTGACAGAATTTATGTGACCAATTTCAAAACACCTGCAGGCGAGTTGCATGTACTCGTCCTCGTCGACCTCGTCCATTTGTTCTTTTCTTTTTCTTTTTTTTTATATATTTTTAACGACAAATGTCACTTTCAGATCCAAATGCCGAAATGGACACAAGCCCGATTCTCGCCCCCTCTGCCCCTCCCTTTTCTACCTCGATGGACTTTCCGCCACCACCAATTCCTCAACTAGAACTACAACAACGACTACAACTCTCCCCACACAGCTGCTCTTCCTCCACTTCCTCTACAAAGTCTCCAGGGTTGCTTGGCGTCGTTTCCCCCTTCGCTCTCAATTCTCCCCCTGTCATCTCCACCATATCCGCCCTCTCCGCGCTCGCCTTGCCTACTCCTGTTTCCGCCGTCGAATCCACCTCCAGCACCCTCGTCGACTCCGTATCAGACATGGCCTTTTCTCCTCTCACTTGCGCCCCATCCTCCTCCGGTCACGAATCTGGCTTCATCTTCCCTCCCCCGGACGTCATAGATCCCCGCATGGAGACGAGAGAGGGCTCCCCAGACACTCCCTCCGACCCCCATCTCATGGTCGTCGGCGATATGTTGAAGAAGTGAGTACTATATAGATGGTGATCCCCACTCGCTCAGATTGCTGTGCCACGCAGCATTGCGCAAACGGCCCAGTCCGCGAGCGCTGCCTGTTCGCTCGGACAAGGTTTCGAGGCAAATGTCAGGATCGACGAGCTCAAAAAGACCATCGCTCTCGTCTCTGAACTCATCGCCGCCACCCAGATATCCGACCCCCCTGTCGTTTCTCGGAGATCCTCTCCACAACGTCTCTCGGCTGTTTCGGCCCTCTCGATATCCGGTTCTGCCCCCGGCGTTTCTTCTCCCGTTCGTCATCCGGTGGTCTCATCCGTGCAGGACACCGGACAGGCTGTCGTGCACTTTTCCTCGACCCACTCCGACTTGAGCATACTGGACCCATCATCATCAGATACCTCCGATTTGTCCCGCAAACGTTGCGCCTCATCAATGGCAGGCGATCGGGTCATCAAGGCTTTGAAAATAGAGCCTCAGGACGACACGCTTCACGTCATGTCCCAGCCCGTCACGGCTCCGCCCCCATTTCCACCGACAGCCGTTGGCTCGATGCCCACGTTTGTTCCAACCAACGCTACCGACTCCGTTTCACGCCCGACCAGTTCCGCCGGTTTGCCCCAGAGCGTTTTCAACGTCCTTTCTCATCGACCAACGACTCCGTCCGTGTCAGGAATGGGTTTCCCCATTCCATCTACTTCTACCCCAGCTACATCTGCCGACTTTGTTTCCACGTCTCCTCTGTCAGGAACCGTCCTACATTCAAGCCGTTTCCCCCCGGTTCGATCATCGTGGTCGGATGGAACTGCATCCATACCGCCAAGAACGCATCAGCATTCGCTTTCGGGAAGCTCTCTCACTACTGGCATTAGTTTTCAATCAATACCCAACACAAGCACAGGTTTATCCCCATTACCATTCTCGTCAAATGGATCGTTTCCTACCGCATCGTCTCAATCGCGTCCAATCACTGTGGGAGGGGCAGGTATCAGTCCACCGATTGGGCGAGTATCACGATCTGGTTCACTCACGAGTAACAACCCGTTTGCGTTCGGTCTACCCGAAGTGCCTTCCGCTATCGGAGCGCTCGATTTTCTCCAACCTTCCTTATCGACAGCGACCGTAAAACAGGTTGTTGCACAGAGTCCCACGTCATCACAGGAAGGGGAATATGAACCCGATTCGGACAACGGGGACCATTCTCAGTCACAGAGTCCCGAGTCATCGTCAGGAAACAACTCGAGAATTTCTGCTCACGCACGATCGGTCGCAATTCAGAACAGCCGCTCGAGTGCGATAGTGACGCGAAGATCCACGGAGAATCTTTCCGCTTCCAATCACGCAAATGAGGTGCCACAGGAGTACCGTGCAGAAGTGGATCGCATCTTTTTCGAGTTTTTGAATAAGGTTTGCTCCAATCGTAAGTATTCAGGTACGGATGGTTGTTCAACGGGCTGATAGCGTTTGCAGTGGATGCGACGGACGCGAAAGGGGAACCGATTCACCAAACCTTGATGGCCAAAAAGATGCAACGCTTAGACGAGTCGCCTGATTTCCGTCCATTCAAATTCCGGATACAAGCATTTACGAACGCGTTCTTGGAAGAGGCAAGCCTCTTGCGCTATCCGGATGAATAGATACCCTGACCGAGACTCCGCAGCTCGCCCGACAAGGCTACCCGGAAGATAAAATTCCCATGAAGAAAGTTAGCTTATCGTTCTACTATTCCCGACTAAGAACTCAACCTGGGATCTATTAGATTCGGACCTATCTTTGGAACCAGCCGTACATCTCGCGCTTTAACGAAGAAGGGAAAAAAACGAAATCGAAAGGCAATCACATCTGGAATATAGATGCAAGGAAGCTCCCCGACGGTGGATGGACGTTCCGACCGTTTCACCGTCGGGTTGCTGGATCACCACCGAGCGTGGCATACGTAGGACTGCGATGGAGTTGGGCACCTCGTATCTGGGATCCACAGGCGTCACGGACAAATCTACAAGTCACTTACAATTCCCCGTCTCTTCCCTCCTGGCTTTCGTGGGAGGATGACGTTTTACAAGGGACACCGCCACCCGATGCAGAAAGCTGTGATATTACGGTGGTGGCGAGAGTAAGTCATAATTCCCACCGGCCTTGACAATCTTTGACGTAAACTGTAGTACATGCAAGATGGCATCGAGGAGCAGCTCACACAGTGTTTCCATCTCAGTATCGCCCCGGTCTCTACCCTCGATGGTCCCTTCCCTGCACCAAGGCGGAGTTCCATGAATGGTGACATCCACAAGGCCAGACGTATATCAAGCGAACTAAGTGCCCCTCAATCGACGCCAGCGAGGTCAGTTTACGCTAACATTTTGGCCTCCGCTTTCTGAAAGTATATCCTAGGCTGAGGTCGGCTACGACATCGTCCATTGTCCCCCCGGTTGCCAGTCACGACGCTCAGGTCATGCAAGTGCTAACCACGGCCGCTCAACGGGTCGCTCAGGTGGCCCAATCACAGGTCATCGCGTCAACAGCGTCCAATGAACACGTCCCTGAATTACAGGCACTCGCAAAACAACAGCACGTCCTCACGGTGACGGCCCAAGCGTTCGACCAAGAGGTTTCCGGACAGCGGTTGGACATACCGCTGCAAACAAACGTCTTGGCTGCCGCTGCTCAGCAAGTCGTGTTACAGGCGGCTCGACAAGTCGCTGCGGATCGATCCGCAGTCGTAGCCAGTCAAATATCTGCCGGGTTACCACCACCACCTTCTGCGGCCACACAGGTTACTGTGAACGAAGTGTCCGTGGCAACGCAGTCCGCCGTCGCGCAAGCTGTTGAAATCACAGGCCCGCTCTCCAGCGAAGTGGATGTTTTGATAACGGCTAGTTCGCTTCTCCAACAGCAGACCCGCGCCCCTGTAAGTCCACCTATACTCGATCCCACACAACAACACATCGTGCCTGTGGACGTTGTACGGTCTCGTTCAGCGAGTATGGTTTCGGCAGCCCCTTTCGCTTCAAGTCTGGCAACGACGACTGCGGTCGCTCCGTATCCCCCTCCCGTTCCTTTACCAGAATTCAATTGAATTCAGTGACACAAACACGTCACACGGGTGTCATATGGTTTGGGCTTTTTTTTTGCTTTTCCCTCTGTTTCCTGTTTGTTACTGCTTGGGTTCCATCTCCTTTTTGGTGGTCTGTCTTGTCAATCATAGAATTGCCGCATTTTCGTCCAATCATCTCCATTCACTTGCTTGTAAAAAAGAAAAAATCAGGTTGATTAAAGCATTATCTGTACTCATATATGAGATACCAGGACAATCGCACTGTTGTTACACCATATCCACCTTTTGCTTGCACATCGTGCAAGAAAGACTATCCACGGGATTGGCGAACGTACAAGCCGGACAAAGCCTGGTTGGTTCATGCCCTTCGCCTTCGGAACTTGTAGCAGTGTCAGCAGAGAGGCTTGCGTAAGGCGTTGATGTTGCCAATAAAGTTCCGCCAAATCCCTTCTCCTCCTTTCGTCGTTTGCTCGCACGCCCATCTGGACTATTCGAGAGGTTATCTTCATTCTCAGCTTCCTCCCGAAGGTCAAGGGTATCATTCATCAATACACCCAGGGACTCGACTGTCGCCGTGTTATCAAGGAGTTCCTGGTCCTTGTAAAACAGCCTCTGGCAGATGGTCGGAATTTTGAGCGACCCGTGTAGCTAAAGGGAAGAGGTCCGAAAAAAAAATCGATCGATAAGACACAGGGAGGGGATCGGCTACAACGAACCTGGATTTTGATGTCTTTGACGGTCGTCGACTTGGAGATTCTCAGCTGCGTGTACTCTTGTCTGTCCCTGCCTTGACGAATGCGTTTAGACTGCCTCGTTCCACCCGTCGCGCGCGGTCCAGACTCTTGCTTCGTGGGCTGGCTGCCGCGTTGTGGCCCCTCGTCGTGATCACCGCCTGCAACAGGCTTCGAAGCCAGGAATCGCACGGTGATGTCGGTGAGGTTGTAATCCCGGCGCCTAGTCAACAAGAATGAAGATGCGCTGTCAGAATGACTATAAACAAAAGGGAATGTATAGGGCATGCGGAAGGACGTCCATTCGACCCTAGCGGATATGGAACACAAGTGCGCCAACCTACCGTTTCAAACGGCATTCGTGACAGACGGGTGTGTCGTGCACAAATCTCGCATCCAATACGCCCGCCGAATCTTCGACAAATCTCTTCTCTACGGCCACAACACGTCCACAACCGTACCTATTGCGTCCATGTGTCAGCATACATACGTTTCAAGAGTGATTGAGACCATGAGGTGGGAAAAGAAATAATGGGCGATAGAGTGAAACCTACAATTCTTGCAAGATAAGCCATTCACTCATTTGGACGAGTGCAACGTCGCTGTCCCAGTCGTTTGGCGCGTTAGGGTCGAACACCAGGTGACCATGCTGGCAGAAGAGTGGTGATGTGTCCACTCTATCCGGGCGAGGAACTTCCGCCGGTCTACTCAGCCACCTCCGCCATATTCGGACAAAGTCAGCTGGCAGGATGGCACATGGAATGTTCTCGAGTAAAAGGGTATTGCCTATTAATGCATTGTCATGCATGTGTCGTAATCGTGCCTATCGGGCCCCGTCGTTAATGAGCTCATGAAATGGAAGGAAGCCCTGTCAAGTCCATCGGGGGATACGCCAGTACTTACCTTTTCATCTTCTGCTTTCCTTCTCAACTCGCGCTTGTCCTCCTTTGAGCTGTGTATGACAGCCTCGCAGATTGCACAAGGCTCTTGGTTGGTGGATAGCGGTTTCCAATCGGGGAAGAGCTTCTTGAGAATCTCACATGCCTAATCAGACAATCACGAGCGTTACACCCCGCAGTCGCTTCCTATTTTGAACTACCCCGCTACTCACCTGGGAGGATATACTTCGTCGGGCAGTTGACACGAGCGACAGTTGGTCGTGTTCACAACGCACGTGTCCACGAAACTCTGCGGAATCGGGAGAAGGATCACCATGCAGCGGAACATGCATCCTAGGCTTCTGGACTCTCCAGCCTATGCACGTCACACGGTTGAGTGAATCATTGAGTGGCGCAAAGTGGTGGTGATGGGATAGACGGAAATACCTTTCAGCCAAGCTTTGGATATCCAGTGGCCCGGTTCCCCTTGCTGCACGTCACATATCTCATCAAACTGAGCGACCAAACGCGGATGCTGGATCTGGTATAGTCGCTCTATGAAGACAAGGGTGAATTGTGGGGGTGGAAGGTGTGACCATGCGACTCGCCTGTGAAAGATTCTAAGACACAAATCTCGCAGACCTCACGTGGACTGTGTACAGGACTGATATCTTCCCGTAGAGTCAGCATCTCATATGCCTTCTGGATAAAGTAATTCGTTGGAAGTCTAAAGGAACAAAGGGTATTCTCACTTACTCTTGACATACACTTCATGTTACTGGCCTTGGTGGGATCGAGCCCACCATGATGACATATGATGTCGGGAATTGGCAATACTTCTACCTCGACATCCCCTGAAACAGACTGGGAACGCGATTTGTTCTCCTCAGGCTTCACGAACGGCTTGGACAACCACTTCTCGACTGCTTGCTTGCTGACCACTACGGCATCCTAAAGAAGACAAATTAGGAAACCCTAAATCAAATGACGCATTTCTACCTTCAGATGTCTGGTATAATTATCCACGTACCTCGTCGACAGATGTAATATGCCAATGCATATATACACTCCGCATCCATTCTCTCAGTTCAGTAAAGCATTCTTTGACTTCCTTTTCTCTGGTTCGAGAATATCTGCATATCAGTGTGGGAAAGTAAAATCCGGGGGACTGACCTTTGGGAGTAGAGTTCGCAGGCTTCGTCATGCCTTGCATTGAGAGTTTTGACCACGTCTCGTGCACGTTGTGGTGGAGCAAGGACAGTCGGATCCGAAGCATTTTGGGACCCCCCGCCGGGTCTGGACGCATTATTAATGAAAGTGGGGGAGGAGCTGGGATCGAGGGTGTCCCCCACAAGATTTGGGGTTGGTGCATGGCCGAGGGTCGATGGCTCTTCTCCCTTCTGAGCGTAGATAAGCATATAGGCGTCTCTCGACGAGAAGACATCGCTATTTTAACAATATCAAATAAAAGCTGAGCGCATCGTATTTCATCTTTTTGTACATTACACACCTTTCTGCCTCCTTTCCAGGCAAGGAAACGTTGGCTTCCACAGGGGCCGGCAATCTGAAGATGTGTGGGACGCAAGCAAGATGAAATGGAAGGAGAATTTGATGATGAACCTATCACGTACTCGACTAACTCGTCATCACTATCGTCGATCCTCCGCTTCTTCGCGGAACGAGCGCGGGGTTGACCGGCACTCCTGACGTTCGAAGATGACATGAGGAAATCCATTGTCACCTGTCTGGAGAAAACACGCACTTCTTGGTGGCGCCACTGTCATTCACGACATCCACGACTTCTTTGTTGGCATGTCGTTTCTCCCCAAGGAAATCGATCTTTGTTACAACCTCGTCGTCGAACTGAAACCATGTCTTCGAGCTGCAGACCAATGAGTCAGCAATCCGTGAAACGGACCGGTGAACTCACGCTGTATCCAGCACCTGAGCCACATAATGTCCATGATAAGCACTCTGTCCCTTGTGCAACAACACCCCCCTCAGCTCATATATATTCGTGGGGGAGTCCTCTCTTTTCTCCATACCACCCACGCCTTTGTCAGTTTTGACAAACTTGGACATATCAAGTACCATGGGGAATAGCAAATTGTGCTTGGATTTCTTCCTCTCCATTGAGTCGAAATCGTAAATGAAACGGAGGAGAGAGAAATGGAGGACGGGGGGAAGAGAGCGTAGTTCAGTATAACGGGTCGCGTCACGAAGTGAGGCACAGTTCGGACATGAATACCTAAACGTGACAAATTGGGATGAGTCGAAAGAATCATATCGTAGAAGCGACACGGATGCCCACTTGTTATCACCACTGAGCTTCTCGTTCTGTAAGAGCACAGCTATACGATCCTCAAGTCTTGCATTATTCTGACACCATATCAAGTCGAATTCATACATGATGAAGGAATGCGCACTCACCTCTATGTTGATCTCGAGTTCAAGAAAGTCAGATAAGCGCTCAGATTTGTAACGACAATTGTGACAGCGGGTCCCATATACCAATCCTCCTTGAAACTGCCACGAATGTAAATAGGACGACGACGGGAGAGACAAAATGACCTGCTTGATTGGATATGAGTGTCTGAAGAGATGGTGTGAGCTGTTTCTGAAATTCCTGATCAAGATGAGACATAAAGAGTTTTGAAAACCTGCAAAGCTGTTCAGCGGGGGACGCGTTTGCATTAGAGAAGAACTGACTCCTGTGCATCTTGTTGCTCCGACGTAGACAACTTAAGGCTCTCTGCAAACTTCGCTGGATTGTACACATTCTGTGTACTCTCCTGAAGGGCGGCGAACATTACTTGTAGTTGGAATATTGGAGATTCCTGAACTTCTGTCAGTAGGAGCATGGTTTGAGATTGCGCAAGCAGCAGACCTCGAACCCGTTCTCAGTATCTTGGGATGACTGACATTGGTAGACCCCGCGGCGAAACGCGAGATCTCGGAACCACACCTTAGGTGACTGTAAGTCGGCACACACGTAAACACGGCCCGAATAAATACCTGGAGAAAGGCGTTTGCGTAGCAGGTTGCACCGAGATTCTGTCCAGTATAGAAAGTCATTCGCATAAAACCGCGCATAAGTGAACCATGACGTACCCTCAAGCCAACTGGTAATTCGGGGTCACGAGAGCTAAGGATCGGATTTGAACCTAGGTCCGCAGCCTTAATAAACAGTTCCCTGGCCGTTTCTAGTAAAACCACGCGTCGTGGATAACTACGAGGCTGATAAACGCGTTCGCTGGACTGCGGCTTACCTTCGTCTTCCCATTGAAGTTGACCTAGGTAGTTCAAGCAATTAGGGTTGTTCTTGCACGCCTTCTTGTTACAAGGCAGTGGTTCGTCGTCAGAAACGACGATAACATCGTTTTCGAGTTCGCCGTTGGCGACCGTAGTCTGGTTTTGATTAGCAGGTGGAGGGAACGGCTTGGCAGACTTTGGCGCGTATCTGTTACCACAAAAGGGGTTCTTGTTGCGCTTCGACAGACCACAAGTCATGAGACGGTGCTCAAGAGTGACCTGGGAAGTGTCCGAGACCTCTGTATCAACCCATCCCCATGCTGACGAATCGCCTGCTGCCAGCTTGGCACGTTTGAGTTGTTCACCAGCAGCAAGGCCCTTGAGCGCAGGTGAGTGTCTACGTTTGCGCTTCGGTGGCATGGTAGGACCCGTTCACCGTCTGCTTGCGGAAGGGATGTGAGATGGAAGTTAAAAAGAAAGATGGGGAGAGGTCGTCGACTCGAGACCCTGATAGACCCATTCGCTTCCGAATTCCGACTGTTCATTAGCCGAACCTAGCTATGCGTACGGAAGTATTGCTCGGACTGACACGACATGGACAGCACACAAATTCTCTTTCGGAGACGACGACAAGACCCCAACGTCGCGCGAATACGCCGGCGCAAGAGCATCGCAGGTGCTCTTTATCACCACCTTTCAAAACTCACGTTCGTTTCTGCCATACCGCTGCTCATGTCCCGTTAACGAGATGGTTTAGGACTGCCTTGCTCGTAGCTGGTCACCTGTGGATAGCTCTCATCCCAGTCTTGCCACTTTCTCAAAGTGTCTACATCGATGAAAATGCGCTACAGCCAGCTCAAGTACGTACATGTGTCTCAAACACAGCACCTTCATCCTGAACGCAAATCTAGGTCAACACCAAATGGAATTGGCAAGACGTACACGAGGCGGATTTGTATCTTCGCCATCTAGAGGGTCTTCGTGATAGAAATGCTACGAGTGAGCAGTGAGATTGTCATCCAACCGTTGATGACTGTCGCGTACTGAGGCATTGAACAGACGAGCCACCTTCATCCGGGACGAGTTCGCGAAGCTTGGCCTACCGGCCGCGATTCAAAACTACACGTTCGTCACACCGCCCGGCGTACGTACTTAGTTATCGTCCTCGACACAGTGTACTAACGGGCGACCATTGTCAGAATGTCTCTGGCGTCAATGCCTATGCACTCTTGGACTCACCCCGGGCGTCGGGGTCTGAAGCCATTGTCGTCAGTGCCTCGTGGCTTAGCGAGGTCGGAGAAGGATCATACAATTTACGAGGTATTGCGACTGTGGTGGCACTTGCCGGTTTCCTCAAAAGTATGTGCATTCCGGCCCTTCCCTAAGCATTCATTTGACAGATGTCAGACTACTCGCTCTGGGCGAAGGATATCATTTTTATAATAGGCGACAACTATCTTGACGGCACCTATGCCTGGTTGAATGCGTACCATGGCACAATACCACCAAGTCAGATCTACTTTCCTCTACCTTACTTCTCTAACCTGTTTATTCAGATCTCGACACTGATCTTCTCGAGCTTACCTCAGGCGTCATATGGAATGCCCTCAACATCGACTACAGTGGACACTCTTTCTCTCATCTTGGCGTGTTCTTTGGTCGGGCTCTTCCATGGTCCTCTCATGTAATGCTAATATCTACGTACAGAGGGTCTCAATGGCCGGTTACCCAACCAAGACCTCATAAACTCGCTCCGCCTCATTTCTCATTACACAGGCGGTGTTCCCCTCGTTCTCTATGACCATCTTGAAACAAAGGACGCACCACAGAGTAGTCTCCTCGGAAATGCACCCGAGTTCATGAAACGCAGTCCCCAGCTAGAAGAGATTGAATATCGAGCGAGGAACGTGAAGAGGCATGTTAGTTATCAGGCAAGGGGAAAGCCGAGTGGCGCGCATGGCTTGTTCCACCGGTGAGCTGTCAATATCTTTCTAACACGGGATCGATCATTTGAACTCAACACAGATTTCGGATTGATGCGATCACTCTGTACGCTGTTCCAGCTGACGGTCCCCACGGGTTTTTCGCTCTCGGCAGGTTGGTTCTTCCTGATATTTTTATTGTGTTTGCGTTGTAACACTCTATCAGAATAATCGAGTCGACTCTTCGTACATCCAACAACCTTCTGGAGCGTCTCCACGCTTCCTTCTTCTTCTACCTCCTGACAACTTCGGGGACCTTTATGAAGATTGGAATGTTTCTCCCAAGTTCTGTACTGGTCGGAGCTGCAATGATACTTTGGGGACTCGGGCAATGGACAGAGGCAGGCTGGGTTCAAGAATCCCCGGAAGCGTTACAGCAGCAAGACAAGGAAGAGGACAGCAAGGTTGCAAATGCTGAGAATACGACCGCCCAGACAGCTCGACCTTCATGGCGACCAAGACGAAGGCCCGTGTTACCTGCGATCATAACCATCCTCGCGACACATGCAATCGGCCTGCTGGCTTTCGCCATAATCAACACTGGATGGTTCCTCCAGAACCAAACTGTACGTCCACCCTCTTCATTCTTGTGGCCTTGCTCATCTCCCGCTGACTACTTCAGGCCGCTTCGTGGAGCCTTCTCCTAGCATCTAGTCTCGTCCCCTTTGTTATCCTTGCATTTGTACCCTCTCACCCACCCGAAACAGCACCTTTCCCGACGCTTCTACAGTCCTTCAACCTCTGCTTAACGTCGATAGTCATCTCTATAACATCCCTCCTCAATTTTTCCCTTGCTGCAACGCTCGCCGTCACTCTCGGGATACCGCTTATCTGCAGTCGTATCTCATGCCCACCTTCACCTGCACGACTCTTCGGCAAACCTTCCAGGTTGATTGGCTATACAGCGTACTGGATACTTGCATGGGGTTGGCTTCTTCTACCAACAGAAGTCGAAAGAGCAGTGTGGAACTGGCAAGTGTTGGGAGTGTGGTTCGCACCGTTCGTGTGCATCGTCTATGTGCCACTCGTAATGCAGGCAGGGCTCGTTACGTTGTCTGAAGAATCGTAAAACACGTTCATGTCGTACCCAAGCTAAATTTCAGTGCATCTGCCTGATGATTGGGACCATTACTACAAAAAAGCAGTATCATGCAGACTAAACTGGTGTAGGGAATACGTTGGATACTGGGCTTAACCGATGTCCATAGCGTTTGGATCATCTGATCCGAACAAGTCAGCGTCCGGCTGGACAGTGTTCTCCTCGACTTCCACCACGTCCTGTGGACCGCCTTCGGCATCCGTATCTGGGTCTTCAATAGCAATGCCCTCTTTCTTTCGCCGTTGCCGCTCTTTCATCTCGTCTCTTTGTGCACGCTTCATCTCTAGATCAGCTGAGAGTTTCTTGAGCGCATCCTCGAACCGTTTCTAAAAAATTATCTCAGCGTCAGAAGCTAGGAAATGAGCACTGGAATACCTTGATGAGCGGGTTTCCAGAAATCGACACTTCATGCTCCTTCTTCGCCACAGCAGCCTCTAAATCTCTAATCTCCTCATTCAGTAATTTCCTGCCTTGAGCATCCTCGTCGTCTTCGTCTTCATCGCTGTCTTCTTCGTCCTCGTCCTCGTCTTCGTCCTCCTCGTCCCCTTCCCCTTCCTCGTCGTCGCCCAATGCAAGGTCTAGCTCTGCAGCGAGTTCTTCATCAATATCACCTTCCTGCTCGGCTTCATCACCCTCGCCCTCTTCAGCTTCTTCGTCCGCAGCGTCCGGTCCTGGTGTAGCTATATCGCCAGCTTCTGAGCCCTGTGGACCAGGGGTAGGCGCCTCCAGAGGTTCCTCCCGCTCAATGAATTCCGAGTCAGATAGATCCGGATTGACATTCTCGAGAACCTCTGAAACGCAAGACAATTAGCCACGATAACACACGTCGGATCACTAGGCACTCGGCTTACCATACTTGACTTCCGACGCGAGATTGTCCGCAGCCAACAGCCGCTCCACTTCTTCTTCGACGCTTTCTATCGTCTAGAGTGCTTGTCATGAGTAGAGTATCGCAAGCGCACCCACGCTTCATGCGCACCCGCTTATTCACCCGTTTTCGAAATCGCCGCTTGCGTGCGTGATGCAAAGGAGGGGTGATACCATGTTGCCAGATGAACTCGTCGACACTGACGTTCCTATTTGCCGTGACCGCTTCTTCATTTTGTATGCGGTCTCCAACGACCATCATCTGTATACACGTCTCTAGAACCGCGCGACACCAGCGCACATTGCGATGAAAACAAACCTGACATATATCCGCCACCTTAAACATCTGTTTGTTATCCAAAGTCTTTTGCGCCTCAATGATGCACGGCAGATCCACCAACTTGAACGAATAGAGGGAGTTGCTGATATGAAAGATACCTCGTCGCGAATCTAACGTATCGTCGGCCTCGATGCACGATGACGCCCCTCGGAGGCTCAGACGCACCTTTGAACTTGAACCACACGTCGTTCCCAATCTCCCTCGACTGGATCATCTTGCGCAGCCGTTCTGAGTCGTCCCCAGGTGGCATCCGGATAATGAACTGCTCCTCGAACGTCAAGTCTTCGTCGTCCGAGTCGAGTTCGCGGTCGTAGGAACCCAGGAAGGACATGCCTGGGGCTTGCGCCGCCGCACGTTCGCTCAGCTTGAGTTTGAGCTTAGGTTGGGCCTTTCCGAGTTTTCCAGAGGAGGAACGAGTCGCGCGTTCAGGTGCCTCGGGTGAGCCACGCAGACGGAGGGTGGTAGCCATCGCTTGCTCTGCAGCTGCTCGGAGGGGGCGTGTACGCTGGGGCTGATGCGATGGTAGTTTATGATTTACACCATTCACAGCCGATGAGGGACCGGCGTGGTGCTCGTCGACGTCGTCTACGACGATGAGGTCATCATCTATCATCACGAGCGTATATGACCAGGACGCTACTTTCCGTATATGGATGCAGACATTGTAGAGCGTGACGTGTGTCACAGAGACTATTGGAATGACTACTAGTCTTCTTCCTCAGTGAATCCACCTTCAACTTCCTCCTCCTCCTCACTCCCTGCCACCTCACTCTCGCTCCCTTCACCTTCACCGTCTCCGTTGTCGTCTTCGTCGACGGCACTTGTGAGGAAGAGAGTCATGTAAAGATAGGCTGCGGACATCACCACTGCCGCCACCGCGAAAATCAGACTTCTGTTTCTGTACTGAACATCCAATGGGTCGGATTGAGTCTGGTTACTACGACCAATAAATGGACGGGGAACCAGGGAGCTCAGCAACGATTCGGAACCGGTGAAGAGTTCGTAAGGTGTTGCACGTGCCACCGCGGCTTGTATGCGTCGGGCATGATCAATTAGCCCTGGATAGGACTCAATGAGGTGTATCTGAAGGACAGCATCAGGGAACGGAGGGTCTGCCATTAGGAGGATGTGTGCAGCTAAATATACATCTAGACTGGTCGGACTGCAAATAACTGTTATGATCAGGAGCTACGTGAGCAGAAGGACATCACTTGCCGGTCCCCGAAAATGAACTGCTTTCCATTCAAATAGTTGGCATATACCCCAAAGGCTACCTTTGCTTGGTCCAGAACCTACACACCATCAGCGGAACGCCCACCGTGCTCGTCAATCCCGTACCTTCTGCCTCTCAAAGGCACGCGTGAATACAACTTTGTAGTCTGGTTTCTTCTTCTTCTCTTTTTCAAACGGACCTTTCTGCTCTTCCTCTGCGCCAGACACGCTCCAAAGCCCTGCCGCTTCCAAACGAGGTCTATAAGAGTCTCGTATTCGTCTTGCCACGTAGTATTTCTGCGGAATAGGCATCTCGCTTGCCATTGCCGGGTTGGTCAACCCCAAAAAGTTGGTGTCAATCCCATAGAACATGTGTGACTGCAAGTATAACCAATGCGTGACAAGACGTTGGCGAAGCGACATTGACTCACAACGAAGTCAGCGATACACGCTTCGATGTGTGCGTATAGCGCGACCTTTTCCGCTCTTTGCAAGCTAGTCAGAAAGGCGTCGAGGTCAGTCACCCCCGACACGCCGGACGACTTGGTAAGGGATGTTACAAATGCGACTATGGAAGGAAAAGTAGCGATTGCGACGTGCCCGTGAGTCAGAAAGGGAAGTTGACCTATGCTTGGAGGTCAAAGATGTGTATGCCCTCATGGAACGAGCAGAACAGCTTGCCATTGGGGGACTGATCTGGATTGGTGCAGAGCGCCACCTTAAATTTGCCCGGGATGGTGAGCTGGAGGTACATAACAGCCGCGAGGCATGTCGGATCCAGCGACTGTAAGTTCCATTTCGGCGGCCATATGTGCAGAGTGTACGATGTCTCCGACATGGCTCAGGTGTTAGTTCCTTTCCAGAAGCGGCGCGTTTCTTGGAGCCTTGTGAAACTAACAAGAACAAACACCAACTCTTTGTTCTTTGCCAGCTATCGTAAATTCGAATGACCGTGTCTATGACACAGGACCCAAATTATCCAGCAGAGCTCCATACTAACCTCAACAAACGTGAATGGCGAGAAATCAAACATTGCCATTATCTTCGATTACGTGTCATCATACATCCCTGTTATGTTTCAGTTTGTGATTGAACTCTGTGCCAAGCTCATGATATCCTGGACAGGTCATACCGGGTTTTTTGATACTGACTGTTGGTCGCACGTATACCCTCCCGGCCGAGTGCATCTCATAGCGCAGAATATGTGGAAACCTGCTTTTGATCAAGTATACACACCTTTCCCTGTTTTGTCAGATAGACACAAACACGGAAAGATGTGCACACTTGCTCATTGTCCCGAGTTTTCGCTCGTGTGTACGCCTGGAGAGGAGGACATGACGTCGTCAGCGAGCACTGGCCACTTGATGGTTCGTCGTACAGGCATCTCACTTACCACGCAATTTTGGTGAACCCTTGTGGACATGATATTTCTGCCCAGTGAGGATTCTGAAACGCCGGTCAGTACCCTTGGTTATTGTCTTAAGTAGGACCTGTCTTTTGAGGGCTTTGCCCCCCACGTCCGTGGATATTGTTTGTACGTACTCCTTTCGTGCCCGAAGCTCGATACGGTAGACTCTGTAATAACCCATGCGTGATTTAACCCATACTCTACGATAACCCATACCTTTTGGCTATCCCATTTTCAATTTTTAGGGCATAACACCTCTCTCAGAACCCATACTCTGTTGTAACCCATACTCTTATGGCTATCCCGAACAGTATGGGTTATAGCAGGGTCTACTGTATATACCATTCACGAGATCCAATAGATCGTAAGTGCACAACCGGTCCGACGGTGTGGCTTGATGTGCCTCTTCGCAAGTCCAACTGTGGGCGAAGCTGCCGTACTTCGTTGGCCTGTTTCTCACCATTTATTTCGACGCGCCGTATTTTCAGCACGATGGTTTCACCATTCCGATTGACTTATTCTTCGGTAGCGACTGCAACGTGACGTTGGGCAAGGTCTAGGACGACATGGGGCACTTCACCAGTTGCTCTGCGAACATGAGGGAAGTACGATACAAGGGCCTGTCCGAACACCTTCCCTCGATGCACCGCCATATCCAAGTAGGAATGTGCTGAGTACTAGGTGTATGAATGCAGTCGAATAAAGTCCCGATTCATTGCTCCAGTAGAGTGAAAAATTCTACGGTCCCCTGTCAGGCTATTGCGGTTAGTCTTGCATCTGTCATCTGGAGCCTACCTTCTGCGGTGTCACGCACGAAACTTTGTTCGCATCGATATCAAGGGAAACCTAGTACTCAAGGACAATCCAAATTGGAAAACTTGCGATGTGATGGCATCAATGCCACGCCGGACCGTCGAAATGAGCTTTAGACCTGAGTGGAAGGCAAAGATAACCAGATATGCTTGGGGGCAGGGAGGAGGGGAGATCACACTCCACAATTTTTATCCTCTACTTGTTGCGTATTCGACCTATTGCGCCTAGTGACCAATCACCAAGTATGGCAATTTCTCCTATCATCCGCGCTTGCAACATCAACTCGACGAGCCTCTTCGCTCTACGCGGCGTAAGCTTGACCTTCTCACGCACCGTGATGCCTCCAAAACGAAAAATCACCGCAAAGCACGACGACGCGGGTGGTGCGTCGGACACGGAAATCCCCAGTTCACAACCACACGCGAAACGAGCGAAACGAACACAGCCCAAAGTCACGTCCGAGTCCGATGACACCAAAGCACCCAATGGACAGCCTACCAACAAGGTGTTGCCGGTCACCATTTCCTTTCCACCACGTGTCCCTGGAACGCTCCGCCTTGCAACCTGGAACGTGTGCGGACTCGCAGCGGCACAAAAAAAGGTGCGCCTTTCCACTCGGCGCGCCTCGGATTAACTTGGACGCCTGACGCGCTTCAGGGATTCAAGAATTACGTGGAAGCGGAGGATCCGGATATCCTCGTGTTGACGGAGACAAAGGTGAGTTGCGCTCTCTTTTTTGTTTTTGTGCCTCGGGTGACGATCCTTTGGTTTTTCAACGCGTGACCGTGCTGTAGGTGAACAACGAACCAGTCGATCCCGTCATCACTGCCCGCTTTCCGTACTGTACCTGGGCGATCTCTGGCAAAAAGACGTATAGTGCGTTTCGTGTCCGTTGCGACGGGCGTTCGCGGCCGATCTCAGTCCTTGTATAGGCGGTACCGCGGTGCTTTCGAAAATCAAGCCACTTTCGGTCACGAAGACTTTGCCGGGACATCCGGAACCTGATCAAGTCAAGGGGCGTCTTGCCACGCTCGAGTTTGAAGGGTGCTATATCGTCTGTACCTACGTGACCAACGCGGGTCAGAACCTTAAGGTGTAGCAGTTGTCGGTCTCTGATGCGTATTTGCTGACGAAGTAGTGCAGACGCTTAAGGAAAAGAACGTGTGGAACGAACATTTTACTGCATATATTCGCGATTTAGACAAGAAGAAACCCGTGATTTGGATGGGTGACGTGAACGTTGCACCAACCGCGAAGGGTTAGTGCTTGCATACTGTGGACTCACTCACGCTCATCCGGCGCTCTTCAAGACCTCACAAATCCGGGCCCTAACTGGAATAAAACTCCGGGTTACACACTAGACGAGACGGAGGCATTCAGGAACATTCTTGATGCTCCTGATTCTTCCGAAGGCACTCCAAAATTTGTCGATGTCTGGAGAGATCGTCATCCAGACGTTCAACATTACACGTATTTCTCGTATCGTTTCAATTGCCGTATGAAAGGCATAGGCTGGAGATTGGACATGTGTAAGTATTCTTCTTGGTGCAACATGTCACCTCGCTAAACCTGCATGATACACTAGTCGTACTGAGTGAACGCATAGCGGAGAATGTGAAAATGTGCGAAATCCGAAGTGAGATATACGGGGCATCCGATCACGTTCCGGTGGTCATGGAGATTGACAGTGGGATAGTGACGGACAGTTAGGTCAAGGGTCCTCAATACTCTCCAAATCGTACGTGTCCTGTCTCTTGGGCATGTACCCTTGCATCCTTTTCACCTTTGAGGCCCTTTCCACATTGCTATAATGACGTGAATAGGAATACCGCTGTACTTTTAATCCGGCTTACTTCGCACTTCAGATCAAATGTTGCAGTATTTGTAAACGCCTTTCTCTCCCGCAAGATCGTGGCCAGCTTCTTGGCTGCTTCAAGAATAGGGTCTGACGTGTCTGCCGACGTCTTTGTCCCCGCGTCAATGTCGAGAGTGGATATCAATTAGAGGAGCTCACGATGGGGAAGATGCTCTGATGCCATTCAGCTGGCGCGTTCTCCGTGGGGGCCAGAGTAGCAGCATCATAATGGATCCCGGAATACACAACAACGCATCTTTGCATCTCGTCAATCGACACCAACACTATCATCAAGGGAGTACACCAACCTGTCGCCAGGTCGCCGGGAAGGGGGGGAGAACTGGTCAATACGGCCTGTCTCGACGTCGATGGAAGCGATCTCTGTGTTGAAATACTTGGCGAGTATGCCGAGTTCGATGGCGCCTCCCCATGTGGAGGGTTTCAGGATGTTCGCGATATACTTGTCACGTGGAGCACTGGGTCTCGGAAGTGAGATTCATGCTGCATGCTCGAGGATACGACATACCCTAGGATCGCCTCGTTGTAGGTCTCCATGTCTCCTCGGATACCATCGGCAACGACTACCACGCAGATCGTCATGTCCAACATCTCTCGAAAAGTCACTGACCTGGCGACTCACTCTGCCGCATCTTTTGTGCTTTCGCCATATCCTGTTCGAAAATGAGCGCTATCGTCGAGAACAGACACGAGTTGTCGTCCGGGACGACCTGTTGGATGGGTATGAGTAGCAGCATATGAGAGACAAAGCAAGCAGAAAGATGTATTTACTCTATGCACGAGCACACCTGAGCTCGTGGGTACGCTGACCGGGCCAGGGCTCCGCGGAGGTGCGGTCTGGCCTGCGGATCCCAGTACCGGTGGTCGAGATCCGAGAGATGGCGGCGGCGGACTGGACGTCGTGGGTGCGGAGGGACTTTTTGAAGTAACGATGATCTGGTCGCCGGCTTGGAGACCCAGGCTGGCGAGCGGAAGTTCTGGTACGAGGGTTAACGCGCGTGGAGGGTACCCCGATCTGACTAGGTAGAAGGTCCATCGAACGCCAAGTGTGATCGGACGACGACCTCACCTTCTTGCTCGGCGGGGGTAATTTCGGAGTGCGCGAATATTTCTCGCTGGAGATCGTTGACGGTGAGTGCGTCGAGGTCGAGTTGGAGGGTCGTAATGCCATTCGGATGACGTAGACGGATGGGGGCCATGATGCGTGGCTCTCAGTGAAGCGAAGTGCTGAATATATGGATATTGCGTCACATTAGCCAATGCCTTCTAGATTGCCGAATACGGTACTAGTACGTTCCATACCCATCCACAAACAATTGAAATGTTGGACAATCCCCGGCTTTCACTGACATGCGGGTGGAGTGCAACCACTCGTTACGATCATTTTCCCTGTCAATTATTCTCATCAATGGATAGCATCACCCGTCTCCGCCGTTCGAAACTCCCTGGAATAGAACGGTGTGTCATGTCTTTCCGTGGCGCATATGTAGGTGGGAGGGAGTAGAGCGCGTGACCTTTGGATGATAAGCTTCTATATCAGCATTATCAGCGCCGTTCGCATAGGATGGGGCGCCATCGCAAGGTTAGATTAATAACGGACACCGCCCGGGGTGTCACGAGCGATGGCTTCGCATCATCCCCTCCGTGTCTCAGTCAATTGCCTCCGGTATGCATATATAGGTCGACTGGGATCACACCCACCGATATCCTCGAGTCGCTATCTCACCGTTCACGCGTTCCACAGAATGTCGGTCTCTACATTAACTCTGAATGACGGACACCAGGTCCCCTGGATAGCCTTCGGAACAGGGACCGCTCTCTTTGGCAAGGATGCTACAAACGCCATCACTGTTGCCATTCAGAATGGGTTCACCCACCTCGACGGAGCACAGTGCTACAAAAACGAGGACACCCTCGGCGCTGGTATCGTTGCCTCGGGGAAGGCACGGTCAGATCTATATATCACGACGAAACTGCAAGCTTTGGGACCAGGGGAAACCCCCAAGAGCGCACTAGAGCAATCTCTGAAGAAGCTCGGAGTAGCACACGTAGATCTGTACCTTATTCACCAAGCAAGCTGGCATGTTGGCAAGCTCAAGGAGGTCTGGAAAGGTATGGAGGAGGCTCAGAAGGCAGGGTTGACCAAGTCCATCGGTGTCTCGAACTTCACCGTGGATCACCTGAAGGACATTCTTGAGGTGGCCACCGTTGTCCCGGCGGTAAATCAGGTAAAGACAGAGTTTCACTTGGAATCATGGCTCAGTGTTTCACCAATTTCGGAACAGGTTGAAGCTCACCCATATGTCTGGAAAGCTCTCGGACCCAACTTTGCGATACACAAACAATACAACATTGTAACCTCCTCGTACGGTGGTCTATCACCCCTTTTCCGAGCCAAAGGCGGTCCTCTTGATCCAGTCGTCGAACAAATTCGTGTACGCCTGGAAAAGACCCGAGGATCTCCCGTGTCGGATGGTCAGGTGCTCAACAAATGGTTACAGCAGCAAGGCATTCTTGTGGTGACGTGAGTTAATTCGGAAATCCAATAGTCACCTTTGGAGTAAGCTGAATGATCTCCTGGAAGCACGTCATCGAAAGCGGAACGTGTCAGGGAATACCTTGACACTCAGAACGTACCCGATCTCACCCCAGAAGAGGTTGACCTTATCGAAGCCACCGGCGCGCAACTGCACAGGAGATTCTTCGTACGTCCATTTGCGCATGATATCAAGATTTTTCATTTTTAATGCACTGCCAGCCCAGTAACTGGCCACCTGAGTGACTTGAAGGAGAAGCAATCTATAAGAACGTTCAGTATCTAAAGTCGTCCTTGTAAATAGCTTGTGGTGAGGTAGAAAGAATGCCACGACGAGTTAAACGAAATTCTAAATCGTTCAAGGAAACCAGACGCCTCGCCGGAGTAGGAGGACGCCGGAATTTCAAATCATAGTGGCAGGAACGGCGAGTAAGACCGGCAAAGGCCTCGAACCCAAGTTCCGAAAGAAGCTAGAGTACTAGCTGCAACTAGTCCTCACAGTTAGCCACAAACATTGCGTTTAGGACATATCCATGACCTCCTCTTCGTCGCTGGCCAGTTTCTTCGCACTCGCGTGAATGCCACGAACAATGATCGGAAGTGAGAAAGTTCATAACTCACGATGCGTTCGACCACACTAAGTCCAAAGTAACCTCCTCAATACCCTTGTAAGGCCGGGCTTCTCAAAATCGTGTGTCGCTGCAGTCGTCATCTACAGTCGTACACACTGATCGGAGCTGAAGCCGCACAGTCGGATTTCGTGACCGCCAGCCACTGGGAGAGGGGTGAGGATGGAGCCACTGACCTGAAGGTGTACGATCAGAATTCATGGCTGGTAACTAGAGGGGTTAACGATGCCGGGCATGTAGGCCCTGAGGAGTTACTGTAATTTCTCGCGTCGTCACACTCAGACAAAGCATTGAGCACGTGGTTGGCACAACACACAAAAAGTGACGCGTTTGACCAGCCGACATTCGTTGGCACCTGCGGTCATGTCCTCAAGTACCGTCCTACTTTCCTCATGTTCTACATACGCCTCTACATCAAAGTCACGCCTTCAATCGCTCTATTCCGACATCTCACGTCAAAAGCACTCAAACCCTACCTCATACCATGCACACGTAGATTGGTGGCAGCGGACGCTCGAAGAACTCGTCTCTCGTGGCTGGCAAACGGAATCTAACCTCCCCCATAAGGGCAAGGAACCAGATGTTCAAGACGCCGAATCCGAGCGCCAGAGCCACAAGCTCGTGTTCGCCGCGCGTCGGGTGATCGTGGACAAACTTCGGTATGACGGCGTCGGGAAACCACTCGGACTTGCCTCTACCATCGTGCGCACCCCTATGCCTGTTTTCGCAGTGAAATTGAAACTGACGGAAATGTACTAGTAAAGACCGAGCTACAACGCAGTCGTGCGTTTGTTCCGTTGACGCAGTTCTTGGCGTCACAGCAGAGCGTGTACGACCCTGGCTGGTTGCCCTACCGGATTGCCTCATTGTTGGTCGGGAAACCACTTTGGTGGGCAATGGAGCAGTTAGACATTGTCCGGTCGGAGGATGCCTACAGCGAGGCAGAGGTGTGGAAGAGAATTGAAGGGGACTACGTATTGCTCAAAGTGGTGGAGCGGGCTGCCGACGCTGTGGACGTGTCTTTGGGTGGATTGTGTCTTGCGGACAGGCTTTACACGGTAACGTCCTTTCGCAAGGAATTTGGCGCCAGAGTCTTGCCCGGGGTATCGCTGAGCGAGGCAGATACTAGAGTGTTGCTGAGATACCTGGAAAGGGACAGAAGAGTCTTGGTGCAGGACAAAGATGTGCGTCTTTTAGTTCTTCCTTGCCTTGCGGGATGTTGAAATATTCTTAGGTGATCAAGTTCATAATGGACGATCACGACCGAGGAGTGACTGCTATCGATAGAGGTATCCTGGAGTTGAAGACCGCTGTTGCGAACCTGCAAAGCCAGGTTGACCGCTTGCATAGCAAGATGGACGAGTAGGCTTCTGTTTCCTTGCTTGCATATATTCGCTAAGCGCACGAATAGGACCACTAAACGCATTTCAACGGCTCTCCGACAACAGCAGAAGTCCATTGCACTCGCACATCTTCGTTTCAAGAAGAGTTTGGAGGAAGTCCTGGCCAAGCAGTTGGGTGCTCTGCAGAACCTGGAATCGACCTTGATGAGTGTCGAGACAGCAGCAGGTGATATTGAGGTAAACACGTCAATTCATTTGGCCAAAGGTGTCCTTATCATAATGTGGCTAGATCATGAAAATATACGAGAAATCTACGGCTACGTTGCAAGCAATTCTCAGTCACCCATCCCTCCGTCGCGAGAGGATCGACGAGACGATGGATGCGTTGGCAGTTGCTAATACCAATGCACGCGAAGTCGACGAAGCGATCAAGATCGGAGGGGACATCGCTGTGACAGAGACGGGCGTTATTGATGATACAGAGCTAGAGGACGAGTTGAATGCACTTGTAATGGAAGCAAACAGGGAGAGGGCGGAGGCTGTTGAGCGGACTGCCGTAGAAGGGTTGTCTGAGATCAAGGTTCCTGCACAACCACCAGGAGAAGGACAGAAGCCCACACAGGAGGTCTCTGTCCAGCCCATTGCAGCATAGTAGGGCACTCGCATAAGGCTACACGACTGCTTCGCTATACACACTTGTTTCGGTGACCTACCTTTAGCTCCTTTCGGAGATGTCACTGGCTAGACCAGGCCCAAAACACCCACTTCGAGATGAAAAGGGGGCTGTTCGTCTGAACAATTTTCTTAGGCATTCAGTTGCACGCAGTGCCACATGCACTCTGCAAGCGAGGATTGAAATGTTTCCGAATTCGTCATTAGCGGTTCGAGGCCCAGGCCATCAGGGAAGTATCCTGGCGTAATGGCACGTTCCGGGGGCCTGTCTTCATCGATAGAGTGGCAAACTTAGTAGATCCGTGGAGCATCACCCTTACTGTAAAGCCGAGGCGATGTTGCCACTCGGAGTCCATAGAATCGTCCATGACTGCGGAAATGGTATCCACGTACATTATACCACTCGTACCCTATGAATACGAGTTCATCCTGCTTTGCGGTCTCCAGGAATCCTCCAACGCATACACTCACACTCACCTCCACTCAGGAATATCATCGTGTACAAACCACGGGTCAATAATGGATAGCATGATCATGGCCATAGACGGGGGCTTCTCGCGCGACGGCATTATGTCCGTCCCAGAAGCAGGGTTAGAGGATACCAGACTTGGTTTGGGGAATAGGTTTCGTGACCGGATGGTTGGTTCACCAATCAGTTTAAACACCCCAACTGACGACGCATTGTGTTAAAGGACGACCTTTCACGGGGAGCTGCCAAGTAAATACCGATCGATGTTCGTAAACCAGAGTTGAAGTGGCTTACGAGCAATATCCTATAGCATGCTTAAGCACATGCACCCATCGCCTTTGAGTGGCATGAGGGGAAAGAATCGCAGTAGGTCGCCCACGGCACCATCGGACGCAAGTGAACCGTCAGGGGTTGAGAATGCTCAGGTATGCAAACGACTTGCTGACTCGTCAGAGCTGGAATAGAACTAGGAATTTCAGCGCCGCAGGGCATCGTGGCCAGAGTACGACGACGACATTGCATGCGGTTGTCTTCCACTTTCACGATCCGGAAAGCATGCGCCCGAGAAACGGTGGGAATGGGACCTCGTAACGCCCGTGAACGAAAGTTGGGAGAATGGAGCGACCATGTTCTGCGGTCCCCGGTAAGAAATTACCAGGGAAGAAAGAGGACGTCTGGGGCTCTCAGATCCGGGGCCGTTCAACATCTGCCGGTGTGACAGTGCCACTGTCAATGGGTCGGGGGACACAGCAGAAGAAGACTGCAAGAGAAAGACACGAGTTTACGGACTGTACAAGAACCGCGCGAGTTAGGACGGTGACTCGGACAATACGTTATTCCACGGACACGTCTACTAGCATATCGAGCTTGCCAGAGGATACAATGGACTTCTGTGTTTTTTTTTTACTTTTGGGATTTTGGTAGGATTACTCTAAACCGACTTTGTGCGGTGTAGTCCGTGTAGTCTGTCATGGACAAAGCAGGAGGGAGCCAGACGTGCTCGTAGCTGCAAATCTAACTTGAAAATATGACTCATGGTCACCGCCGCATGCTCCAGTTTTACGCCGTCCGCACCCACTCTCGCAGTCCCAGCACACATTGGTACGATTCTGGTATACTAGTAGACTTCCATGTGAGGCCAACTCGATCCAAGATACGATGGCACGCATTGCCAAGAGGTTCGCAAAATCGTTTCTCTGCTTAGCGTCGCGTAATTGACGCACTAATCATCGTCCCAGCATTGCATTGTCGCAAGACCTAACAGCGCCTGCCAGGTACTCTGCAGGACCAGTTCAGCCAATTTCCACTGGAGAGAGATTGTCAATTATAGCAGCTTCCATGAGAAGCGTGGCCTTCCATATAGGACAGTTGACCACCCATCGATTCTGAATCGACCCTGGCCGCTCACCATGCTGAGAGATACTATGATTCCTATTCACTGTTATTTCCGGCGTTCTCACAGACAAGACATACTGGCATGACGGAGAGGACTCTGATTCCCGTAGTAAACACAAAAGCCCCTTGAACACGGTGTATCTTTGTCTATTCCTTCTTTCCGTTTCCACAAGTTAACTGTCCAAACACCGAGCGTTCTCATGGATTGCTTTTCAGCCCTGGTTCCTCGAGTCACTCGGGTGTCCAGCACATGGGCTTCTTAGTGCATTAGTAACGGCGGACCCCATTTACGGAAGGACCTACGAAGAATCTCTTGTGCAGTTGCGTTCCTGTGGACTCGATAAGGGCATTTTCTTCCGGCGTGAGATTAGGTACGTTCTCAGTGTCAAGGTATTCTCTGATACGCTCCGCTTTTGATGATGTGCTGCCAGAGATATTCAGCGAATTCCGAAGGCGTATCCAAGCTGAGATATCTCACGTCACAACAAGGATGCCTTTTTGTTGCAACCACTTGTTGAGCACCTGACTATCGGATACAGGCAATCCTCGAGTCTTTTCCAGGCGTGCACGGATTTGTTCGATGACTGGATCAAGAGGGCCGCCTTTGGCACGAAATAGGGGTGATAAACCTCCGTAGGAGGATGTCACGATGTTGTATTGCTTGTGTATCGCAAAGTTGGGTCCGAGAGCCTTCCAAACGTATGGGTGAGCTTCAACCTGTTTTTAAGATCAATGAAGCGCTAAGTAATGACTAGAATTGTGTCCTAACCTGGTTTACAGCCGGTATAATGGTGGCCACTTCAAGGATGTCCTTGAGGTGATCTGCGGCGAAGTTCGAGACACCAATGGACTTGGTCAACCCTGCCGCTTTGGCCTCCTCCATGCCTTTCCAGACCTCCTTGAGCTTGCCCTCATGCTGGTTTGCTTGGTGAATGAGGTACAGATCTACGTATGCCACTCCGAGCTTCTCCAGAGATTGCTCTAGTGCGCTCTTGGGGGTTTCCCCTGGTCCCAAATCTTGGAGCTTCGTCGTGATGTATAGATCTGACCTTGCCTTCCCCGAGGCAACGATGCCAGCACCGAGGGTGTCCTCGTTTTTGTAGCACTGTGCGCCGTCGAGGTGCGCGAACCCATTCCGAATGGCAACAGTGATAGCATCTGTAGCATCCTTGCCAAAGAGAGCGGTCCCTGTTCCGAAGGCTATCCAAGGTACCTGGTGTCCGTCGTTCAGGGTTATCGTAGAGACCGGCATCCTGTGAGTTGTGCGGGTTGCGAGATGACGAGCAGGGTTTATCGTGGATGTAATCCATGCCACGCACACTCGACTTAAATATCCTCGTCTACTGCGGTTGTCCGATTGGAAGGAATGATACGAGTCACCTGGAGCATTTTTCTGGCGATGCCCATTTATTGATCTAGGCGTCATGATTCCTGTTTGGTTTGGTGCGAGCTAACGTGTAGACAATTGGTAATCGATAATGCCATGTTGGCATATATTCTTGTCGTGTGAAAGCCATCTCCTTCACAAGCTGACCATGTAAATTTAAGTATGACATTCTCCTCGGAGTTCGAGCACGACTTCTCCGATTCAGAGTCGCCAGTCGCAGGCTCATCAGTACCCAGTAGTAGCCACCACCGGTAATGACGAGTTTGTGATCGATTGACCTCGGTACGAGATACACTAACGTCTCAATCATTATCGCAAGAGCGATGCGAATGCGTTGTAAGACCAGTTCGACTACTTTCCAACAAGGATGGGTATTCCTTTTCGACCCTAGATCTCCAAATCAATTGGGTGTCCGGTACATGACAGTGCACTAGTGGTGAAGAACATTGTACACAAAGAGGTCTAAGGAATCTCCTGTCCAGCTGCACTCCTGTGGACTCGATGACTTGAAGTTCAACCTCGTCTGGCGTCAAATGGGGTACGTTTTTAGTGTCGAAGTATTCTGATACGTTTCGCCCTTGACGATGTTCTGCCAAAGATCGCTCGGGTGATTGGAATCTCAGAATTGAATTAACCCACGCAGGCGTCACTGCCAGACCACATCGGGCACAGGCGATCCTCCAGTCTTTTACAGGCATATACGGATTTGTTCTGCGGAAAAGAGGCGAGAGTCCTCCGTAGAGGTTACAATGTGGTATTGCTTGTGTATTGCGAGATTAGCCTGAGGTCCGGGATCTTTCCGTGCGTATGGGTGAGCTTGACTGTGTCGAAAATCAGTGAAACACTAAGGAATGGCTCCAAGTGGAACTACGTCCTAGCTGATTTACAGCCTGGACAACGGTGGCCACCTCGTGAATGCCCTCGGCGTAATCCGTGGGGAAGTTCGAGACACCGGCGATGGGGCCTCCTTAAGGATACATTCCAGGCTTCCTCGAGCTTGCCTACAGTGTTAGCTTGGTTAGTGAATCAGGTACAGATCTATATCTCGTTCCGAGTTTCTTCAGACTACTCTAGTGCGCTCTTGGGGGTCCCTGGTGCCAAAGCTTGGAGCTTCGTCGTGATATATAATTCTGACACAGTGGCCTCCTCAAGGCAACGATATCAGCTCCGGGTCCTTGTTTTGGTACCACTGTGCTCCATCGGGGTGGGCAAACCCTTTTTGAATGGCGACGGTGGCATTCCGTGGCATTCCTGCGGACCTGTTCAAGTTCCGAAGGCTATCCACGGGACCCGCTGTGAAACAAACGAGTGGGCTCGGCAATCCTTGCCGGCCACGCCCCTTAAGTCAAATAAATACGCACACCTACAACACGCCTGCTGTTGTGTTGACCAAGAGGGGAAGATACGAATTGCTCGGGTGCCTATGATGCCGTTCCTTCCTCTGTCAATTGACCTATAAGTTTAAACCTGACCCAGGACACGGTCGGCAATACTAAGTCGACGTGATAATTCTTGTCATGCAAAGGTCATACACTCCAAATCATAGCTAGCTGGATAAGCCTCTCCTCGAAGTTTGAACAGTGGTACATACATACAATAGGGACAAGAATTGGCGCTATTAAGATCCCAGTCTTCCCGAACGTCGCCTGCCCTAAAGTCAGGTCTTAAACCAGTTCCCGCGTCGTCCATTTTCCTCATCTTTTAACAACTTCCAGGCACTTGTCTACCACATGCTTGATTGTCCCATTTCTCTGGCAATCCTTCATCTTTAGGTGCCTCAGAAAAGACACCACGGTGCACCCTTTGGCCGATCATCCTAGCTTTTCCATGGGTGCCGTCGGTCACCTGGTGTACCGACACGATTTGGTTCATTGGATTATCATAATTCGGAACATTACTTCCATGGATAAAGAATTACGGTCACGTACATTTGCTACTACCTTATATAATTGCATTTTCCAGGTGATGGACTGAAAAGTTTTACATGTGTTATTGGAGAGTTGCCCTCGCAAAGTGTTATGCAAAATTGCGTCAAGACCGACATAATGCTTCACAGGCCCGGGAATATTTCAGTAAGGGTGTTCGAAGGATGTTTACGCTAATTCTCTAAAGTACGATCGTGAAGAATCTTCTGTTCCTCGTTTGCCATTATACAGCTATAGTGAGCAATAACCCAAGGTATAATTCAGCATGGAAATACATAATACACAAGAAAAATCCGTGCGTGACACGACCGAATGGCTGATTAAACAATGTGAACCGTTCAATAAGAGGAAGGGGCTGCGCAAAACGCGTTCGTACGCGTGCAAGGACCACGTATGCGCTATGGAGTCGACTGGTATCAAATGGGCATTAATCTGCATGGACTTGCGATAGCTCAAAATGGGATATCGCGCGACCCCGAGAACCACTCTACCCTTAGATCTCCGGCACGCCGCTGTAGTACCCACCAGGACGCACGGAAGGGTTGGAATAGTTGATATTGGTGCTGGGGACATTTTGTGAAGACCCACTCGTGATAGTGTTTGGAGCAGGGGAAGTAGGGAATGTACTGGGGTCAGATGGGTCCTAGAATATTGTCAGAGACCCAAGTCCCTAAGAATACTTTCCACTCACATAGAGCTTGGGTTGAGCCATTTGGGTAACGAAAGGATTGAAATCTGAGTTGGTACTAGCAGGGGGAGGATAGCCAGGCGACGGGATATTACTAAACTGTGCGGATGGCGGGGTTTGCGAGCGTTTTTTCTTCATGAAGAAGAAAACAGCAACAGCAGCGATCAGAGCGAGGCCGACAACACCACCAACAACGCCTCCAGCGATTGCACCCGCATCTGACTTGCTACTAGGAGAGGATGTTGGGCTCGAGGTACTCGAGGCCGATAGCGTTCCAGTGAGAGATGCAGAGACACCAGACGATGTGAACGCAGTAGCGGTGGATTGAGGGCTACTTGCGATTGACTCAGGGCTATCTAAGAAATTTTATCAATACCCAGTGCAGTGACCATGGAAGTCAAAATTTACCGCCAACGGACTGAGCAAGTGTCGCGTTGAAGAGATCGCTCGACTGGAAAAGAGCCCTCAGGACAAGGCGAACAGGTATCTGATGCAGGACACTCATACCGTTACGTCTTGGAAAGCCCATTGTGGAACTGCTGTACCACCCGGGATACCGGGCGTGAAACTGTCAGAATATTTAGTCAAGTCATCACGGGAATGCAGGGCACGTGATTTAACATACACGCCGGGATATATAGTCGTGCAATTGAAGTCCCATACACTCCAACTGGTGGTGAAAGATGAGAACGTGAACAGTGCATTGCAAGAGTTCACTTACCCAATGATTGTACGGTTCTGACAGAGACCACAAGCACTTATGGTATTGTAGGTGACCGAACTACACTGACAAGGGTTTGATTCGTCCGCATACGGACCAGTGTAGTGAGTGTTAGCCGGGAGGGGATCGACAGTAAATTCTAGTCGACCATCAGCTGAGCTCTGAGGGAGAAGATGACACGACTAAAAAAAAACGTACGACCGTCATTGCAGGCGCCCTGGAGGTATGCCGCGACCACACAAGGGTTCTGGCTCTTGCTGTTGTCCATCTGGTCACCGAAGACACTTGAGGAGCGGAACATGCGACTGGTGTAGAATTACTCACCCAATTGAACGAAGACAGACAAACAGCTGTCGAGGTTTGAGCAACAACCACCAGAGGTCCAGTAGAAAGCAACGCAGCAGCAAGAATCGCGAGTGCGGACCAACGCAGGTCACTTCGGGACGGCATGGTGGAAGAGGAGGGAGGGAAAAGGAACCAAAGTTGCAGAGCCCTGACATGCTTTGTATATTAAGTGAGGACGGCATGGCGAGGACCCCGTCGTTCCTGGTGTGACCTTACGGCAATGCTGGACCCTTTAATTGCTGTGCTCGCAAGCGCTGATGGACTTGATCTGGATTGATATCAATCAAGACAATGTGACCCAAGGATCAGTGTGACATGACAAAAAATAGACGAGCAAGAGCGCTCCCCACATGAGGATAGCGCAGAAAGCATTGGAGCACCTCGACGATAAGTAACAAAGGATAATAATATATGCTATCCACCGTACATATCCAAAAGCAGAACTGATACACCGCATCATACTTATAACCGTCGGATCGCCAGCCGTGAGAACAGGTGAGCTAATAACTGTATAGTTCCCAGCCACACTCTCCAAGTGTCTTCGACTCCATCGACCATCCTCAAGACCCACCCATGGCTCCCTCGACAACGTGAGTACTACCATTCTGCAATACCGCGTTTCACTGAAAAATCGAACCCAGCGTCCCCTCGGTCACGGTCTGTGAAAATCCAATCCTCACAACCTACGCGCTCTGACTGCCATCACAGGACATTGAAGTTCCGGAAACCATTCTCAAAAAGCGCAAACAAAATGAAAAGGCTCGGGAAGAGCGTCTTGCCGCTGCTGTCGAAGCACGCAAGGTGCGTTCGTAGTTGCTTGAAATGTTTGCCTTTTCTACCTTTCATGATGCATACATTCAACGACTCGTGGCTAGTGGTTTATTCTGCGGTGTTGCCCTAAATTACCATCTTTCGGGACTGATCTCTTCACTTTCATGCTTCTTTTGCACTTGTGTCACGTCGAGTTGACACTCTTCATGCAGGTGGCGCGTGCAAAACGCAAGACCATCTTCAAGCGGGCTGAGTCTTATGTGAAAGAGTATCTCGCGAAGGAGAAGGAGGAGATTCGGCTGAAGAGGGCAGCACGCGCATCCGGCGACTTCTACGTCCCCGCCGAAACCAAAGTTTACTTTGTCATCCGTATCCGTGGTATCAATGAAATCGCCCCCAAACCCCGCAAGATTCTTCAACTTCTCCGTCTCCTTCAAATTAACAACGGTGTCTTTGTCAAAGTGACCAAGGCAACGCAGCAGATGTTACGGTTGGTTGAGCCTTACGTCGCCTACGGGTGAGTTTACTTCGAGATTATCATATCGCCGAACTAAATGGAAACGTCAGGGAGCCCAATCTCAAATCCATCCGAGAACTGATCTACAAGCGTGGCTATGGCAAGGTCGACAAGCAACGCATTCCCCTTAGCAACAACGCCATCATTGAAGAGAAGCTTGGCAAGTATGACATCCTCTGCATTGAGGACCTTGTCCACGAAATTACCACCGCCGGGCCAAACTTTAAGCAGGCCAGTACAATGTCTACTGACGCTGACGTTTTTCTCATTGTTATTCTATGACAGGCATCCAACTTCCTTTGGCCGTTCAAACTCTCGAACCCTACTGGTGGCTGGAGGACACGGAAATTCAAGCACTTTGTCCAGGGTGGTGACTTTGGTAACAGGGAGTCCAACATCAACAAGCTCATCCGGCAAATGAACTGAGTGCACTCGGCCGGGATGCTTTATGTTGAGGGGCTGGCACTGGACGACCGTCACATGTAGTTGGAGGATGTTGTGTATGAGGGTATGCCTGGCATGAATTCACATCGACTTGCATTTGTTCCGCCATGTATACACCCTATATCAAAAACGAGTATTCTCTAGCATGTGAACCCACATGCGCCATGAGCATTACCTTCAACCACGCTGACATTGACAGTTTGATGTGACAAGTGACCAGGTAGTAGCTATGGCCTCGGAAGAAACAGCTATCAAGGACGATGTCCCAATGCGACAGGTGAACAACATCTTGCAGAACCTTAGGTCGGTTGACGCCCTTTGTGATCTGGATATATCTCACGGAACCGCTGGCAGAGGCGAGCACTTTCGACATACACGGAACGTACAGGGCAAATCCGTCTCTATCAGCTCACTCTCGTCTCAGCCCACATTGCCTGTCAGCCTCATCTACCCGACACCACATGCACCAACGTCCCGTTCAACCCGGATCCCTGGACCCTCTCCTCCCAGAAGCTGGCGGCCCCAAACAACGCCCAGATTAACCATGTCTAGCCAATCCAGCGTCAAGCGTCCCATGGACACCGCATGGCGAGAATGCGCACTCTCGCTCTTCTTCTCTGTCGACTTTACCCCCGGCCAGCCAGAACCTCCGTCAGTTCGTACGATCTACCCCGATCCCAATCCGGTCCCCACGCTCACCCTCCTCTGCCTCCAGCTCATCCGCGCAACCTGCCCCGGACCAGACCTCGCCGACGTCGTGCCCTACATCCCACGCCACCTCCGCCGAGCGCTACTTCGTTACAGCGCCATCCACGCGCCACTCTCCCAGGTCGAACTCGACGCGCTGTGTCAAGGCGTCACGCACGTCGACACGGAACTCCTGATCGTCGGCCCGGGGAACGCGTTCCGGAGACGCCCGCATTTGGTGTCCGGTGGTGTGCCTGGGCCCCCCGTACGTCCCGACGACGATACCTTGGAGGACGCGGCGGAGACAGAGGCGTGGGATGCGGTCGAGACGTTGGACGCCAACGAGCCTGCCGCGTTGCGGTCGCTCGCTATCGTGTCGAGCCCGTTGAGCGCTGCCGCGATGCTCGCGTTCCCACCGACGATCACGCGTCTGGCGCTGGTCGACATCCCACAGCGGATACCGCTGCGGCGGTTGCCGACTATCTGTCCGCTGGTCATTTTCCTGGACTTGTCGTATAATACGTGGATGCGTGCGGACGAACGGGGGATAGGGACGCCGGTGCTAGAGGAGGTAGGGTGGGGCGGGTTGCGGAGCCTGGAGGTGCTCGGATTAAGAGAGTGTCATGTCACCCCAAAGGTATTACTGGAGTTGAACAGAGGGCGATGGGAGGAAGTCAGAGTCATCCAATAGACTGATGGATTTGTAGATCATAACGATACCATGACAACGAATCTGACTGTCGTATTCCCGATGCTCAAAGCAATGACGTGCACTGGAAGGCGTCGCTTTACAAGATGCATAATGTAAACTATATCTAATACAAACACGTACGATGCTATAACTATGTGACAAGAGGACAATTGATCATAGAGCGACAAGAACCAGCGTGCCAGACGAGTAACGACAGACGAAATCACGTTCTCGTGTTGAGGAGAAGTTGCAGGTCAAGGGGTCGAGCCTGTACGCATAGGCCCGCGTCAGCGTATGTTGACCAGTGCACAAGCAGACACGCACCTCTAGGAAGGACTGTTTCTCAGATTCGCCACCACCCTGCGAACTCGTACTCAGGGGAAGAGAAACCCCACTCGGCCGGCGAGCGGTGGGGATCTTAACCCGTAACTCGTGCAACAGAGCCCACAAATGATGCGTGTATCGAACGGCAAGTTCCAAATGCGAGACCGACGGCATACCCATGTGATCTGCCGACATAACACCATTCAAAACGCGGTCTACGTGTACAGCGAGAGAAACACAACATACGTAGGATGGCGCTGTTGATCTGCTCCGCGACGCGATCGCGTCTTTCTTGGTGTAGATACTTCGCCATCGGACTGTTCTCCGGGACAGTATACGCGAGGAGCCCTCCAACATTGGAGAGCTCCTTGAGGTAGATGACGCGGTCCTCGGATTTGCGGAGGGTGTTGGCGGTCGCGTATAACTTTTGCACGCAAATCAATAGTTCTGCTTGGTAGTGTTCTTCGTCCTGAGGGTCCCGCTTTATGGGCGACGCTGCCCGCATGGTCACGTCCGAGTCCGTGGAGATAGGGCTTCCGGCACTCCGGCTCGACGGTGCGTACACTAGAGGGATCGTCCGACACGCCTCTATAAATGCCAAGATGCGGAGATTGAGTGAGAGATGGACCGGGTTCACAGTCTCCGCAATATAGTCGAGCCGGGACGGGTTCACGTTCTCGTCCGTGATTTCCATCTCGTCGTCACCATCGTTTTCCTCTGCGAGAACCTTGGGGAAGTGTCGGTTGAGGAGGTCGACGGCTTGCTCGACGTTTCCGGAGAGGATCTCGAATTGGATGCCTTTGAAAGAAGGTGCGAGGTTATTCCGAGCACGAGTATGGTTTCAAGTTAGACGACGACGTACATTGTCGGAGGAGGATGGTTCTGACCATCTCGTCGCTCAGGTCTGTCGAGGAGTCCCCTAAGCTAGTCCCATCTTCTGCTACATTCGCACTACCGTGGATCTCGTTGCCGTCTTTGTCGAGGTTTTGGACGGCACTGTCTTTAACAAATGCTTCTGCGGTTTTGAGATAACAGTTGTGGCATAGATAGTTGAAGACGAGTTTACGCTGGATGTCGGGTGATCAGTCGGGGTACTAAGAAAGAATAAATGAGAAGCCCGTACGAGCTGGTCTGGGTGGGGTTCTACGATATTCTTGTTTCTCGTCGGGTTTGCAGACGCATCGCCAGGCTGTCTCCCTTTGCTGGACACGACGGGCATCGTCTGGGGATGAGACAAGACGGGTGGCGGACGGACACGAGTGACGGATCGTGGCACGTGCTCTTTACATTTAACCGTCTCTCGGCGCGACAAGATATGTATGTATTAAGTAGCGATTCCATACGTCCACGATGTACACTAGTTTCACTGTGGACCACGTTTATCCGCTCGTCCATCTCAACTCCGGCTCTGCGAGCGTGCCATGCCAACCCTATCCGCGTGGGCCCAGTCCGAATGCGTACGCGCAGCCGCAAGAGCATCCCCACGCAGCAACCCGGCCGTTTCTTCCACAAATGCCGTGCTCTGTACAACAGAGTTTCCTCGACTGCGGATATAGCTTCTTCTTCTAGGGTGTCTACCTTTGTATATGACAGACTGAGTCACGATAGTGATATCGAAGACGAAGGTCCCGCCGCTACCCAGTAGATACCTGCCCGAAGGATGTGAGTAAGGGATGTGATGAACTCATATGGGGACAACGCACGGAAGGCTCTCACGGAAGAATTCCGTAGATGCAGGTGGTGGAAGATGCGCTCCAGGAGAAGTGAGGATTGACAACACATAAAAGAAATTGCCAAGAAAGGCGAAGATGAAAAGATATATCGAGAGGCCCTGTCATGATATGGATCAACATCATTCATCTAGAATCCAGGGTCATATCATCACACCTCGACCGACTTTCTGGTGTACTTGGGGTCTCGTCAATTGTGTTACGAATAACCACAATACGGGACTCACATTCTTCCATATTTGTGGTAGTCGTGATGTCAGGTAGAGAGTGGTACAGAGCCAAGCGAATATACGTCCGATGATCCGGTCATAGGAAGCGTCTTTGTCAGGCCGTCGTGAGTGGCTGAATAGAGTATCGTTCGGAAGCGATGGCAATTCCACATCAATGAAGGAAGGAGACGAATCCGCGACGTGGTTAGGTGAACCTTCCACCACAGGCAATCCAGCCGCCAACGGAAGACCCAGGTTAGACGATGGTACAAGCACCTCCCCGGTCTTCAACCCTCTTCCGACCACCGGTCGTGTGCCGCCAGAGTACCTCCCGATGCCAAACAACATACCCATGCTCAGCAACACCATGCCTGCGCTCCTTCGGCTCGCTCTGGAAGCGTTCCGCCTCTGCGATTCGACCATATCTTCCTCGGGCACGTCCTCTGCTTCGTCCTCGCGTCGTAGCGGCCTCCCTCTCGCAAGGAGTGCGGCTGTGGATGTATTACTATGACGGAACGGCACGACAGGCGACATATGACGCATCGAAGAACCAGCCGCTGAATGCTCCCGTCTCTCCCGACTCCACGACACTCTCTTCTTCCGTCCACTTTCAGAGTAAAAGCTGTCTGAAAGCGCAGAGAGCACGGCTTCACTGACTTCGTCCTCTGGTTCCTCGGTGCAGTACTGGGCGTGATCATCGAGCAGAGATTCGCCGTCGGGTTTCTTCGAGCGACGGTGCTCTGTGTGGGAATCTGGATGAGCGGCGAGTGCAGCTGCGACGGCAATGTTGCCTGCCGCAGTGGATAGCGTGCGGTAATGGGATGCATCGAGTGGTGGTCGCCGAGCTGAGGACGTGGTACGAGAGCGTGCACGCGGGTAAGCAATAGGGGGCGTTTTAGGGCCGCCACCGTAGTAAAAGTACTGAATGAGCAAGACGCAATCTACCGAGCAAAAGTAGGTCGCAAGATACGTCTAGCGGGGGATTGGTGACGACGCGGTGGTTCACAGAGGAGCCATACTCACCTGGAAGGGCAGCTGATGTGTAAGAAGGCATCCAATGAGGTTTGAAGCGTCGCCTGACGAGGCGTGTGTCAAAGCTCGGCGAGCGTGGGTCACAATTATGGCGTACCGAGCATCCAATTGAACAAGAAGGGAAGCGCGAGACTTTCGCAAGATTGCTGCTTGATGTTCTCCTTGATTTGTCTTGCGTAGGGCGCGAGGACGTCAGGTCACGTCTCCGGCGAGTCTTATGGCGCAATGCGGACTCACGGGAACTGCGCTCCAAGCCAACAACATATCGACGTATAGCCGAGAAGCTCACTGAACGAGCTAGCTAGAAACATTGTCGGCATTTCCGAGAGAGAGGGTTAAGCTGGACAATGATAGAGAATGATGGCGGTGCGAGGTATGTTGACACTCGTTCAAGCGCCAGGCTGGGGACACTCCAGCCCGGTGATTCAGTACTTTGCTCGGGTCCCCCATTTTTGGCTTACCGGTGTGACACCGCTTGGCAGCTCTATCGATAACGCTACGATAAGGAACCGCAAGAATAGCAACTCATGACCATGTGGACTGCGAGATTCAGAAACAGGCGAATGCAAGGCTTCCAATAAGTTGTGCAACAAAAATGGCTTTAACTTAAGTAGTACAAGTCGACAAGTCGTACAGTACGGCTCAGCCAATGCCGTACCGCCAACGGAATGTGCCTTCTTAGACTTTGAACCATCCCCGACATACTTCGGAACCACATCTGCAGCTCCCTCCGTCCGCGGGACGTTTCCCTTTCTTGTCTACTTCCGCGAAAGGATAATAATCAATCGTGAGTTCCGTGCCTGCAACAATATTGGTGGACGCTACGAACGCCACATATGGCATATTCACCTGAGACCAATGTCAGCGAACAACTCCTCGTAAAATACTGGCTTACATATGGGATTGTGTCATACACGACACAGTACACCCGCATGTTCGGACTGCATGAATGACTACGGAGTCATTCAGAGGACACTGAGTTGGGCAACTCAAATCACCTACTTTACAAACCGCGTCCAGTTTCCTCCAAAAACTGTCAATCCATGCCGGTCATGACAATCACCATCGAATGCTTACCACGCTCGTAGGAGTCCACGGTGTATTTCTCCCCCAGGTTTGTCGAGTTTCTGACCTCGGTGCTATCGAGATCAAACAAATATCCGTGATGCTCTTCAGGTAACTCATCAATCTCGTCCCTTCGACTAGTTTTTATTTCAGCTTTGAGCGCGTGCTGATGTCGCCATATGATCTACTTACACCAACGTTCTGTCGTAACCAGGAACTGCGTTAGTCTGCACTCCAGCATATCAAAATGAGGCATTACCCTGTATACGTGCCAAGGACCCTTCCTTTGGGAATGTCTTCCAAAGCGCGCGCACCCCACCCGCATCGCTTCGTATCAAAAATTTCAATACTGATATTGCGGGGGCGTTGGGCAACGCGATTTCCGCAACTCAGTCCGCATCTGCAGTACTAAGAGTCGCGAATCAATTGGGTAAGAGAATCATGGATTTGGCTGGACGAACCTTATTACATTCGATGACATCTATACCCCGCGGAATTTTAAAGGTAAACAAGCCCTACACTCATGGTTCAGCCGTAACTTGAGTGGGGCTTCGGAGGAAATACCTTTGAGTAGGCAGAAAAGTTCGTTGTCAGATCATAGATTTTAGATATGTCCCGGCAGGAGCAATCTGAAGTGTCAGAGCAATTGCCGCAATCACACGTCATGAAAGCGCCGCGGGATGCTTTGAACGTCTTTTGCAGTGCCTCGTCACTGCATAATAGAGGTGGATGTGTCACTTAGGTCAGGGACAAACGTACCGGAAATGGTACCCCTTCTCTAGGTATTTAAAATTTCGGAGAATCCGCGGGAGATCGTCATCAAAGATGTCAGGGGATATGCGAACTGTTGCAGCCTTTGCCTCTTTCGCCGCTTTATTCCATGTTGACGAGATACGCCCTCGCCTAGTACACGAATGAGATAAAAGGAGTAGCGCGAAGGCACATCCTTACATTGTCGGCTGAGCAACTATGACAGCTGGAAGTGTGCTCGGTGCAAGATCAGGTTCCCTGGAGGAGCTAGCTGAACCGTGGGGAACCCATTTTCGTGGTTTGATCAAAGTCGAGAGGGTCGCCAAAGTCGAACTGGGGGAGGGCGATGGGGAACTACTAATCGGCGGTCGACCGCGGGGTCGTTTGAATGGCGGGCCGGACTGGTCGAGCGATAGAGCAGTTAAAGCTGGAGAGGCTCTTTTATTCCGGTTTGCGGAAGTCAGGCGGATAGATGTGCTGGCTGAGGACCCCGAAGCAGAGGCTGGGTTAGCCCGCCTCACGCGAAGTTTCGCGTTTTCTTCTCCCAACTCTGGTTCGTGCAATCTCCTAATCGCACCGTCTATCTCCGCGTCCCAATCAGCGGTCGACGTTGGTCCCGCTTGACGCTTCTTGTCCAACTTTTCCGCGTATCCCTGCCTGTGAAGGTCAGTGAAACGCAGGTGAACGGCATCGTCTGGCCACGGGACTTCCATGTCGAGCGAGGTATCCGCAAGGAAGCGGCGTATGCGACCCTGTTTTCTCTTCCAGTCTTTGATGAACCTGGTGACTTCCTGTGTGTTTTCCGCTTCCCAAGTGGTATTTGTATTTGAACCGTCCTTTCGGCGCCAATTATGCCACCTCACCTACGCGTCATGCACGTAAGAATGAGGATGCAAGGTAGACAGAATTGATGACATACTTCATATCTGTAGACATCTGAGTTTGGATCTACCGAGATTGGTAGTATGTTGTACATACCTTGAGCTACCATCTGCGAGACGTATCTCCTCGCCGACAACGCCGTAAACGGGCCATTCACCGTTCTCGTCCGCGCCCGAAGCGTCGCTCCACGTCTCCTCTGGTGAAGGGGAAGGCACCCACATGTGATCCTCGTCCTCCATCGAAGTAGACTTGCAATTGTCCCACAGCTTGTTGTTTGATAAGCGGACGAGAACAAACGGAAAGTTCCATCTCTCACAGGGGTCAAAGAAAGTGATCAATGTCAGTGATCACGTGTTGATTTTATTACGCGTCAGTGAGTCAACGCGTCTTGAATACCACCCACCATGTTCATGCTCAAACGGACACCAACGACCGCGGATGGTCGTGTCGTAGATCGTCTGCAAGAAAGTACACGCGTCTACAAGCCTTTCAAAGCACCAACACCTTTGGCATCCACGGAGCGCGTCCAGCCGACCCGCAAACGCAAGCGCGTCTCATACAAAGAATCCAAGGGAGACGAGGACGACTCCGATTCTGACGACGCACGAAAGAAGAAAAAGAAAAAGGACAAGGACAGGGATGGCACGTTCAACGAGGAGGAACTCAAGGCTGCCATCAAGACGTTCCCGGTGTACAAACCAAAGCCGTTCGAGATGACCGTGCGCAGGTTCTCGATGCCGACCATGAAAAACAAGAGCGGGGAGGTCGTGCCGCTTGTCGCAACTGGTGCGTCTCTTGGCATTCGACCCCAGGCCAAGATTATTCCCCGACCACTGCACGACCCAATGGAAGACCATGCCATTGTATTATACGACCCAACCATAGATGACCGAGAGACGGACGAGGAAAAGAAGGCGAGGGAGAAGGAGGAAGCCAAGGAACGCGCAATCAAGGAAGCACAGGAGAAGACGGCAGGGATGTATAATCCGCACAAGAGTCTACGTGCGCTCTTGGGTGAGGGCAAAGACAAGAAGGAAGCTGTCCCCAAAGTACCAGTCGTCATCGATCCTCGTCTGTCTAAAGTACTGCGTCCGCATCAGATCGAGGGCGTCAAGGTAACTACACACATTCACGTTTCATTGGTGCTCATGCACCTGTGTGTAGTTTTTGTACAAGTGCACAACGGGAATGATGGTCGACAATCAATACGGTTGCATCATGGCCGACGAAATGGGTCTCGGAAAGACCCTCCAGTGCATCGCGCTCCTTTGGACTTTAGTCAAGCAATCCCCACATGCCGGAAAGCCGAGCATCGAGAAGTGCATTATCGCATGTCCGTCTAGTTTAGTCAAGAACTGGGCCAATGAACTAGGCATGTCGTCTTCTCTTTGATCCAGCGAGACCATTAATTGTCTCTTAGTAAAGTGGCTGGGAAAGGATGCGATTTCTACACTGGCAATTGATGGCAAGGGCGGAAAAGCCGAACTACTGGAGAAAGTTGGAAGGTGGGTAGAGGCTAGGGGTCGCAACGTGACACAACCAGGTTTGTTTTGTCCACTGGTGCATGCACGACTTACAACTAAATTACGTGCACTGAAGTGATGATTGTGTCTTACGAAACCCTTCGAACGTTATCGGCTCATCTCGCAAACTGTAGTATCGGTTTGCTGCTCT